>JACEGR010000793.1:0-216653 GCA_014170235.1 Listronotus bonariensis
CCGGAACATTTATACTGTGATGAACTAACCCCGGACTTTGTGGATCTCCCTTCAAAGGACTTTAGGAGGTTATTATATATTTATGACATGCCGGCGGCAATAATATTTGTATGTATGAAAATAAGGTTTATTAAAACTAACATGCTGGCCTTTATTTTCGTCACATTTAACCATTTTTTATCCTATTTAAATAATTCGGTGGGTATTATTTTGTTTTATGAAAATATTTCAGTGTCATAATTTGTTTTTTCTACTACGAAAGTAATATTTTCAGCGCCTGAACAAAAAATTAAGAGTAAAAGAAAAAGAAAATATGCTTGTGGGAAATATTAGGATTTATTTATAAAAAGTAACTAATATATGACAAAATATTTTAAAAAACTAGGTTAGGTATTGACATTAAAAGTAATTGTGCAATTTGAGCAATTAGCAAAAGAAATTGGAGGAATAATACTTTAATTAACAGTTTTTAAATTTGTTGTTGGGGTATCGTTATCACCTTTAACTACGTTAATATTCATATTTTTCACTGTTACTTCATTAGAGGAAATATTGGTAGGAATTTCGTGTAAAATCTTCTTTAAAATTTCCACCTTATTACTATAGGATTCAGCAATATATCCCTCCGCAACAGAAGAAGACTTCCAACCTCCATGCCTTTTTAAGTCCAAAATATCGACATCCGAAGCATTGGCAAGGAACGTAGTTGACGTTCTTCTAAAAGAATGGCCAGTGTATCTACTGATGTCTTCAAGCTTCAAAAACTTCGCAATTTCTTTAGGTACATTTGAAATAGTGTGCTTTCCAATTACTTGATTAACACATTTACCTCTTTCATAACGATACAGTAAGCGCTCATCTAGAGCATTCCTTGGTCTCAGCTTAATATATTCCTGTAGAAATCTGACATAAGGCACTGAGCCTTCATCGTTGGTTACTACAAAGTTTCCTTTAACTTTATTTTTAGACTCCACTATTTTTACTATAGCCACGTCATTTTTTATTTCTACATCACTTAGCTTCATTCTGTATATTTCTCCTGTCCGGCATGCCCCAGCCACTCCCATAATGGCTATTACTTTCATTGCTAAGTAACTTTGATCAGGCGCGTTAAGTAAAAACTTTATGATTTCTTTTTTTTTTAAATTTTTGATTTTTTGCCTCATATCCATCGTTTTTTCTTTTAATAAAAGCAACTAGTTTCTTGAACTCCGAAATATCTTGATTTTTGTTTACGGAAATTGTTAACTTGAGCATGGAATATACAGACCAGAGGGTTGGTGGTGATAAAGACTCGGATTTTTCTTGAAAATACGCCAACATCACATTCTCGTCAATCCGCCCCACATTTTTTGTAGCAAGCCATTCAGAAAACGATTTATATGTTTGATGGTACCTCTCCTTAGATTTGTCTGGCAGAAGTGAGGCACACGCAGAGTCAGCTGCCTTTTGGATGCCATTTTCATATTCATTTAACATTTTAAAAAGGGAATGGATTTATACTAAATTAACAATAATTCAATAGGTATCTGACAAGTGCTGATGACAGACAATGTCAACAATAAATGTGTTGCTATGGATTAATTTTTAAAAGGTAAATTTTCAAAATCTCTGATATTTCTATTAAAACATGATGTTAATGATTATTAAATTATGCGATACATAGAACAGTAGCAGACAAAATATAATACATTACACGATGCGAAAGGTCTTTCAAGTGTTCGGAGGTTTTAAATAGCCTGGGCATCGCCTCGGCCATTTAAAAACCACCTCACACCAAAAAGTAAACTTTCGCATCTTGTAATGTAAATAACTATTAACTTTCCTTAAAAGGTGGTATTGGGCAAGTTGTGTTATAAAGTGATTTATTATTTAACTTTTCAAATTTAAATGGTTTATTATTGCTGGTTATTGCTTAAAGTTTTTCTCAAAGAGTTTTAGGTAAATCCCATATCGTTACGCCTTATACATGGTTTTTCAAAATTCATGCATCAAATTTCAGGCGCAAATTTTTCGTTGAAAATAAGGCCTAGTTTCCTATATAAACATATGTCCGGAAACCCTTCCTTTTAGAGATATAGGGTTGTAAAATTCTAAGGAAAAGAAACATTTTTTATTATAAGTTTTTAAATACTTTAGATATTATAGGTATTTAGAACCTTGCTTAACAGCAAAAAACAATTTTTATGCAAAATTTTTAAAGAAATACTAGTGGCATCCGTATTATATTTTTATGGATCATTTAAAAAATGCTTTTTCCTTAAATAAAAATTATTTTTTATATTCCCATTGTATCGGGAACAAATTTAATTATTTGATTTTTTTTTCAAACAATGCATAGTTTTTGAACTGAAAAATAAAAACCACTTTGATGCATGACGAATATGTCAATAAAAACTCACAAAAATAATTTGAAATTTTAGGTTAAAATTGTTAAAAATGTTAATTATTATTTTTAAAAATTCATCATGCATCAAAGTGCTTTTTATTCCTTTTTTATTTTTTTCAAAAATTGTGCATTGTTTTAGAAAACGTAAAAACCTTTGGTTTAAATTTAATTGGGAATTTAAAAATAATATTTATTTCGGGAAAAAGCAGTGACGCAGCATTTTTTTCTTTACAAAAATAGTCCATACAAATATGTACCATACTTACATTTTTAAAATTATTCTACATAAAATGTCTCCTGCTGCTGTAAAGCAATGTACTAAATACCAATTAAATATCTAGTGTGGTATAAAGAATTATAATAGAAAAAAATATTTTTTTCCTAGAATTTTACCACCCTGTATCTCTAAAAGAAAGCGTTTTCGGCCATATCTTTGTATAGAAAACTAAAGCTTCTTCTGACGAAGAATGGGCCCTTAAAGTTTGATGCATAAATTTCGAAACACCCTGTTTATCTAAGTATGGCATGGCCAAATACCATGCCTATTTCAAAACCCTAGTACTCATATATTAGACTTTTGTCAAATATATTTTTTTAACCTTAGGAAATGCACGAAGAGTAAAAGCTTAAATACTTACGTACCGTGGGTTTCTTAAGCGAGGATACAGAAAGTGTTCTGACACGGGACTTAAATACTTAAAGATTTAGGAGGAAAAGGAAAGACCTCCGCGGGTAGCAAGTTTCTACATTTTAAAGACTCTAGGGACAAAAGAACGAACAAAGTGAAAAGTTCGGGGCCTGTCCAGTTGGACCGAATAGGGATGCATACGTGCAGTCCCACGATTTTCTCTGTTAGGAGCCGCGAGTGGGGGAATTAAACTAAATAATTCTTTAGAGCAGAAGCCATGGAAGTACACATAAAAAAGCAAAAATATTCCCCAGAGCCCGACAATGGACAAGAGAGGGAAGCCTGTCTTTAAGTGAAGAGATCATTAATTAAGGCAGCTCTTATTTAAATGGAATTAAGAATGCTAAGGGTTGTGGGGGACGCCATGCCCCAGATATGAGAACAATATTCCAAGAGGAGTCGGATGGACGGATAAATAAGAAACAGAAAAATACTTTTTGGCTCGAAAGAGAAATCCAAGCTTTTATAAAGCTGTCGTGGCTATAGCTACAATGTGTTTATGCCAGTTAAGGTTATTTTCAAATGTGACGCCAAAAAGATTAAATGTATCTTTGCTCTGCAAAACGGTGGCGTTCATAAGTAAAGAATTAGTATTTAATGACTCTTTTCTCGACAGAGAACAATGCATTGATACAATGATACAATACAAATTTATACACGTCATACTTAGTTAATATTAAATTATTATCACAGACCTTCTTAGTCTATAAAAGCAACATACTAAACATACAATTTTCAACAAAAACATACACGTTACCATATCACAGTACTTCCTTTTTTTAAATTTCCATTAGCTTAAAATCACAATAATTGACAACAGTCTAAAATCAAAAGAGTATATTCTACAATTTCGTTTCCTTTTAAATTTAACTTATTTATTTATTTATACTGTTAACTTAATTATTTTCATATCACAGTACTATTGAGTTATTAATTTAGTGAGGAGGCAACAAGGAGTGGCTTGCAAAGTTAAAATTTAAATATTCATTGATATTCCAACAAGCATTTTCTTTTAAAATGATTTTAATCTCTTTTAGAAATCGATTCTGAACATGATTGTGTCTTGGATGCAATAAAATGAAGGAGATTTTTAGCACCCCAGTCCAATATTAAATTGATGTCGTCCTGTAAAAGAGGTATCTAAATAGCGCTGCGTTTGCTTTTCAAATCAGGTTTAAAGATTGGTTTAGGAACCTGAAAACTTAGGTGAAGGGTTAAGAACAGAAATATTGGACTTCCTTGAACCATTGGGCCACTCGAAATTGTTTGCCTGACAAGTTAAGTTTTAACTTATTAACTTTTAGTACCTGATACCTGCCAAAGCCACTATGAGTCAAATTTCATAGTATCCCATAGCTTCTACCTATGTTGGGAGCAAGCGCTGACAAACTTTTAGATTTTACAAATTAATTAAGGTCTGCCGCTCACGGGCTTTTACTCTATAAGTATGTTTCTTTTTCGTACACTATTTTTTTTTCAGTAATATTCTTATGACCAAGTATTACGCTTTAAAACACTGTTATGACATGTACTTATATTAGTGTTTATGGCTTCAAAGGACATAAAATACGAGCTAAAAGTGTAAATCGGCAATTCAGTTTCAGTCAGGACATTTTTATTACGGCAATAAAAGAAAACATATCCAAATTAAACTAGTTGTATGTTGCGTCTGTAAAATTTTCAATAAAAATCTTTTTATCATTTGATGTAATACTAGGAATGTCGGCAGATGCTCTTAAAATGAAATTTAATTCTTGCAAAGCCTTTAGCAGAAATTTGTTAGATGATTTATTAAAAAAGAAAATCACTTATAATAGCACTAAGTTAATAAATATATTCACCCTTAACAATGTTATTAATAAAAAGAAAATGAGCAGAATTAACTAAAAAAAACAAGTTATTAAAAACTTAACTAAGCTACAACTAAAAGAACTACTTTTTACAATCGAGATGGTGGACATAACAAAAAACAATTTACATCATTTGATGATGAGCCTTACGCTTGATCCAATCAAAACAGTCTCTTATCTCTTTTTAAATGAAGCAAGAAGGTTAAGACCTGCACCGACCGTTCAGTTTTGCATTCACGACATGTTGTAACATATAAAAGGACAACGAAGACTTCGCTAAAAAGATAATTGGTCCAGTCAAATTTCGTTTAAATGAAATATCGGCTAATATTAATTACACAGCTCCACAAAAAAGGAAACTTGTTGTCCGAAAGACAACACCATAGTTTCCTTATGTTTTTGAGTTTACTGAATCCGAATCTGGGGTGGGAAGACCCCGTTGAAAACACCACATCTATTATAAACCATTTTTTTCAATTCATATTCCATTTGATTTAAAACAAATAACATTATGACAAGATTTCAGCAAAATTTAATAATATTGTGTCGTATCACCGTATAAAACACGTGCCTGTTTATACCTTTACTAACAATGGAACGTAACTATGGTTACAACGACAAAATCTTCTCTTGTCAATGTCTCGAAGTTTACAACACAAAAGTCAGAATCTATACTAACTGATCGGAGGTTTCCGTCGCCCTTTTATAGTATGGTGGAAGAGTAAAGAATGATCTAGAATATTCGAGAAATATCGTGAAAATTCCATAGTACATGATGGCATAAAAGTTCTTAATGGATAATTCGGGCGTTTCGGAAACCTTCAGAAAGTGATGAAAGAACTTGGAAAAATTAAGGTAAATTATTTAAATAAATTAACAAACTAAATTAAATGATCCTAACTCTCTAAAATTCTATAACCTAAACACATTTTTGAAAGTCTGTAACATTGCTGCCTCTTCCAGGTTTTGATCGTCTCGATCAAGTATCTTCCACTGTCTTGATAATTCCGCCTAGCCTTTCTAGATGCGCACTACTTTCATCTTTGCCTGCTTGGACTCTTCTGTATACGGTTTACCAGTAGATCATTCTTTACTCTTCCACCATACTATAAAAGGGCGACGGAAACCACCGATCAGTTAGTATAGATTCGACTTTTGTGCTGTAAACTTCGAGACATTGACAAGTAAAGATTTCGTCGTTGTAACCATAGTTACCGTTGCGATTGTTAATAAAGGTATAAAAACGAAGACACGTGTTTTTATATACGAGGTGATACGGAACATTTGGTGTCAGAAGCGGAACGTAATTACCCAAAGAAGACGAAGTAGTCAAGAAGAAAATTTGAATGCCAGTTGAGACCAGACAACAAACAGCCGTTATGGAGGAAATTAGTGCTCTAATTAAGCTTATGATGGAAAAACAAGAAGACTTAAAAGAAGATCTAAAAGTACTGAAGACGAGCCAAGAATCCCTGAAAGAAGACTTAAAATTAATGAATACGAGCCAAAAATCCCTGAAAGAAGAACTAAAGAAAAAAATGCAGACAAGCCAAGAGGACATTAAAAATGAAATGAAGACCAATTTAGAAGAAATGAAGAAAAGCCAAGAAGAAATGAAGAAAAGTCAAGAAGAAATGAAGACAAATCAAAAAGAAATGAAGCGGGAAATCAAAATCAGTCAAGCAGAAACGAGACAACAAATCGAGAAAATTCAAAAGGATATAAAAAAGCCAAGAACAAATAAATTAACAAACTAAATTAAATGATCCTAACTCTCTAAAAATTTATAACCTAAAGACATTTTTAAAGGTCTGTAACAATATTTTTAAAAATTGTTACATTATTATCGCCTCATATTTATGAATCACAATAAAAATACCAGTTAGCGTGACATAACGTTGTCAGGACTCATAGGTAATGTTAAAAAATACAATACCAAGTTTTGTTGACTATTATAAAAGATAGGAATAAAACAATTTGGCAAATTTCCATTTTTGGTAATAATTATTATTTTTTAAATTGTAACTCTTTTTCAGGCAAGTATTTTTCGGATAAAGAATTTTTTGAAGAATTCACATTATCAATTTATTTACATCGAAATAAAATTAAATCGTAAATAAAGAATCATAGCCGCCTAGTTGAAATACTGGAGTATTATATGTAAATTGTAAAAAAAGCGACATTAGTTTGGTCTTACTTTCAATTATTTTCCCATTTGTTGCTCGCACACGATTTAAACGACGCGTTTAGACAGAAATAGTTGATTGCCAGTCGATATTTTGTATAACGCTTGTGGCTTCTTTTACTCATTGATTTTTACTCTACAAAGAGCCCGCAAATATTAAGTAGGCGTAAACACTTCTTTAAATTTTAAATAACTATATAAAGTTGCCTCGGGAATACAAAAATGTTAAAATATACAAGGTGTTTCTGTTAAAAAATTCAAGATTAGGAATTATTTTACATTAAATATAGTATTCAAAGAAACGTATTGCTATAGGGTTGCCCAATAATTATGGTCAAGGCAATAATTAATTTAGGAAAATATATTTTTAAAATTTTACGTAAGAGTAATTATACCGGGTGGTGCGTCGCCGAGCGGAATATAAAAATCCCATTTAAGTTTTAAAGGGGTTAATTATTGGCTTTCTTGTACATTTTACAGAAAAAATGTAAAATAACTTTCTGAAGGGAATAATATGACAAACCCTCGTGCCAAGTTTCAAAAAAATTAATATGCAAATCTTAAATTCTTCAATAAAATGTAATTAAAAAATCGCCATATTTTCAGTTCAGGTAAAATCAAACAGACAGTAGCCACCAATAAACAATTTGTTACAGGTCTTTGTCAAATCTTACGTACAGGCGAATACAAGGAATTTTTTTAAACTGAAAATATTTTAGATACAGCTTTAAAACTGTTTCCGCGCATACTGCCACTTCATTATGTATACTTTTTCATTAATTGTTACTATATAAGGTTCTTTTAAATCCTGGTTGCTTTTCAAAGACGAAAATTTTTGTGCGTCAGGCTCCAGGGCTTGAAGCTCTTGAACTGCTCTAAAAACTGGAACGCATCCTTAGACAAGGAAAGAGAGATACTTTAAGAAATTTTAAAATTTCGTTGTTTTTAACCTTTCTTGGCTTTATAATAATAATCTCTTTTTAATAGCTAATTCCATTTTAAATAAATAATTTTAAAAATCCATCCTTAACCATAAAAAACACGTTTGAAGCACAAAAACCAAAAGAGGGTTGAGTGCATGAGGGGCAAGGGAAAGAAAAACGGAGTAGCTCAGGTGCATAACACTTTCCGTCACTGGAACGCCATAAAGTAGAACAGAAATGCTCCTGAGCTACTCGGTAAGCTCTATTTGCATCACTGGAAAGCCACTTCTGTCACTAATATATTCACACTTCTCCGCATGTCAGTGACAATATTCAGGTGCCCGTTTGGTTCTACCTGCACCAAAAATTTGGTAATTTTTTATAACATTTAATTGAATAATTTAAGATTTGATTATTAATTTTTTGAAATTTGGCAAGAGGATTTGTCATATTGGTTTCTTCGACAAGTTATATTACATTTTTTCTGTTAAAGGTACAGGGAAGTCAATAATTAACCCCTTTAAAATTTACATGGAATTTTCTACTAAGCTCGGAGACGCATCAGACGCACTAATTTATTTTTCCCCCAATTTAATAAATAAAGCCAAAGACAGTTTTTAGATTTTAAACGTTAAAGAAATATTTTGTTAATCATTAATTTGCACCTGCTTTGTAAACGCTATGATTTTTTTTAAATTTTAATCAGCATTTTGTGAGTTCTTATTATCTTTTTTTTTTTTGAGAAATTAAAAATAAAAAGAAAATTCATTTTGTTCAACATTTATGGCGGTCGCTGTATGAAACAAATCCATAATTTATTATTATTGACAACAGTTTCGGAAAAAAAAGATATAAAAAAATAACACACTAAATAAAATAGGTCTTATAAAATATATTTATTTTTTTTTGAATCTTTGTATCAATAAGGCTTAAAACAAGAAAAATGCATCCATAAATCAAATTGAAAGTTATAAAAGTGTCAAAGAAAACAGGCTTTTACAAAGTGGCAAGAATATATCAATTTTTAAACATACTTTGTCCATCTAAAGTTCTTTGATTTGACGTAAGATACGACTTGTACGTAAAAACATTTATAAATTTCTTTCTAAAATAATACAATTTGAAAATGGTATTTCTTTTGATCACTTTTAAATACCTCCTCAGTGACGGAATTAAAATCTCGTACACCTAATTTTCCCAGTGTGATGTTGGCTTTTGCGTACCTGGATCACCTGGAAATATAACCTTACTTGACAAATTATTTATCTGTCACACATTTCAAAATTATATTATTTTACTTTTTTAATTTTGGAAAATGAATGAACTAGAGAAGGCGAGAAGTAATTACTCTATTCTGAAGAAGGTGTTTCTCTGGGAAGAATAGCTCAGCAAGTTGGGAAACCAAGAAGCACTATTCAAAGCCTCAGAACTAAATGGGAAAATACAGGATCATTGGAGAGAAGGGCTGGAAGTGGTAGAAAAAAATTTCAAACGAAAATCAAGATAATGATCTGATAGATTTTTGCGAAACAATCCATTTCAGACAGCTGTAGAAGCACACAACCAAACTAATTTTCCTGGGACAGTAAGAACGGCAAGAAATCGTATTAGGAAAAATTCGGAATTGAGAAGCAGTGTAGCTGCTAAAAAGCCATTTTTGACCGATATGAATAAAGAGCAAAGAATGGGGTTTGCACTGGAATATTTACCGCAAGGTATGGATTTTTGGGAAAGGGTAGTATTTACCGATGAGAAGATTTTTCAATCTTATTATAGCGGGCAGATTAGAGTGTATAGGCCGCAAAATACACGGTACGAAGAAAAATATACCCAACATGTTAAAACAAGTGGAAGATTTTCTGTTAATGTATGGGGTATATGTCTTACAGAGGGCTAGGCATATGCCACCGTATTCGAGAAAGATTTAATAGTCAAGCTTATATACACATACTCCAAAATGTTATGTTGCCATCGGTAAACAATATATTTGAACAAGAAAATTTTATATACCAGCATGACAACTGCCCTGTCCATACAGCAAGGAGAGTTTCGGACTGGCTACTGGAAAATAACATTTCATTGTTACCTTGGCCCTCAAGAAGCCCTGATATCAATCCAATCGAAAACGTTTGGGGATATATCGTAAAGGAAATTAACAAGAACAATGATTTCTATCCACAGAACAGTGATGACTTGTGGAATAAAATTGAAGAAACCTGGAATAATTACAATGTTCACCATGCACAAATGCTGATTGCATCAATGCCCACACGTTTAAACTTATTAGTGGAAAAAAATGGTGCCGCTTTGAAATATTAAGCCAGTGTTTTTTTCTTAATATTTAAATAAAATAAACTATATATTATTTTGAAGTCATGTATTTTATTGAATATTAATTAAGGTGAGAAAAGCCAAGTTTACCAAAATTTTTAAAATTGACATAAAATGTTAACCCTAAGTGTACAAAATTTTATTTTCTGGTCACTGTATATAAGATTTGAGAAAGACCTGTAACAAACTGTTTATTGGTGGCTACTGTCTGTTTGATTTTGCCTGAATCGAAAATATGGTGATTTTTAATTACATTTTATTGACTAATTGAAGATTCGCATATACAATTTTTTGAAATTTCGCACGATGGTTTGTCATATTATTCCCTTCAGAAAGTTATCTTACATTTTTTCTGTAAAATGAACAAGCAAAGCCAATAATTAAGCCCCTTTAAAATTTAAATGGGATTTTTATATTCCGCTTCGGTAACGCACCACCCGGTATAATTACTCTTATGTAAAATTTAAAAAATATATTTTCCTAAATTAATTATTGCCTTGACCATAATTATTGGGCAACCCTGTAGCAATACGTTTCTTTGAATACTATATTTAATGTAAAATAGTTTTTATTTGATAAACATATGGGTAGAGGTCGCTTCCTATTCTGATCTTAGATTATACGCAAATAGTAGTATTGATTTAAACAAAATATTATTTGGCTTTTCTCCAGAATAAAATTAAAAGTTTATTTAACATTTTAAGAAAATTAAAACTTTTATACATTATGAAGAACTATTCTGCTCTTACACAATATAATAAAAGTCATTATTACTTTAAAAGAAATAAAATAATGAAATATTCAATATTAAGTTACTTACAATACAAAGGTTTAAATCTATAAACAAAGGTTCATTGGCACTCGGTTGAAATCATTTTAATGCAATAAAATAAAATCTTAACAAGACGCCAGACGAGAACTGGGCCAATGGTTGCGTCTCAAAAAATATGGTAAATAGTTTACCAAAAATGTGGTAAACAGTTTACCTAAAAACTTACTTATAAACTTGTTAGAAAACTGAAAAAAATTAAAAATGAAATGTCTGATGGACATTTTAAAGTTTGACATTACTTTTGAAAAAATTAACTGGTAAAAATACACCTATTAGGTATCTTAACCAGATAAAAAGAATAGTAAAAAATGTTTAGCCATATAATAGAAGTATTTTATGTTTTATTTGTTTTCTGGGAGATTAAATTTAAACAAAATATAATAAATAAAATAATATAATTTTATTCTGGAGAAAAGCCAAATAATATTTTATTTAAATTTAATCTCCCAGAAAACAAATAAAACATAAAATAGTAGTATTAATCTTGCTTGAACTTTATTTTAAAATCTTTAAATTTGTATGTATTTACAAAATCAGCTCCAGTATTTTTTTGTCCTTAAGATCCAAAAATTATGCTCTGTTACTAAATTTATCCTGAGATTTTTCCCGGAATTCTTAAATTAATTCAGGTCTTTCATAAAGCCTTCTTTTAAAAACTGTTTTAAATTTAATTAACTTTAGAAGACCTTTTGGTGCTTTAAAAAATGTTTTATTAATGTCATACCGAGCAATTTAAAAATTCGAAATCATAATATTGGACCACTTTACATCATGTCACGTTTGTTTCCAATCTTCATGTTAAATAAAATTTTTAAATGAAAATCCGAACAGTTTTTGGTATGAAAAAATGTAAAAATTGTAAAAGGAACACATGTGGTGTCGTTCTGGGCGGTTCTGGAGCATAAAAGGAATACAGCAAGTGAAATATGAGAAAAAAATGTAATTTTACTAAATTTTACATGTGATGTTCAGTTTCATTAACTCGTTTTACCAATTTTACCCCACCCAGCACCCCTTTTCACTCCCCGGTCCCGTAAGTTTGTTTACTGATATTTTTAAAAAACGGAATATTTTGGATATGCGCCACTTACGTTTTATTTAGAAGAGTGTCTAAAATATGTAAGTATCAATAATTTTAAAAAACCCTTAAAATAGCAGAAAACCGTATTAAACTATTACCGTTATTACCTAACCAAACCATACAATTTTTATTAAGTGAGGGCCTTTTTAAATTCCAAAATGATAAAAGTTATATAATGCTTCTAGGTAGGTGATTTTCGATGTAAAAATATTGTCAAAACAGTATAATATAGCAGTGAGAGGAAAGTACATATCACACTAGTGTTACAAAGTAAAAATCACCCTAGTGTTGCAAAGTTCTCAATTGTTTTTTATTTTTCTGTAAAGACAAACTTTAATTTTTTTTTTGGTGAATAATTTGTGGTCGTAGGAAAAATAGTGTACAGTTACTCGTGTGAAAATGACTTTCTTACACTCGTGGGTTTGTCGCACTCGGCTAACGCCTCGATGCTACAATATTCCCACTCGTGTGAAATTAGTCATTTTACACACTTGGCCACTTATTCACCTTTAATAAAATACCCTGTATATCCCTTTGATACAAAAAAATAATTTTGTACTAATTATAAAGCACTTTATCATGGAATCATGGAAATTGTACAAGCTCTTTGCCTTTTATAACATCCTTTTGCCATGAAAAAGTCCATTAAACCTTATATGACAGTATATTAAAACTCTACGACCTTACAATAATGTATGTTATGAGCTCCACTTTAACGAAAAACGACACAAAAAGAAATATTTTTAATTAAAAAAATGTTGTTGCAGCCAGTGGCGTATACCGTCTTTAAAAATAGGGGGTGGGTAACTTAATGTAACAGTTTTGGTTAAATATTATAGATCATATGCAGAATTGGGTCGAATACTGAAATTCGATATTTGAATACGAATACAAATACCGTAATAAAAGTACTCGAATACTCAGTATTCATGGATTGGGTATTCATGAATACTAAAGGCTTAGAAATTTTGAGGAAACAAGGAAAGGTCCTTTCTTTTCAAAAGAAAAATTTAAAAAGCAACAACACCCTTATTCCTTTTCATTTCGGACGGCAAAAAAAGGGCTTCGCAAATTATTTTTACCTTTTTGTATCACAAAATACTAATATCTACATATTCACCATTTGATATTCGATAATATGGTAGTACTTAATTTTTTATTATTAATAATTAGTGTTCACTAGAATTATACTTTACTTGTTTAATTTTGAAAAAATTGTCGTTACCCAACTAAAAACTTTAACTTACTTTTTTTTGGTTTTTAGTCATTGTTTTCTTTTATTATTTTGGATAAACCACGAAGGCTAAAAGCCTAAATACTAACGTACCGTGGGTGTCTTAAGCGAGGTAAGAGGAAGTTTGTTGACACGGGACTTAAATACTTGAAGATTTGGGGGAGAAGGAAAGGCCTCCGCGGGCAGCAGGTTCCACAATCTAGAAACTCTAGGGATAAAAGAACAAACAAAGTGAGAAGATCGGGGTCTGTCCAGTTGGACCGTATAGGGATGCATACGCGCGGAACCACGAGTTTCTCTGTTGGGAACCGTGAGTGGAGGAACTATACTGGACAATTCTTCAGAGCAGAAGCCATGGAAGTACCTATAAAAAAGCGATAAATCCCCCACAGCCCGATTGTCTATGAAATGGCGCCCCCAGCTTTGCTATATCTGTCAAAATAAAAAGTTATGTTGTAAATAAATTTTAAATTGTAGGTAAAGTGCAGTCTGGCGATATTTAAAAAAGTACTTTTGTCTTAAAATTTTAGAATCTGCAAAGCTTGATTGCTGTGCCAAATATCAACTACATAGGTTTAAAAATAAATGCAATATGGCGAAAAAACTAAAATAAAAATTGAACTTTGACGACTTGTAACTCGAAAACTAATGACATTTTGAAAAATTATATGAAGCTCTACCCTTATTTTGTCAAGTAGAATCACTCCCTTAAGTTTCGTGATCGATTTTTAAATCACCCTGTATTATGGCAATATAAACATTCGTGGTAGACTCGTCAAAAGCAACCCCACCCCAAAAAGGTTTTAAAAGTGTTGTTATAATAGAGTCAATTTCATTACGGGCCACTACTATATTGTCGCCAAGACCAAGTTTAGTACCATTTTAAATTTTTATACGTTCTTGATAAAAAAAAACAATTAAATAGGTAAATTATCAGAATTTCATTTTCCATAGAAAAACGACCATATATTTTCATTCTTTTATCTTAATCTGTTTTCCCGATGACGCTACTGCCTGCTAATAAAAAGAAAAGACACCGAACAAGTTAAGTAGAACAAAAAGGAAATGGGCCAATTTATAAAGAAAGGGAAATATAAGTAATAAAAAGATTAGAAAAGGCGTTGTACAACGCCTAATAGAATTTTACCATAGAGTGTTATACAGGGTAAAAAAATTAAAATGCGAACCTAATTAAAAATCACGTCTGTTTATACATACTTATTTATTAGTTTTTTAGTGTATGTTTACCGATTTATCCGTGGCTTATCCACCGGTGTTCCATGTGTTCCATCGAATACGGGCCCGGAGGTCCCAGGGCCCCGGGCCACTAAGTATTTTTGAAATAAAACTATCCCATACGAAACTATACGATTTTTTAATATTGCCTTAAATTTTATATGCAAGTACCAGTATAGTAAGAACATTTTAAAAGGGCAAATTCGTTTACCCACTTTGAAAATAATACAAAAAACATAAAAAGGCCGCCTGCAATCAGACTATTCTATACAAAGGCGCCGCTATCGCTACAGCGACGCGCCGATACGCTATGGGATAGAAATCCATTATTTTGGCCAAAAAGCAACTGGAAATTTTAATGGTTCATGCTGTGTATTTCAAAGTAGATACTCCAAACTACATGTATAAAATTATAAAAGGATATGACGACTTCTATTGGGGTAATAAGAAACTTGAAAATGTATTTTAAGTAAACATAAATATACAACATTTAATCTACTTAGTTTACTATTAGCCTTGTTTACTAAAAAAAAGTAAGAAGGTTAAATAATAGAGCTATTGTTGTGTTTCCGATGCAGAAGTCTCATGAAGTCTCGATACTTTTGTCAAAAGATTTTTTTACCTTTTTCTTTATCCCAGTTTTTGTACCTTCCCCTGCACTTTTTGCTACTTCTGAGTGTAAGGACAGATACAAGATTTTTTTATAATTTACAAGGTTTTCCATTTTAAAATTTAATATGTTTTGTCCTACACTGTATATCCCTAAAGATAAAAACATTCTAATGAAAGATATGGATTCTACAGAATCTTTCCAACAAAACAGTTTTTGTATTTATTTTATACGTTAAAAAAAAAATAAAAAAGTTGGGAAGATGTATCTATTACGCTTCCTAGAGAATAATTTAAAATTATTTTTCAGATTTGGATGGTCATATTTCCGAAACTAATTGAGATAGACACATCCAAATGTAGTATTTTTTTAAAAAGCATTTTAAAAGAATTTTGGTGGTGATATATTCAGAATTATTCAATTTAAAAAATCATACCTATTGTCGTACCCTGTATATCATATGAGATAATAATCATCGGATTACTGATTACAATACCGCCGAATTAACCAAATAATCGATATTTTAGTTTATTTTGTACAATAAAAAATAATAATGTTAAGGGGGTGTAAATTTATAATAATAACATATAATAAGTTTTAGGTTTCAAAAAGCATTTGTAGTAATTTATAATATTTTTCAGTAAAAAGCACCTCATTTTAAGTTAGATTGGTAAGTTTTAAATTTTAATTTCATATCCCATAGTGCAATGATAGCTGCATCAACCGGCATATCATAAAGAAATATAGCAAAGGCGGCCATGAGGAACAAGCATGCCGATTTATTTGCTTTAAACTTTTTGTGATATTTTTCTTATCAAAGAGCACCGAATTTTTTTATTTTTAAACTGTTCCTTCTATACCGTCCCTGCAGATTTAATTTCGGAGTTCGGAGGTTTTAAGTTTTTAACGGGGCCCGGATTCTTAACTTCTCGATAAGGGACGACTCGGTCGGTATCGAGTTCTCAATATTCCTTTCAAAACCTATCGGCCTTATTTTCCCATCTGTTTTTTTACGTAAATAATTAATGGGATTAAGACTTATTTATTAAGAATAGTCCCCTAGTTATGGAATTCGGAATCGAATTTCAAATAAGTTAAGAAATCACCATTCGGTAGCGACTCGATACGTTACGGCGGTTGAAATCCGCCTGCGGGTATCGCATGTCGATTTGAAATGAAATTAAACCTATTATTTTTTTCAATTAATAGATGGCAGGTCAAAACGAACGGTGCAGGCAGCAGCGCCGTGTGGTTTCTACGTCCAATTACGAGAATTTCTCTGGTGGTGATTCCCCGAATGTTAAATCTGTGTGTTGTTACCTGTGGACTAATAGAGTATTATTTGTGTTTTAGCTTTTAGTTTTTTAAATTTCTTTCTATATCCTTTATTTTGTAAAGTTGTGGCGAGCAGTGGTGCAGAGGCTAACGCGTCAGCCTCTCACCGCAGCGATCAGGTTCGAATCTCGGAGTCGGACATCAGTTTTGTGCTTGTCACCTCACAGTTTTGGCAAGGCAAACCACTGTGTAGTATTCTGCCTTTTTCTAGGTAGTAATTATTTAAAAATAACGTCCGTGGTGGCACTACCCGTTGTCTAAAGGTGCTGTGAAATGCAAAAACTGCATGTTTCAGTGCTTGGATAACGTTGACCGGAGTTTCACGACAATAATGGGTTTAACATCCAACAACCCGGCACTCACGGTACACTGGTATTTAGGCATAAGCCTTCGTGAGATGTCATAAAGATTAAAAAAATTATTACTTGCAAGATATTTGTTTATTTATTGCATATTTTTAGCTATTTTTATCACTACCCTCTCGCAAAACCTTAAAACTGATATAAATTTAATATTTAATAGGGGCCCGAGAATCTGATGGAACACAGGCCCGAAGCTACTTTGTTACGCCACTGCGATTTATTAGTAATAATGGTAAATTAAAAAGCAAAAATAAACTTAAGCAAACAGTAAAAACTTAAAAAAAAATACCGACTTCAAAAAATAAATAAAACACGCTTAAAAGTTAAAAATAATAAATTTAAAAAGTAAAAACAAAAATAAAGTCGGGTAATAACTACTAACCAGAACTAACCAAAACTACTAAATGTTAATAACTAAATAAGCAAAACCTTTTTATTCTTTAGTACAATATATATGTTGTTACTTAATTTTTTTAACTTTTTTTTGTTTATTATTTTTAACTTTTCTAGTAAGTTTAATTTTAAATAAGTGTGTATTTATATTTTAAAAAGTATAATTTGACGTTAAATGTTTGTAACATTTTGTAACACCTTTTATATAAAACTGTTAATAAAAATACTTTGAAAAAAAAATTATTTAGTTCTGTATTGCATAAAGAAAAAAAGTACAAACATAACCCTGTATTGCATTTAAAAAAACGTCCCTAGAAAATTAGGATTCTTTAGCAATTTTTGTCGTAAAAATTCATTTTGTGAAGATTTTTCCATGCGCAAATGTATTTGCCGTCGAATGTAGAGGAAACCGAATGTCTAAAGAAGAAAATTTGCTTAAAATTTTTTCTCATATTGCTTTTAGCAAAGTCATTAAAAAACTGATGTTTTTTTTACCCACAGGAAAAAAATTGATATTTTTCTCTGGTGACAAGAACTAAAGTGTGACTTTTTATAAAATTACTTTTTTCCGTGAGAAAAAAGTCAGTACTTTTTTCCCGGACAAACACACACGTTATTTACGGTAGATATTTAATTTTTCAATATATTAATATACAAAACTTACATTTTCTTTACATCCAAAGTACAATTAGACATTTTTTAACTTACCAGTATTCAATATAACTACTTAGCAATCATTTTTAGTTCTTACTTATTATGGTCTAAGATCCGAATGGGAAGCTACCTTCACTCATCTGTTTGTTGGATAAAACTGTTTTCTATTAAAGATAGTATTTAAACAAAGGTATCGCCATAGGGTTGCTGCGGTATTCCATCATGCCAAGTAAGGTCATCTATTAGATCATGGATTATGAGGGAATCCCAAGACTGGTGGAGAAGAACACCAGGACAGCGTCAAGCGAAAGTATTCATCAAGGCTTACTCGCCGGAATTTACGAAAGACCTTCTGAATTACAACCGGAAGGCAGTAAGAATAATAGGGTCAATTAACGACAGGATTAAATCTTGTTTCAAATACAACAGCCCACCGGTATAAAACTTTAAATTTTACATAAAATTCTGACTTTAATATACAGGGTGGCCCACCATATTCGACACGGTCTGTAGCGGGATAACCATGGGGTTTTTAAAAAAAGTAAATACTGGAACATATACAGGTCGGATAAGACCACAGTATAAAATTATTTTACTCTATACAGGATGTCTCAAAAAAGTGTGACGTATCAAAGTTATATTTTTTTAATTGGAACATCCTATATTTTATGACGGTTTTAGTTTCTACTTTAAAAAATAACCCAGGTTTATTTATAGTACTAAGTATCTAATTTTATTCGTTTTTGTGATATTTGATTTTTTTGAAAAATGCAGAAGTAAAATTAAATTGATTTTACTATAACACTTTTAACACTTTAAACTTTAAAATGTGTAACAAGATTAGAAAAAGTCTGCCATATCATACGTAGGTCAAATCAAAATCAAATATTGTACAGGGTGATCAAAAAATAATTTCAATTTTTCAGAAAATCAAATAGCCATATCTCTCTTATTTTAAATGGAACACCCTGTATTTTTTTACGTCACATGATAACAAATAAAATACTCTTTTTAAATGGTGTATAGGTTGCCTATACCTATCTTTTGTGCTTTTTAGTAAAATCTGTTTTTACAAATTTTTAGTCCAAATGTTTATTTAAATTAAAGTTGGCTGTGACATAGCAGCAATTAATATTTTTCTTAAGAAAATAACAACGATCATTTATTGATTACTAGTGTTTTAGTCAGTTTAAAAGAAATTTCAATGATTTTAAATAAAAACCCTTCTTCTACAACAACAACAAGATGATAAATTACTGGTAGGATGTGAAAAAAATGATTTACTTTAGTCTAGAGTTAATCCTGAAAAATATTCCAGGAGAAAACATCTGATACCTTAATAGTTGCTTTAAAAATTTTGACACAGTGATTAGGGATAATGGAAGAAACGAGTTATAGGTCACAGAATGTCGTCATAACTGACCAGAGGCGTTATTAGGATTGTTTAAAAACACAAGTTTTATCATTACCACATTCAGCTGAAATAAGTGTTATTGGAAGTAGCATTATAAGCAACTAATGATTTTTTTTTTTCTGTGAATTTTAAAAATAGTGGCAGATAATTCAAAATATTTTAATTTTGTGCTTTTTTCCAACAAATTTACATTTTGCAATAACGGCTTAGTAAATAGGCATAGCTATATCACAGCCTACTTACATTTAAATAGACATTTGGAAAAAAATATGTTAAAACCGAATTTACCTAAAAAGTATAAAAGATAGGTAGAGGCAACCTATACACCATTTGAAAGAGTATTTGGTTTGTCATCATGTGGTGTAAAAAATACAGGGTGTTCCATTTAAAATAAGAGAGATATTGCAATTTGACTTGATCACCCTGTATAATCTATGATCTCGATATGACCTACGTATGATAAGGCAGACTTTTCTCAATCTTGTAACAAATTTTAAAGTTTAAGGAGTTTATATTGTTAAAATAAAATTAATTTAATTGCACCCCTGCATTTTGAAAAAAAGTCAAATATCACAAAAACGAATAAAATTAGACACTTAGTACTATAAACAATCTTGAGTTATTTTTTTATGTAGAATCTTAAACCGTCATAAAATATAGGGTGTTCAATTTAAGAAAATATAACTTTGATACGTCACACTTTTTGAGACATCCTGTATAGAGAAAAATAATTTTATACTGTGGCCTTATCCGACCTGTATATGTTTCAGTATTTATTTTTTTAAAAAACCCCATGATTATCCAGCTACAGACCGTGTCGAATATGGTCGGCCACCCTGTATTTAAATTATATGTTTTTTTTATAATATTAACTTGTCGTTTTTTTCGTCACAGAAAAAATAGTATAACATACACGGGAAAAATTTTAGATTTTAGTTCTCGGTATATTGTCCCTTTGCTTTGCGTCGGGAGACAATACAACCTCGAGCTGAACTCTAGAACTTTCTCTCCCTTGTATAATAAGTAACTTTTTATTTATGTGCCCCAATTAAAACTTTATAATATGAAATATTCTATGTCGAAGTATAAAGTTTGGGTTTAATCAATATTTTTGTCCGTTGATTGGCGTTGGAATACAATGACAAACATTAATTTCCATAATATTGTTTTTGTTTATCAAATCAAATTGGAATAACAATAACGTGGGAAACTATTGATACTAAATATAATTTTAGTGAGAATACACAATATAAACAGGTTTTTTAATAACATGTTTTATTAGTGTGTAAAGTTAGTATTTTAAATTGACTTTTAATAATAACTTTTTCTTTATTTTTTATTTATAAAGCCTAAATAACCCTAGGGACAAGTAGGTATAATACTTTTATATGTTAGTAGTTATAGGGCGTAACATACTGGATAAGTTAAAAGTACCGCAACTTTTAAATATATTTAAAACCGCAAAAGCTATATTTGCCAAATTTGGTATCTAAGATGTTTTGGACATGTGGAATTAAATAGTGATATCGCCACTGTTGTCAGATTTTCCGGTTTTGTGCTATACGTATTTTTTTTTATTTTACGCATTAAATTTTAAAAAGTTTAAAAAAAGTAAAAAAATATAGTAGGATGAAACCCACTAAAAAGATAGAAAGTATAACAAAGTATATGGGAAAAATGGGTTCCACTCGATCTGATGTCGAGAAGGGAGGAAAAGGGGGAAAATGTAAAATACGGTTTTTCTAGATTTAAGCCAAACTACAATCTTAATGGAAAAAAGTTAAATTGAAAATTTGTAGGCAATGTAAAGATGTACAACTTTGTATTTAGCTTTTTTAACATAACCTTACAATTTATTTTACAAATTTTAAAAAGTTTTTGGTTTTCTATTTTTATCTTTTACAAAAAAAAAAAAAAAATATTTTTTCACGACATTTGGTGAAAACGTACCTTTATTTGTCTCAAATATACTGTAAGTTTTGGTTTTAAAATATTTATTGTTTTACATTTTTTGACTTAATGTTAAAAAATACCCTTATTTTAATCGAAAATTCACGTGTCAAAATATCGGCATTTTCCAAAAGGTTGAATGTCGTTTTGTTCGTTAAAATCTTTAAATATTAATAGTGTAAAAACTATTCATTACAATGGTAAATGTTCTCAGAAAACGCAAAAATGTTGGTCTAATTTTTTTGAAATCATTATTAGACTGGGGTAGATAATTTTTGGAACCAAAAAAATTATAGAAGGATGAAACCCATTAAAAATTTAGAGTAAATTACAAAAATAAAAGAAAAATAAATTACAGGCTATCTGGGGTCAAAAAGTGGAAGGGGGTGAGTTTTTAAGTGTAAAAAACGTTTTTTTTCCGATTTCTGGCAAAATAATTAGTACTATGGAAATTCATTTCCTAAGAAAATTTACTGTGGTAATGGTAATACTTTTTTACACCTCGAAAAGTAGAAATTTCAACGAACAAAAAACTTACCGACTTTTTAAAAATGCCGATATTTTGATACATGAATTTCGATTCAACATACTTTTTAATATTAAGTCAAAAAGTATAAAAATAAATATTTTATTAGCAAAAATTACAGTATAATTATGAAAAATAAAGAAACGCTTTCACAAATTTGAGTAAAAAAGTAATTGTTTTTGTAAAGATAAAAATAAAACACCGAAAACTTGGTTATTAAAAAATTTCACATAAATTTTAAGAATATGTAAAGAAAGTGTAAATACAAAACTTGCAGATCTTATTATTACCTAAAACTTTACTTTTTAACCTTCTTCTATAAGACTTGTAGTTTGACCTTAAATCCAAAAAAAAAAAAAAGAAATCTTCACCTCCTCCCCTTCCCGACATCAGACTGAGTGGAATTTATTTTCCTTTAATTTTGTTAATATCTTTTACCTTTACAATGGGTTTCATTCTTACTATAATTTTTTTCGTTTTAAAAATTATCTTCCCTGGTCTATACAGGTTTGGCGAGTTGAATCTAACGGATTGGTGTTTTAATGTATTAGACAATAATAGATAGAGAGTAGACAGAGTACGACTGCATAGGTAAATCGCCCACCGATAGCGACGCCGATTCTCCGTACCTACTGCTCGGGTCCTGATGTGAATGTAAATTTGCCTCTGCAGTGCACTTTAGTTTGTTTAACAGTGAAGCACCATTTTTACTTTATTACTGTATGCGAAAAATTGCAACTGAACTTGACCGGACTGATAAGCGCAACGACGACGCGATAGCCGCCCGGCAGTGGAGCCAAGTTCTCGCTCTACTCCGTCTTTTTCTTACACATTGCCCAAAAATCATATTCGAAACTTTTCAACCGCTGAACGTGTATATAGTTTTTGGAAAATATAGATAATTTTACAAAAGTTTGACATTTTCAACAAAATTTAAATAAATTCCTAGCTGCGGGCCGGATGCCCTTAAATAGGTTTCCAAAAGGGTTAATATCATAAAGTCCTTTTAAGTAAGTTGGCCCAGCCACTACATAGGTATCTATACTTTTAAATATCTCTAAACCACTAAAGCTACATTTGCCAAATTTGCTACCTAAGGTGTTTTGGACATGTGGAATTAAATAGTGTTATCGGCACTGTTGTCAGATTTCCGGTTTTGTGCTATAAGTATTTTTTTAGTTTTTTTAAACCGTCAGAGCAATCTTAACAAAATTTGGTGTTTAGAGCTTTTTCGGCATGCTTAATTGATCAGTAGTATCAGCATTGTTGCCAAATTTTATAATAGAATTGCGGTGTTGTCATATCTCAGCCCAGGCACTACATAGGTACTTATACTTTTTAAGGTACATATGCCGATAGGGCGAAATCATTAAACGCGCGGTGTTATCCAACTCTCCAGAACAACGCTTCAGGATTATCATAAAATCAAGCAACGTAGTGAAAAAATAACACAGGATACATGCCAGCGACATAGCAGCGTAAACTCCGACAAAAACGGAAGTCGACCAGACTGATCCCATACCACCGGAAATGTCGACTGAATTCATTTCGGCGATGAGATCAGCCTGTCGATTCCCGTGACCGCACTGGATCGTGGGACAAATGATGGGACAAATCTACCGGAAAGCTGCTAATCCAATCAGAGAGTCGATGCGAACTTTCGGGACCAGACAGCTTTTATTTAATATGACACTTTTCAAAGCGGTAAAAGTTTGGATTTGGTTTGGCAAAATTATTGTTTTGTGTCAATAAAATATTGTGAACACCTAGTATAAAAAAGTATACATTTTGGGAATTTTAAAAATGGACATTTTTGGGAATTTTAAAATATGTATACATTTAAACTAGGTTACTTAACATTGGGAATTTTGCTAAATAAAGATATACGTGAGATGTCATGGTTTTTAAAGTATAAATTAAACAATTTTCTAGGTTACTCTTATAATAATAAAATAAAAACATTAAACAAACTGGGTCGCGTAGAAATGCAAAACAAACACTGGAAAATTTAATATTTAAAGAGGGAGAAAAGAAATTAGAAAGAGATTAGATAAGAAGTAGTTAGTGAAGTCAAGTATAAAGTTAAAGTTTTAGTTAAGCTCCCGTACGGGCATATCCCTAGTGGGGGTATGCCCGTACAAAATTACGAAGTTAAGTTAGTTCCGGTAGTTTAGTTAAAAATGCAAAGATAGTTTTTTGTCCACCGGTCTTATGGCCCAAGAAGATAGTTCCATATGGTATATTTGTCCAAGTGAAGTAAAAGAGCCCTTTTGAATATAAATTCAAATTATACGTCACAATATAAAAGGTGGTACATTGTCAGATATGCCTCCCCCTCGGAAAGTTGATATTACCGCCCATGGAAAAGGTTTATTTTTAACTCTGATTTTCGTTATTACATTATTATTATAAATGGTTTTCTGCCGTTACAGTTAATAAAATACAAATTTGTTTTAAGATTGTTTAAAGTAAAAGATGATGACCTTTTATGGCCTACTTTTTAGCCAATAATGAAATGAATGACAAAATATGCAATATCTCAGCAACGGAAAAAATATATTAAGTGATACATTTTTGAAAAGGTATTTTTTTAATCATTTTAATACACAAAAATATACAGTTTGTTTTATTTAAAATTAACAAAAATAAATAAATAAATCAAAAATGTTTAAATTAGAAGTTTTTAGGGAATTAAAAAATCTTTAAAAATAAAAATGCTAGTCAGGATTAAAGAAAACGCAAGAAATTTGGAAACACGCTGTAGCGAGTAAACGGCGCAAGATCATAGATAGCCTACATTTAGATCCGCAGTGGCAAGAAGCATTTTTAGATTTTTACGACCTCGCGCAGTAAACAATTCAACGGTGGACGAACATATGCACTTAAAACCCGTGGCAAAAACAATCACCGGCACCTCGTACCTTCCGTCCGCGGCCTACCGTGACGCTCACTAGCTACTGTTCTCCAAAGCGAAAACCAGGACGCCGTCGACAAATTCTTTCCGATAATGCGGATAGTCTGTTTGGCGCCAGGCGCGTTCACCCACGATTTGCTTGCGTACAAACCCGTTTTTTCGCCCATAATATGTAACTTTTGTTTCACGCAGGTAATAACATTGGCAATCCATCGAGATCAGTGCGCAAGATAGCGAATTGCGGTTTCTACCAGTAAGTTTGGCTAGAAATTTGAGCCTCACATATGGAGGTCAGTTTTTATGTAAAACTTACAGAAACATAAGTTTTCTATAAAAAGCGTCAAATTTAGCCCACCCTGTACAGCTCTCTAAGTAATAGTGAGTAATTTTACGTATCTGCACCTTGGACAACTTGGTCGTGGGGTTAATGTGATTTTGTCATGTCCCCCAGATAGACCGGGAGGCACTTGCCGAAGTAAGGCATAGTTTGTACTTTCTACTCGGTGCATTTTCTATACTAGTGCCATAATCGTGGTGTGCGTTTCGTTCTCTTGGACTCATCAGAGGTGCCTGTGCCTCTACCACAATGCAGCGGGTTGTTAAGATAATACGTCATTTCGTTCAACTTCCCTTTCGCAAACAGGGCTAGGTGGCTGGGTATGCTTAGTTGAAGCCATGAGTCAGTTGTCATAACAGTAGGGATCTAGTCTGCTTAGCTGGACTGTCACAAGAACAGAAACCAGCGAGCTGAGTGGAGCCTTCTTAGATAGGATTTGTCTGGGGAAACACAGGACACGATTCCATTAACCCCTCGACTCGGTTGTAATTCAAAGGTGGCAGATATGTAAAATGACTTAGTATTACTCAAAGCGCTCTACAGAGCAATCTGTTCGTATCCTGATCGACTTTATTCTTGTTTTTCACGTTTCGTCTCCTAAAGTTATCAGCGGATTTGACCAACTGTGATGATGTCTTTTTATCATCTTTATTGGCATATAAACCCATAAGAATGAATTAGCCCGATTTTGTATTAAGGAAAGCTTCGCGTGATAATAAATTTGTAGTTGTTTAAAAGTATATTTACTTTTATGCTTTGTTTTTAAAGTATGTCATTGATCAAATGACCCTATGAAGAAGCTGAGCCTGTTATAAAGCTATTATTAAATTAATTTTCTTTTACAAAGTGACTGGTGGACTCTCCAATATTAAATTTTTTTATTTATATAAAATACCTAGTTTATAAAAACACAATAAAAGTTGTAAAGACAAGTAGTATCATTTAAAATTTTCTTCAAAAGTTGCTGTCTATGCTACATTAACTCAGTTCTTTCTTAAAGCTAGAATTTACATGTTTTGGGTTAAATGGCATTATAAAAATATTGCAGATAGTCTGCTAACGAATATTTTTGAAAAGTGTTATGCAAATTTATGTAAATTCTTTGGATATTCTTTCCGCCAACTCAGAAACATTAATTTTCACCATAAAGAGAAGTTAACATAAAATTTTCGTTTATTTTTAAATTTAGACGAAGCAGTTGGTTGCCTCGTTAGGTTTAATACTGCTTTAAAAGTTTTAGTTCAAGCAGCCAATAGTTATGTTTTATCAGCGATGAAATGGAAAGCCTGGATTATAAGCATTAGAATAATTATCTAGTTTTAGGCAAAAGGTAGAATCCGAATTAAAACTAGTTTATGGATTTTTTTTTGTATTTTGAATTCCTTGTCTTTTGAATGATAACCTGCTAAAGTTGGATACTATGGTTGTGGCTACGGGCATATTTAAAAAGCAAAGCCACCGTATTTTGACTGATGTTTAGAAATTTAGATTATGTTTTCGATGGGTGCACGATTTTTTACTCCAGTACAAATTTGGCATTTTAATACAACCTGATGTGATATACCAAAATTTAATTTTATATTATCGTTTTCTTTCTTAAGCCCATTTTTAACACGCTTTTATTAGCTTGGGTTGTATGTATGTATGTATGTATGTAACAGAATCTTTAAGCTTAATTTTCACCAACTTCCAGCGATTCGATTTCTTTGAAACTTTGCACACGTATCAAGGACCCATGACAATGCAATAATCTGCAAACAGTATCCCGTTATCCTGATTAGGATCGCCAGGATAAATAAATTTCTTTATAGATTTTCTATAGGAGAGTAACAGAGAAAAAGCTAGTGCGCGATCTGCGCATGCGTGCAGTTTCGGACGTACTCTCAGCATAAGGCTGACAGAAACTTGTTCGGAGTAGTTGCGTTCTGAAACCCCATGCAACAGTGAAGCTTTAAATGAAATGATTAGATTACGAAATAGTTCGTAAAACATTTCAATATCACATGTCCGCAGAAAACTAATTGATATATCGAACTAAAAATGAAAAATAAATAATAGTTTAAAAATTAAAAAAAACGCTTTTATATGCAGCCGAACTAAAAATTAGAAAATAATTTTTCATTACAAAGAATTTGTATTACAGTAATAAAAGGTCAAACAATGAATCATAATTATCATATACCTCAAAATAGAATTATAATAAAATTTAAGATAATAACAGAATAATTCACTTCAGAATAAAAGCGTGGGGTGCTTAATATATTAAATGTTATAATTATTTCCTTTGTAAATATCTATGAGGGAAAAGTTATGAAAAAAATTGTAAAATGCACCCTACGCTTTTTACTCTGAAGTGAATTATTCTGTTATTATCTTAAATTTTATTATAATTCTATTTTGAGGTATATAATTATAATTTATTGTTTGACCTTTTATTACTGTAATACAAACTCTGTAATGAAAAATTAATTTCTAATTTTTAGTTCGGTTGCATATAAAAGCGTGTGTTTTTAGTTCTTTTAAACTATTATTTATTAACTCAGGCTTTAATTTTTAAATTAAACATAACAACAAATGTTCATATTGTTTATTTAAATCACAAAAAATAATACAACTTCAAAAAAAAAACAAAAACATATAAGAAAAGTGGTGTTATAATATTGGGCGAAACCATGAGAAAAATTAAAAATTGTATATTATTAAAATAAGTATAGTTTACACTGTATATATTAGTTAAAAAAAATTAAATTTAAAGATGGACCTTACATCTTTTACACAAAAAAAAACTATAGCATATTTTAATTCTGCGCCAATTGGTGTTGGATTTGCTACTGATGTGCCTAATATTAATAAATCGAACCTCGTCAGGAACGTTTAAACTAAAAGGCCAGTTTTATTTTAAGCTTGTCAGTTTTATAAGTTTAAACCAAAGAGAATGGATAAGGGGAGAGAAACAGTTGATTTACCCCACCAATTAAAAAATGGCACACACCTGCGATTTGTGTTTAGCGACCAAAAGAGCTCGTCAAAGTTTTATTTTATTCTTGCTTAAAGTTGGTAAAAAGCACGTGCTTGCTTAAAAGTATGGATTTATTTATAATTTTTTGTTTTAGTACGCACTTTTTACGTAACATTTTGTGTCTGAATCAATACTATCAGCCAAATATCTTGCGAACTTTAACCGGTTTAATGTTTAACTTAACACAGCGGGATTACTCGTCATGCGCATAAGAGGTTCTTTTTTCGGCTTGCTATTGGCTGTTATAAATGTCAAAACTCTTGACTTTCAATATGTTCAATATGGCTGATGTTTTGTGATTGTTGTGGCTGTTTATTTGTTTTGTGTTTATTCGGTTTAATTTAACGTGTGACTTGTGTTATAAATATAAATTATTAAAACAACATTTGTGCAAATTTATTGGTTTTTTAAATAAATTATTTTTTAAGTTATTTCTGTTGTTTTTTTTATGAATAAAAACAAATAAACACTTTTATAAGATTTATTTTTTGACAAAATATTATATACAATAATATTTTATATAAATACGTAAAATATATTTAATGAATATCTTGCTGGAGGTAAAAACACAATGAACCAATAGAGGATTTCTGTCTGCGTCACTCCATATTTAAAAATTTCCTTGAACTGTAAAAGACAGACAAATGACCAGTTTAAAAAGCATTAATAGTGATAAAAATTATACTAAAGCGAAAAAATGAAAAGGCCTAAACACTAAATAACTGACCGAGTTGAGGTACAAATCAAGATTAGAGTGTGTCTACTTAAGTTCGTACCCTAAGGCAAACTATTATTAATTTTACGAAAAAAATCAACCATCCCATATTAATTGTTTTCGGTGTTAGGTATATGAAATATCTTAAAAATTATGAATTTTTCTTAAGAGGAAAGTACACTTATTTTTGTCAATACCGAAAATTTGTGGAAGAAAAGATGTTTAGGATTAAGATTTTTTTTTCTGCAATACCGATAATTTTTGAGCTTCCTTTACCAAAGTATTTTATTTCAAAATAAGTATCCAGTATTATGGAAACTTAAATTTTCATTGGTAATTAAAACATACAATCTTATCTGCTTCCTCATACCTAAAAAACAAGTATGTATATATCGAATAAAATGGATCAAGCACAGTGGCTTATGGAAACTGAAATCCTACTACGCTTTTCTCAGTATAGGTAATATCCTAGAGTAAGGAAGGTACGTTACTTTATGGTAATATTAACTTATACACTAGAATACCTTTCAACTAAATAGGATCAAAATAAATCTGTAATTTAGTTGGTTGGTAAGTTTAAGCGTGCTATTTTCATATATTTCTTAAAAATATACACTTCTTTTACATTTTACAACCATTCTTTATGCTAAATATGTAATTTCACAATAAAAGTTTAGTTTTCAAGAAATAATTCTATTTAGATTTTAATTTTTAGCACACCCTTTCTTTAAATTGTGTCACTTTTCGAAACGGCGATTGATCCTCTATCCTTATCTATTCTCTTTGGTTTAAACCGACGAAACTCTATCAAAGACTTTAAATCAAGTAAGGGTTTTTTAACCTTTACCCTATTGCAGATTTACCATTAATTTAGTTTTTTACTTTTCATTGCATTTGAAAAAATAGGCCAACACATTTTTTTCTGGAAATAGCTATCCTTATTTTTCATTCTACTGTTGTAAAGGTTAACTAATAAAAATTCTTGTTTTTGTTTGTCCTTGCGGGTATGTCTTTTTGTCATAACATAATGATTAATTATTAATCGTAAAAATTTCTCTAGAGATTTTTCTAATTATTTCTAACAAAGTGGGCGACCACCTTTAAACCAACATCAAAAAGAGCCCGACATAAACACACGTGGATTTCATCCGCTGAAAAGGTCATGCTTTCGCCCGGTGTTAACGCAACGAATTAAATTCCAGTAAGATTCTTTGTGAACAGGCATTTTTCTTGTACAGGTTTATTTTGGTACTAATGTTTATTTTAATTTTGCATTTAAAAAAGTATAAAAAAATATTTGCTGGTTTACAGGGATCAAAGAAACAAGTTGCCCCTGATCGATAAAAAATCACAAAGATTGGGGTGATAAAAAAATTACTTATACCATATAACTTTAACTTTTTAACACCCAGAACAAATAAATGTACCTTAGTTATTTTAGTTTTACCAATTTGAATAAGAAAAAAGTATGATTTCCCATATAACATTTTTTGCCGGCAAGGCATTGGCAAAAGGTATCAAAAAGACATCAAAATTAGTAATTGGCCGTTATTAGGCCACGTATTGCAGAAAATGTGATAGCATTTATCATTAATAAGTTATGGTGAAAAAATGCGTTTAGAATGATGGCATCCAAAATGAATAAGTTATGCTGAAAAAATGCATTTAGGATGATGGCATCCATCATTAAAAGGTTTTGGCAAAAATATGCCTTTTAGATGATAGCATTACATTATTTTTTTCCTAATGACAATAAAATGCATTTTTACCGTCCAGGGAACTAAAATGTGCATAAATAATGCACATGCATAATGTGTGTTTATGTTTCATATAAAATGAAATACTATAATTTTGGAAAAACCATAAGAGATACAAGAAAAGTTAAATGCAGAAGTTGTTTAGTGAAATGTATTTTTTAGTATTTTTATTGTATCTCTTATGGTTTTTCCAAAATTATAGTATTTCATTTTATATGGGACACCCTGTACATAAACACACATTATGCACATTTTAGTTCCCTGGACGGTACAAAATGCATTTTATTGTCATTAGGAAAAAATAATGTAATGCCATCATCTAAAAAGCATATTTTTGCCAAAACCTTTTTAATGATGGATGCCATTATCCTAAATGCATTTTTTCAGCATAACTTATTAATGATGGATGCCATCATTCTAAACGCATTTATTTCATCATAACTTATTAATGATAAATGCCATCACATTTTCCGCAACACGTGGCCTAATACCGGCCAATTGCCCATTTTGATGTCTTTTTGATACCTTTTGCCAATACCTTGCCGGCAAAAATGTTATATGGGTTGTAAGTGTAATTTTTAAAACCCTTGCTCTAAGTGATTTTAATATGACTGATAACCCTTTTGTGTGTAAAGCCGCGTACAGATCTGCACACGCATACGTTGAGCGAAGACACATAAACATGCGTGTGCAAATGTGTACGTCCGTCTCGTGGCTTCTCCCCGCATGCGTTGCTTCTCGCGAATGACTTGAGCGCGCACGTCGCGAGCCAGCCTGGTGTCGGTTTTTCGAAAGTTTCAAAGAAACATGCGTATGCATTCGCGCTCCGTTTAGACAGAATCCAATTTTTTTTGCAAGCAAAAATTTTTATAAAGAATTACTTTTTTCGAAATGCAATTTTTTATCCATTTGTCCTCTTGTTAACCTCATCTGTGGACAGTCTGTACACAAAGGAAATAAATAATTTTACACAATAAATGAGCAATTGTAACAAACTAAATTTATTTTCAGCGACTTTATTTAATTGGATATAATTATAATTATTATTAAAACAAACACGATACAGTAAATAATTTGGATTTAACATTTTACTGTGTAATAATCCCTAAATTTGCTATTGTTGTAACACTTTAAATTAGCAACATTTTAAAAATATTTTTAGAGGTTTATCTGAATCAAAATTAATTTGGCGACTAAATATAGTTATTGTACATATTTTATACAGTTTTCGTTTTAATTTATAAACTAATTACCAAAAAGAACATTGACATTTTATATTTACTAAAATTACTAAATATAAACAAATTAACTGGTTCGATACAAAATTAAAAATTAGGATACACTTTCTAAAAACGGTTCTTTAAAACAGAAAATTTCTATTCTATTTTTTTTCTTGGTTTCGATCCCTTCAGGGTCCAATCCACCACTTTCCCCCTTCCGGACTATGCTTCCAGGGCTTCGTCGGCGGAAAATCTGGATAATCGAGCTCGTAGCTTCCAGAAATTCCAAAAAGAAAACAAAAATATTTGTCGGCTGTCAAACCAAGACCTGCTACTGGTGTTATGTATAACCTTCACTTTCACTACTGACAGTTCCCATGGCACGCCCATCTATTTCCCGTCATTTGAGAAATACCTCGTGTTCACCACCAAACAGGATACCATCAGCTTATAGGAATCTTCACTAACAGCGCCTAGATCCAGAAGAAAGATGCCGTCAATTTAGCGTGAATCTTTCCTTGATCCCCGAAGGTAAAAACGTCCGTACGGCACTTCTAACCGCCACTCCGGGAAGAAGTTTGTAGTCCTCTACGCACGTCCGCACTGTCGAGGTCAAACAAAGAGTCACCATCTTTTAAGTTGTTTATTATTTCACCAAACTATAACTAAAACAACTACTACAGAGTCCTGCACAACTGCGATTTGTGAATTAGGCTCATTCACAGTTCCTATGTAGAGTTAGGACTTTTTTCATAAAAATTTGATGACTTTAGTAAGTTCACATAAACCAAATTTTAGATAAGAAATAAAAAAATTAAAAATAAAACTTAAAGTTCAGCACCATTTTGAAAAAAAAAACAATAAATGAAAATGTGGGGCTTATGGAAAATCATTTTAAGGCTTATGTCGAGTACTTTATAACCCCAGAATATAAAGTGAATACCATTACCTAGTACAAAATGGCGGTACATTTAAAAATAATTGAATACCTGATTTAGATGGCCATAATTCCGAAACTAATGAATTTAGATAAACCTAATGCGTGTATTTTCATAAAGGTCTTCTAAATATCTTTCTAATGAATAGCGGGTGCGTCATTCAAAAGAATATTTTTTTGTTCTACTCTGTATGTTATTGCCAATTGGACCTAGTGTGACTGGTGGGACATCAAAAAATCTTCTCTTTTTAAAGCATACTTGCATACTTAAAGTAGACTTTCAGTTCGGCCACAGAATTTTAAAAAAATATTTCCATTTCAATATTATAAAATTTATCTTTACCACATTTATTATTATACAAAATTAGACTCATTAACTACGTAGAAGCAATATTTTTCTTTTGATTTTAATTGCGACTGGTGGGATAAGTGCAAAATGTGCACATAATCAAATATCAATAATCATCCAATTCCGGCGGTTACCCCGGTTCCTCATAAAATGCCCGATATTATTTTTAAGGTAAAACACATTAAGCGTATTCTTTCTTCCCTTAACACCAAGAAATCGTCTGGGCTGGATGGCATACCAGCAATCGTTTTAAAAAATATGCTCCAGAACTTGCACCAATCTTAACTCGGCTCTTTCGAATTTCTTACGACACAGGTGTCTTTCCGGAGAGCTGGAAAGCTGCACGTGTTCAACCTATTCCAAAGAAAGGATCTAAATCTCTTCCATCTAACTATAGACCAATTTTAATTCTCTCAGTTCTTTGTAAAGTATTGGAAAAATTAATTAATTCACAAATTCTTAAATACTTAGAAAAACACAAAATTTTGCATGACAGGCAGTATGGATTTCGCCACAAAAGCTCTACAGCAGATCTTCTTTCCTTCGTATCACACTGCTGGAATAGGTCTCTTGAGTTTCAAGGTGAGTCCCAGATCGTTGCTCTTGATATATCCAAAGCTTTTGACCAGGTCTGGCATGCCGCACAAACTTCCCTCCTATGGTCTTTCAACTAAACTCTGTACTTGGCTCTCTAGTTATCTATCTGATCGTCGTATATCAGTTATTGTGGACGGCCATTCTTCAAGCTTTCACCAAGTAAATGCTGGAGTCACTCAGGGCTCAGTTCTGGCACCAACATTGTTCCTTCTTCACATCAACGACCTTCTCTCGTCCACAACTAATTCCATCCATAGTTTTGCCGACGATAGTACCGTTCACTTCAGTTTTTAGCTTCCTAAACCCATCACTAAACCTGACTTGGAAAACAAACGTAGAGCGATGCAGACATCTCTTTCGCAGAATCCTAATTTAATATTGGATTGGGGCGCCAAAAATCTCGTTCATTTTAATGCATCCAAAACACAATCATGTTTCTTTACTCATCCTCTACTTATGAGCGGCCAATTTTTACAGAGCAAAGACATCTGTGGGCATCACATTTGAAAGTAACCTTAACTGGCATAAACACATTGTATCCCCCACAACCCTAAGCATTCTTGATTCTATTCAAAGAAGAGCTATTCGTCTCGTTAAAGATCCTTCACTTACCGAAAGACTTTCCTCTCTTGCCCATCGTCGGGCTGTAGGAGGTTTATCGCTTTTTATAGGCACTTCCATGGCTTCTGCTCTGAAGAATTGTCCAGTAAAGTTCCTTTACTTACGGTTCCCAACAGAGAAACTCGTAGTTCCGCGCGTATGCATCCCTATACGGTCCAACTGGACAGGCCCCGAACTTCCCACTTTGTTCGTTCTTTTATCCCTAGAGTTTCTAGATTGTGGAACCTGCTGCCCGCGGAGGTTTTTCCTTCCCCCAAATCTTCAAGTAGTTAAGTCCCGTGTCAACAAACTCCCTCTTACCTCGCTTAAGACACCCACGGTACGTTAGTATTTAGGCTTTTAACCTTCGTGGTTTATCCAAAGATAAAAAAGAAATGAAGCTGTTTATTAAGAACAGGTTTATAATATGTTTACCTTAAAAACAATATTATTTATATTTAACTATTAATGATTTAGAATAAATAAAAAACTATGGTGGCCATTTGAAAACAAAACAAAGCTAATTTTTTGGGCAAGTCAGGCCATATAGGGAAAACGCTCGAAACGTCAATATTTTAATTTTAAGGAACAATTTTGTTTTGTAATTTTTACTTCCTGAACTGCAATCCTCTAGTAGGAGTAAGACTTATCCCCAAAATCTTAAATAGAAGGAGGGGACACAAGTCTCTCCTATTATTTTTGTTGATATGACAGCTTCGGGTATTTGAGTAATATTGAAAGTACCACCATTTTAAAGAAGGTAAAGGTTTTTTTTAACTTTATATTTTAGTGTTATAAATAAAGTACTCATTGGGAGCTTTAAAGTTATGTGCCACAGGACTCCCTTTACTTTCTTTTAAGGCGCCCAAAGCTCAGTTTTCCTGTATATTTTAAGACATTCAAGATAACCTATCAATGTATTTTAGCTCGAAAAATTTAAATATCGTAACATAGAAAGCAATTGCAAAAAAACGAAGATTACGGCATAAATGTTGCGTTTTTTAAATAAAACATCCCATTTATTTTTTTATTTTCGAATTCTATGGTCAATTCTATATGTTTTTAAGTAATATGGGTACTATAACTTTATCTCCAACTGTTTTCGAGTTACTGACGCTTAAAGAATCCCATTTTCGGCTTATGATATTTAAATAAATTTAACAATATTAAATAGAGGTAATACGGGTAATTACCTGATATTTTATAGTTATTAAAAGTTTTACCTATTAATGAATTTTATATTAGTTTTTATAATAAATTATTCTTTGGATGAAAAGCAACAGATAGTAATAATATATTACAAGTGCCAGGAAAATGTCACTAAAGCAAAAAGAAGGTTATCAAAAACTTTAAATAAAATCTTCTAATAGGTAAAAACTTAAATGACTTTGAAGCATCAGGCACCATCTGCGTTACCTGCTTTTTATATTGATATACTTATTTAATTAAACAATACAAGCCGAAAATGTGACTGTTTAATTGCCAATAATTAAAAAACAGTGAAGATGGACATATAGTAGGGTAGGGCGAGGCGGGGCTAGTTGAGCAATTTTTCACTTGATCGGTTATAGCTCCTCACAAATAAGTCTTAATGGTTTATACCGCAAACTGATGGATTAGCAATTTATTCCTTATTAATAGTGTCCATAGTAGTTTCTTTCTAATAAGTCGAATTTAGGAGCTACATCTGTTTTAATGTAGGTAGTCAAGTATGCCCAACGTTTCCAATAATCTTATAATGACAAAACAACAAATCTTATTAATAAAACAGCAACGTACCTAGCTTAGCTTAACTATTGGATTTAATATCTATCAATTCATCCTCGTTTTTAAAATCTTTTTAAGTATTTTTATTTTGCTTTTCTTGTAATGCCTTCTGTATCTGTTAAAATTGCAGCTTTTCTTGGACCAGCCTTTGGGTATGGTCGAACTATTTCCAGAGAAAATGTATAAGTTAGATAGGTCAGCTCGTTTTCTTTGTTGCTTGTGTAAAGTTCGGGTTGCGGCCTCTTTTACATTTTCAGAAGACTTTAGAGTTTTATTGTTATAAGTCCTTACCCTAAAAAAATAAAAAAAAAATAAAACATTTTATACATAAAACCGTGGGTTATTTGGGCAACTGTAGCTCAACTAACCCCAACCATAAATTTTAAAGAAAGAGTGAATTTATTAAAAAATCGGTTAGAATTGTATTTAAAATCTTAACACTTACCTCATTGAGAACGGAATATATTTAACTATTACAGATAAAATTTTCCGGCTTGCAATTATTTTACTATTTAATCACAAAATAAACAATGCCGACGGATACTTTTCTCGATCGCCGAGTCACCACTAGTGGTTGCACAATCAGTTCCCCTCGCGCAACCTCTTCTTTGCGTTATTTAATGCTTTCGCGTGCGGTCGATAGTTTTTGAGATATTTTGATTGCCCAACTTATCTCTATGCTCAACTAGCCCCTCCCTACCCTACCACTATTAAAAAATACTTTAAATTGACCATAGAATTTAAAAATGTTATAATTATAGGTAAAAATTTATTAATTTTTTTTTAAATTGGTATTTAGTGACAAAATATTACTATTTTTTTAAATTGGTAGTTCGTAAGAAAATATTACTTATTTTAAAAATATTAATTAGCTAAAAATATTAATAATTTAAAAAAATAATTATATACAGGGTGTCTAATAACTTAATCGACAAAGTTTAAGTGGTGACTCTCTAATGAAAAGAAGGAAAAACTTTATATGAACATATGTTCTAAACGTCTTAGTTTTTAAACTACAGGGTGTAAACATTTTTAAAAAATTATCGTTTTTTTATTATAGCGTTTATACCAATTACGAGATTTATAAAAAATTAAAAGACGTTTTCTATGCATAAAAGGATATTTTTTTCATACCAGTGTCGTCCATAAGGGGTTTAGTGTAAATATTTTTAAAGAAAAACATAGTACGCCACTGCAGTTTTCTAAAATTCAAATCTGTTTTGGAATCCCTGTTTAGTTCAAAACAAATTTGATCCCTTGACTTTTTTTAATAAACGGTTTTTGCATAAAAATATAAAGATCATTTTTTGGCATGGTCATTTTGTATTGCTTAAATCATATTCTACAGTAAAAAGCAACCTTTGTTATTTATTAGAGACATTTTGCACCTCTTAAAATAACAGACGTTTTTGGCCTCCTTATGGTTATCGTTATTAAACATAACGATTACGGCAGCAGTTTTAGACAGAGATTTTGCAGCCTCTTTTAAGAAATTTATTTTGCGTCTGCGCTTTCGTCACATAACCTTATTTTTGCCTGTGATTCACCGATTTTAAAGTTAACGAAAAATCAGTATTTACTTTTATTCTTCATAAGATATAAATCCATATTTAAATATATGCAAACACTTCTGTTGATTTGGTTTTTTAAAGTAGATGCAAACAATACAGTATAAGCAGAACACAAAAAGTAAGGTTAGGTTTGGTAGTAGAATAAAAAGCAAGTGTACCAGATTGTAACATCTAAATTAATTACTGATTTAGAATATCCGTAAAAGTGCAAGTCCGTTTTAATTTCTTAACACTATTTGATTTTTATTTCTTTTATAAATTTTTTGCTAGAGTATGTATTAATGATATTTTAATTAATACGGCATTAGAATTTTAACCTTTTAATAATTGATATTAAAATTTCTACAATCCGGCAACCACGCAGTTTAACAATAACGATAACGATAAGCTCTTCGGTATTCAAGTCCGGTATGGTTAATAACGATGACGAATCATGTTTGCGTTACTGCGCAGTCTCAGAATAACGTTAACCACAACGGAATTGCAAAATAAGGGGTGCAAAATGTCCCTATTATTTAATTAGATAGGGATTTAACCATGACAAGAAATGGTTTATATTTATTTACGCAAAAACCGTATATTAAAAAAAGTCAAGAGATGATCAAATATGTTCTAAACTAATTGTTCCATTTAAAAAACTCAACATTTATGGCGTTAATTTCTTGTTTTTAAACAACTGTTATAGAGCTTAAATACATCGTTTGACTATTTTTAAATTTTTAAAAAATACGGAGAAAGTCATAAAATATTCCGTTTTTTCTCTTAAATAAAATACACTGTACCAATAAACCTTGGAATAAAATGGATTTTTTTAAGCCACACACAATACATACATGTCAGATCCAGTCACGTCTTGGACCGTCAGTTTTCTTTATGTATCCGTTCCGCCATGGTGTAAATTCGTTCACAACGATATTTCGTAGTTTTGACTAAGCATCCAACAAAAGGTCTTGTATAGAATTTTTATAAAAAGCATGAATGACGAGAAACTTAAGTTAGTACGACACAGTGATCGGCCGTAGAGATTTTATCATTACGAACTTTGATAATATTACCAGTTTTTCTAAAAAATTGTAATGGGTGAGAAAATAATACTTTTTTTGTAAAAATTTGTTATTTGCACATATACAGGGTGTCCAGTAACTCAACCGACAAACTTCAGATGGTTTCTCCTGGAATATTTTTCAGGATTAACTCTAGACTAAAGTCAACCATTTTTTCACATCCTACCAGTATTATATCATTTTGTTGTTGTAGGAGAAGGGTTGTTATTTAAAATCACTGAAATTTCTTTTAAACTGACTAAAACACTAGTAATCAATAAATGGTCGTTGTTATTTTCTTAAGAAAAATATTAATGGCTGCTATGTCACAGCCAACTTTAATTTAAATAAACATTTGGACTAAAAATTTGTAAAAACAGATTTTACTAAAAAGCACAAAAGATAGGTATAGGCAACCTATACACCATTTAAAAGAGTATTTTATTTGTCACCATGTAACGTAAAATAATACAGGGTATTTCATTTAAAATAAGAGAGATATGGCTATTTGATTTTCTGAAAAATTGAAATTATTTCTTAATCACCCTGTACAATATTTGATCTTGATTTGACCTACGTATGATATGGCAGACTTTTTCTAATCTTGTTACACATTTTAAAGTTTAAAGTTATAAAAGTGTTAAAGTAAAATCAGTTTAATTTTACCTCTGTATTTTTCAAAAAATCAAATATCACAAAAACGAATAAAATTAGACACTTAGTACTGAAGTTATTTTTTAAAGTAGAATCTAAAACCGTCATAAAATATAGGGTGTTCCATTTCAAAAAAATTTAACTTTGATACGTCACACTTTTTTGAGACACCCTGTATAGACTTAAATAATTTTATACTGTGGTCCTATCCGACCTGTATATGTTTCAGTATTTACTTTTTTAAAAACCCCTGGTTATCCAGCTACAGACCGTGTCGAATATGGTGGGCCACCCTGTATGTTCATATAAAGTTTTTTCTTCTTTTTATTAGAGAGTCACCTCTTTAAATTTGTCGGTTAAGTTACTAGACACCCTGTATATAATAATTTTTTTTTAATTATTAATATTATTAGTTAAGTAACATATTTTTAAATAAGTACTATTTTCTTAGTAACCACCAATTAAAAAAAATAGTAATATTTTGTCACTAATTAAAAAAGAATGTAACATATTTTTACTTATTAGAAATTGTTTTTAAAAATATTGTAATAATAATTAATACTTTAAAAAACTAAAAAACACGCTTTTATATGCAACCGAACTAAAAATTAGAAAATAATTTTTCATAAAAAAAAATATTGTCATTTCATAGTAAAAAGCGTGGGGTGCATTTTACTATTTTTTTATAACTTTTCCATCATATATATTTGCAAATATAATAATTATAACATTTAATATATTTATCACCCCACGCTTTTTACTATGAAATGACAATATTTTTTTAATGAAAAATTATTTTCTAATTTTTAGTTCGGTTGCATATAAAAGCGTGTTTTTTAGTTTTTTTAAACTATTAATTATTTTTCATTTTTAGTTTCTGCTACTTTTGACAAAATGGCGAAAATTTTTTTTAATGAACAAGAGTGGCAAATTTTAAAATTTTTCCAACAGATTGCAACTCACTAAAAAATTTCTTCTTCATTAAGTAGCAAAGTTTGAAATTTTGCCAACAGATGGCAATCCAGGCAATGTTTGGACCGTTGCCAATATATTGCAACCCACTAAAAAATTTCTTCTTCATTTAATAGCAAAGTTTGAAATGTTGCCAACAGATGGCAACCTAGGTGTTGTTTTTATAATATAATGGAATTTTTTTCCTGGCGATCCAAAAAAGATAACGGGATACTGTTTGCAGATTATTGCATTGTCATGTTTCCTTAATACGTGTGCAAAGTTTCAAAGAAATCGAATAGCTGGAAGTTGGTTAAAATTAGGCTCAAAGATTCCGTTACATAGCCAGATTGATAGATAGTTACAACCCAAGTTAATAAAAGCGTGTTAAAAATAGATAATTACCTTGCCGATTACTGGTTAAACACTATTTTGTACTACATGAAAAAACGACATTTGGACTACGAATGGAAAAGAAATTAAAATGGCAAGTTCCTAATACATAATTAATATGTATATTGTAACAATCAGAAAGCCATTGGAGCTATAAATAGTTCCTTGTTCGTGAAACAGACCATCTTCCAAAATATTGTAAAAATGTTGTTCTAGCAAGACTGACTGTTGACTGACGGATATGTGCGAATAGACGAAGACCCAATCTAACTTTATGGTTTAGTACTAAAAAAAACACAGAAACAAAAATAAGATCATAATATAAATATTTAAAGAACATTGTTTTTTTAAACATTTAATCTGGCAAGCATGCAGTGACATCTATAATTTATTTTTCTTCTGGCATCTGTCCTGAAAACCTTTCTGCTAGGCCGCATACAAGTTAAAACGGGGTTGGGAAAAGCATAAAATTCACAAAGAAAATTGAAAACAAGACGCCTTAGCTACAATGTGTAGCGACATGATAGCGACAGAAGATCCAATTAGCTGTCAAGTTGACAGCAGGTTACGATAATTTTAAAATGTATAATACATTTTTATTGCATTTTTAAGGTAAACATTTAATTTTCGTTTCCTTAAGGTTATATTTTATACGATTTTGATGTAATACGTTTAGATTATACAGCCTTAATAGTTTTATGTATCAAGTGCATAAAGTGTCTTCCATGACTATTAAAATGACACTATATGCGTATGTTGCATATAGTGCCTCTGCCATCAATAATAACAATAATAATAATATTTATTTACCAATAAAATATAAATACATTTAAAAACATTAAACTTAGTTTTAAATGATCAGTGGTAAATAAATACAATGACCCAGTACCATTTAACATAAAAATTAAGTACCTAAAAACAGTGAAGTGCTACAATGCTAAATAAAATATTACAAACAAATACTGTAACAAAAGTAATTATATATATACATAAACCAATATAAATATAAAACTTTTGGCAAATGTAGACACATAAATGGGTAAATATAAATAAATATAAATAATCATAAACAATAAAAAAAAAACTAAAAATAAATATGGATAAACAAGTAGACACTTAAACTAGATGACAGTCAAGATCACTCACATATTAAACACTAATGAGTATATTTTCATTAATAAGATTACCTTTTAAAATATATGCACACTTAGAACATATATTAAAACAAAGCGTAAGATAGTATAGGAAAAAAAATCTCAAGACAATCCATTTTACAGAATATTATATAAAAAAAGTAAGACCACATATATTTGTATATTATTTACTAAAATTAAATAAAAGACAAAGTAACCTTTTCCAGGCAATTTAGTAAAAGATACAGTGGCACAATATTTAAATCAATTAATAAAAATTATGTAAAGCAAAAAGAATTGTTAGTAAATTACAGTCCTGTCAAATATCGATTTTATTCTCTATTATGTCATGGATAGTGCTTCTCGGTTTCTCAAATATCCACGATTTTGTTTTCCTCTTTAACGTTTTTAACTGATTTCTGTTGTTAAGGTTCTTAGTTCGATTGAAATAAAGTTATACAACTTAGGACACAGATACGCAAAGCATCTTTTACCAATCGATTTTTTAACCTTCGGAAGTCTATACATATTGGAACATTGGCGTGTGGGTTTTTTGTAAATAATGCGCAGAATCCACTTTTGGATTTTTTTCAGTTCAACAGCATAAGTATTTGCTGCGACTCCCCATGCAGTAATACCGTAAATCAAGTGGGTTTCAATAAGGCTCTAATATAAAATTTTTAGTTGTTCTGTTGTTAGGATTCTAGAAAGAAACTTAAATTTATACAGTAATCCCCTAATTTTATGGACAACGGTTGCAATATGTATGTCCCATTTCAGATGACTACCTATTTGAACGCCAAGTTATTTCATAACCTTAGTTCCACTAAATGAAATGGAATAAATGATAAGAACCCTTTTAAAACCTTTTTTTTTTTTGAACGAGTCTACCACGAATATCCATACTGCCATATATGGAAGCGGCGCTTCAACCCAGCCTTTTAATTTTAAATGTTTCGGGTGTCGAACTGGGAGAACGCGTTACTTTTTTTGTCGGACAACTTTTTCACAATGTTACATTTTTTAAACATTGTACCAAAAAAAATTAACGGTTACAGTCATAAAACTAAGGCTGAAACTCATGTTTCGGGTATCGAACTAGGCATGTTTCGTGACTGTAACCCCCTGTAAGATTTTTAGCACAATGTTGCTTGCTTCCTTGGGTTGGAATGGCTTTGCTGCTAGGCAATCGCCAGTGCCACAATGTTTAAAAATGGCATGTAAAATATTGTGGTTAAGTTGTCCGATAAAACAAAATTGACGCCTTTGACCAGTAGGACCAGCAAAACATTTGACAATGACAGGCTGGATTAAAAAGCCGCTTTTATAAATGGCGGTGTTGCGAAAACTCTCTATTTTCTTACAAAGTTGCAAATTTTTCAAATTTACTTCCTTAAAAACCTCAAATAATCTTTTTACTGACTTCTAAGAAATTTCATCTATTTTTAAATTATTTGTTTATTTAACCCCGGTTCATGTCTCCTTTCGGCGAAATACCGCTATCAGAAAAAGCATTTTGAAGATCTCCACCGCCCTTCTCCCGCTTTATCACAAACGCGGCCGCGCTTTTGGCCGCTTGCGCCACAGCGATATCGGCATGCTTTGTCGGGGCTTTGACTAGTTCCGAGAATAACGTTTAATAATTTAACCCTAGATATTGTTTCTTTTAGTTGACCAATAGGATTTCTAAATTATGGAAGCCATATTGGTTCTAATTTGTTTCTGTATTTTTATTGGTTTAACCATTTCCTTTTGTTTAGACCCATCTCTATTTCAGTTTGTCTCCCCAAAACTCATATTTCCAAATTCAGTGTCTACTCGGAGACCTCTAACGTAAAACACAGTATAAAATTTTCAGTGTATTTTTAGATATCTATAAGTTATGTAAATTTACAAATATTTTTACCAGAAGATTTGTAAAAGTTAGTTGCATTTTTGTCACGTTTGACTGTGACATAAAATCACTAACGGCCAACTTTGTAAATTAACAAAATATTGTTTTTAGTATATTGAAAAAAAAATAAAATAAATAATATTGAAAGGTTTTTACTTCGTTTTTTAATAAACTTTGAAAAACAATAAATTTATATCTGACATCCAATTAGGCAAACTAAATACAAACCGAACAAACAAAGGTTCAAAGTTTTCATTTCTTGCCAAATTTTGTAAAGTCTTATTTAGTTTATTAAGTAAAACAGTAAATATTACCCATCCCAACATAACAAGGATTAACTCAAAGCCTTGCAAACACAGTTTCAATTTTATGAACCGACGAATTGATACCCGTAGGCGGTTTCGGTTTAATTTAGGCCTAAAAGTTTTTTGAAGCCAGACAGGAAGTTTATTAAAATACAGTTTTTTTTCCAAAGCGAAAAAAAAGAAAAAAATAACCAGCAATTAAGTTTTTATACAGTGGGGATTTTTAAAATCCCTTCCACCTTCTTATTTTTGAAAGGAACCAAATGTCAAAGTCGGATAAATTTTTCTTTTAGTTTAGGCTCAAATCATCAGAATACCCAGATGCGAAACTAAGCGTGTTCGTTGAAATCTTTCACCACTATGGTTTCTCCCACTGCGTGGTGGATATACACCCCACGATTTAGTACGTGACCCAATGCTCATCTAGGTGTCAGTTAGTTCCATTTTTTTGTTGGTATAGAACGTGAGCATAAGTTAGTTAATTGTGTTTAGCTGTTTGTAAGTTTTTTTTTTTTTATTATTTAAGTGTTATAGTGTCCTCTTAATTTTTTCTTTAACGTTTAATATGGGATATAAATGTGTATATTTATACTGTACCGGGAGCGGAAAATCACTTTTAGATTCCCAAAGGACCACTTAAGGTAAATATAAATGTGATATTTTGTTATATAATAAAGTTATTTTTAATTAGTCCGTACATGTTGATGTGCAGGCTATAGATAATATCGGGCACATTAATGTTTACGTAGCCATAATATTTTTAATATAAAAATGCATTAAAAGATTTTTTCTTAATGTAGTAAGTTTTATTTACAAAAAAATGTATGTGGATAATTATTTGGATGGTTTTTCTATAATGAAAATATATTTTTAGCGCAAAGGTCTGGCTTAAGTCTGCCGGAAGAAAGGATTTTTGGAAAAAATCTGATAAATTATAAATTGTGCGGAGATCATTTTAAAAATAAATTTATTTCTATCTCGTCATCCGCAATAAAACGTCTATTTAACACTACCGTGACGACAATATTTTTCAAGCCATTATATCATCAAGAAATACGGACAATTCTAAGAACCTTATAAAAAAAGAATATTTTAACAGGTAAATATTGAATAAATCTTAAAAAATTATTTTTTTTAAAACTATTTAACATTAATACAAAGTTTTTACAAAATACTTAGACATGTTTATAAAGTTATTGATATTAATCAGTAAGTGCCTAAAGAAAAGAAAATATTTTTTTATTTATAGCTGCACTGCCATTTTAAAGGCTATATTTTAAATAAAAAAAAATTAGGTGTTTTCTCAGTATTTAAAAAAATAACATACTCCTATTACTATGGCAACATCTACATTGCTTTAAAATATTGCGTCGGGGTTTCTTTAGAAACTTTTGTTACTCTGCTTTCAATTATTTTGTTTTAATCCCCAGTTACACAAAACTTTTTAATAAACAATTAAGCTAGTAAGACGGAATACGAATACCTTAAATTCATTTAATAAGCAGTTTTTAGACAACGTTTTTTTTGTTAAACATTCTAAACCCCTTTAATTTAATCGTTTGTTAAAATCTTTTGTGCAACCAGGTATAGACATTTTATTACAAACTGATCTAAACGTGACATCTACTAACAATATTTTACCCTTCAAAACATAGGTAAATATTTTTAAATTTTAATAATGTTTAATAAAGAAATATTTAAATTTTCAATTAGTGTATTATTTTTTGTCCCGTTTTCCCCACATAAAAAAAGCTGCATAATTAATTACTATAAAAGTCTATCTCTTCTTTGCACCTTGGTGCGGTTTAACCTTTTACAAATTAAAAATATTACGATCCATGCATTGGTGCAGATTTTCCATTTATTCTTTCTCAAGGTCATAGAAACAAGTAGGCGTATTTCGCCGCACTTTCGCATCTAGGTATTCTGATAATGTGTGGTTTAGGATCTAAATTTAAAGCAACCTGCTCTCATCTGTTTACCGAATAGTAACTATTTTATATTAAATATAGTATCTTAACAAAGGTATTGCTACATGGTTAAAAAAATGGCCAAGGCTATACCCAAATTTAAAAAATAACTATAAATATTTGAGACACCCTGTATATTGGCTACTTCTATTTTTTTTTCAAACAATTTAATAATATATGCATTTTTAAATAAAGCAGAATGTACCAAAAATGGTAATATTTTTCAAAAGTTTAAATTTAAACAATTTGCCAAGGCTTTCTTTCTAAAATTAGGAAGATAAAATTAATAATATACAGGGTGGCCCACCATATTCGACACGGTCTGTAGCTGGATAACCATGGGGATTTAAAAAAATAAAAATGGAACATATACAGGTCGGATGAGACCACAGTATAAAATTATTTTAGTCTATACAGGGTGTCTCAAAAAAGTGTGACGTATCAAAGTTATATTTTTTTAAATGGAACACCCTATATTTTATGACGGTTTTAGATTCTACTTTAAAAATAAGTCAAGTTTTTTTATAGTACTAAGTATCTAATTTTATTCGTTTTTGTGATATTTGATTTTTTTGAAAAATGCAGGGGTAAAATTAAATTGATTTTACTTTATTACTTTAACACTTTAAACTTTAAAATGTGTAACAAGATTAGAAAAAGTCTGCCATATCATACGTAGGTCAAATCAAGATCAAATATTGTACAGGGTGATTAAAAAATAATTTCAATTTTTCAGAAAATCAAATAGCCATATCTCTCTTATTTTAAATGGAACACCCTGTATTTTTTAAGTCACATGATGACAAATAAAATACTCTTTCAAATGGTGTATGGGTTTCCTATACCTATCTTTTGTGCTTTTTTGGTAAAATATGTTTTTACAAATTTTTAGTCCAAATGTTTATTTAAATTAAAGTTGGCTGTGACATAGCAGCCATTAATATTTTTCTTAAGAAAATATCAACGACCGTTAATTGATTACTAGTGTTTAAGTCTAGAAATCAAGAATATCACAACGATTTTAAATACAAACCTTTCTTTTACAACAACAAGATGATATAATACTGGTAGGATGTGAAAAAAATGGTTTACTTTAGTCTAGAGTTAATCCTGAAAAATATTCCAGGAGAAACCATCTGATAACCTTAATAGTTGCATTAAAAATTTGACACAGTGATTATGGATAATGAAAGAAACGAGTTATAGGTCACAGAATGTCGTTATAACTGATCAGAGGCGTTATTAGGATTGTTTAAAAAACATGTTTTATCAATAACACATTCAGCTGAAATAAGTGTTATTGGAAGTAGCGTTATAAGCGACTAATATTTTTTTCTGTGGCAGATAATACAAAATCTTTTAATTTTGTGCTTTTTTTCAACAAATTTACATTTTGCAATAACGGCTTAGTAAATAGGCATAGCTATATGACAGCCTACTTACATTTAAATGGACATTTGGAATAAAAATATGTTAAAACGGATTTTACCCAAAAGTATAAAAAAGATAGGTATAGGCAACCTATACACCATTTGAAAAGAGCATTTGGTTTGTCATCATGTGGTGTAAAAAAATACAGGGTGTTCCATTTAAAATAGGAGAGATATTGCAATTTGACTTTCTAAAAAATTGAAATTATTTTTTGATCACCCTGTATAATCTATGATCTCGATATGACCTACGTATGATAAGGCAGACTTTTCCTAATCTTGTAACAAATTTTAAATTTTAAGGAGTTTATATTGTTAAAATAAAATTAATTTAATTGCACCCCTGCATTTTGAAAAAAATCAAATATCACAAAAATGAATAAAATTAGACACTTGGTACTATTAACAAACTTAAATTATTTTTTATGTAGAATCTAAAACCGTCATAAAATATAGGGTGTTCCATTTAAAAAATATAACTTTGATACGTCACACTTTTTGAGACATCCTGTATAGAGTAAAATAATTTTATACTGTGGCCTTATCCAACCTGTATATGTTTCAGTATTTACTTTTTAAAAACCCCATAGTTATCCAGCTACAGACCGTGTCGAATATGGTGGGCCACCCTGTATATTTAATTTAAAATATATTTTATCCGGTATAAAATGGGTGCAGATTGCTTTGTCTTTAAGTCTTATACTATTAAATAGGTGTCACCGAAGCTATTTTTGGGCACCCTAATGTTAGTGTGATCACGTGGCCATGTGTCATGGGAGTACTGTCAACTCGTTTGTCAAATGGAAACGGTCGTCACGTAGGACTTCATTTTCAAGGCTTTATTGTTTTTTTACTTAACACTCTAAAAGGTGGAGGTTAATTTACAATTAAAATACAGTTCTTGATTAAGTAACTCATCTTTAATATCTTACAATAAAGCTTTATATTTTAACCAATTATGGAAAATGCATGTAAAATTAACATCTATTTTGCAATTTTACATAAAAATTACACAGAAAATGTAATTTGCATTTTTAGATTGTAAACATTACAATCAGAACTTTAAATTTACAATAGTAATAGGTACAATAAAGTGTAAATTTACCAGAGACAACAATGAGACGAGCAACTAAATGTAAATAAATTATCCGAGAGAGAGATAGCTGCTGGGCCTACCTTGTCTGTCTTCAAGGAAGGCAAACGCAGATGGCGCGTGAGTCGACTTTATTGTTTGCCCGCCAAATTCAAATTATATAGCTGTGCTATTTTTGCCCTTAATGTTAGGTACTTGTTTTTGTTGCCTATTAATATAAAATATTGGGGTTTTGTTCAATAATTACACACACCTTATTAAAAATGTCATTTATTTGGTTTTTATAAAGATTTTTACCTACAGATAACTATGTCAATATTACCTTAAATTATCTGTTGAAAAGCACAAATTTAATATATACACTGTGATCACTAATAAAAGTCAATATTCAAAGTCCAATTAAAGGTAAAAAACCACGAAACACACAATAAATCACAGAAAATGTAAACAAACTGTCCAAACAAATCGGCCATTGAAAAATATCAAACACAAATATCGATTAACATTTCAGCGTGACTGTCTGCGGCAACGTTATCAAGTTAAATTTATTCGATTCATGGTATATTTTCTTTCTCTTAATTAGATGTGAGCCAAAAAAGGACATTAAAGTTTACATGCAGAATTTGTAAACAACTTGGCAACCAGGGCAAAGCGATGATTGCTCCATCTACGATAGCCTGCCATGATGAAAGACAAAGACATATTTATTGGAACTTGGGTTAAACCAGAAAGAGATAAATACAATGGACAAATTGTTAGGACCAGTTACTCGTCTCATTCTTGTCTCTGAATTTACATTGATTTTTTTAGTAAAGTGGCTGAAAGTTATAATTTAGTGCAATCGCTATGTAATAATCCGAAACACTACAGGCAGGCTACTCTATTTGTAAAAATTTTGTTTAATTAAAAAGTGCGTTTGACTGAGACGTTAATTTGCACATTTATTGCTTAAAGTTTTTCCTTTAAAATGTTTAGTATGTTTATTCTTTAAAATTATTTAAGAATAAAAAAGATTATTAAAAAAATATTTTGTGAATTTACAACGTAAAACGTTGGGTATTTTTAGCCACAGTTAGACAAGAAAATAATGACAAACTTTTACAACCTTGCGTGAAAAATAACTGCTAATTTACATGACCTATATGTGATATCATATCTAGAATGTAATATAGATAACAATTTAATACCTGTAATAAATGTTAAGTGTAATCTGACATATAAGGTATGTAAATTTACAAATAATTTTTTTACAGCTTTTCCAAAAAAGCGGTTGTTATTTGTTACGTCCGACTGTGGCTAAAAATAGCCAACGCGTCACATTGTAAATTGACGAAATATTTTTAGTGTAGATTTACGCATTTGCAAAATAACCTTGCTCAATTTTGTTCATAGGTTGTAAAATTACATATCGCACATCCCGTTCAAAGGTGTATTACCTCAAAAAAAATTAAATTATTTCAATAACAGGTCCCTTTTAACATACTTTATGTCCATGCAAAACCTTGTTATTGTAAATTAAAGCTAACTACTAAAAATGTTGCTACCTAATGCGTATATTGTATAGCATCCCAAGCAACAAGGTAACGTCATTATGACGTTAATTTTAAGTCATTTTTGGTCATTTTTGTTCATAGGACGTCATCAGACCAAAATAATGACGTCATTTTAACGGTATTTTAATGACGTGTATTTGACGTCTTTTCGACGCCATTTTTTTGTCATACTAGCTCATAAAAATCTAATGACGTCATGTCTAGAAAACCCACAAGAAAAATTTTGTCACATTATATGATTCGTGTCAAAATTCAACCGAAATATTATATGACAGAAAAATAGAACTAATAAATTTACAAAATTGGGATTGGGCCGATGAAGGCGTAATGGACAATAAACTACTACGTTTATTCAACATCTTCGCTTTTTATCGCCTACACCGTACCGATGAGACCAAAATAGTTCGAGTCCGGTCTGCGGTTGGTGATTTTAATTAGCTTTAAATGAAATATCTTCGGCCAGTGTAAAAATCTGCATCTCCAGGTTGGACAGTGTCCCGAGAGATGCGATCTTGCAGTGCAAGGACATTACAAGCAGTAGGAAGTTTTTTCCTATTTTAATTTTCAAATAAAATATCGTATCATTTTAGCTTACAAAAAAGGTATATGCGTCAAATTTTCGTCATCTTAAAGACGTCATTATGACGTCATTAACAGGACGTCTTTTGTCTGTGACTTAGGAAGGTCAATTTAACGTTATTTTGTCCTCATCTTATGACGTCTTTGCTGACCAAATGTGACGAAAAATGACTAAAAAGAGACGTCAATAAGACGTCAGCTTGCTGCTTGGGATATTGTATTAACCTCAATTTTATTTTCCTTTCCCTAAATTTTTTTATATTTGGTTTTAAAACAGTTTTGAACGGGATGTGCGATATGCAATGTATTAGCTTTTGTTCGCGGGTCTAGTAATTAACTGATTCTGAACCAGAACCGAACTGGTTTAGAATTGTTTTAAAGCGCATGTCTAGTTATTTATTAGTTCGGAATTTTTTTTTACCGCGAACGATTTTCTATACAGCTAGAATGTATTCTAACCTAGCCTTTGGGTTACGATTTTTTATGGTTAAATTGGATACTATATATAAAAAAATTAAATTCAAACAAAAGGTAAATTGTTATTACTGTCGAAAGCCACGCAGGTCTCTCGGCGGAAGACAAGGGATTTCCTGCCTCCCCTCGTTTTTAACATAAGTATGTGTATTTACCTAAAGATAAAATTTAAACAACAAGAAATGGTTGAATCTTGTAATATTGTCTATATTTTTAAATTATTTTTTTTTATTTTATTGCATACAGACATTCATACGGAATACAATTAAAAATCCTTTGTTTATATACGCTCAGAATCACAAAAATATAAAAAAATATTCAACAGGTATATTAACCCGCACAAAAAGTGACAGAAACAAATAAACTGTAATACAACGGTTTATTTCTATACCACAAAAACAAAAACAGCTTACCATGTCGACAATGCGCATGAAATTCCGAACTGAACTTTTAGTTCCAACAAAAATCCCAGGACTGCTAATCAGGTTACGAACCGGTAACGAACTGATTCCATTGTAACCCGCGAACACAGAACTGTTACTAAAAATTCAGGATTTTTCGCGAAGGCTGCTTTGTCACTGCGCAAGCGAACAGTCCCAGAACCGGTTCAGAATCGAACCCGCGAACCAAACTATTATGGCTTTAAAAAACCCATCATTATTACTGTAAATTTGAATCTTTTTCTTTTATGAGGGTTCGAAAAATGTTTTTGCTTCTTAGAAAAACAAGATGTACGTAAAGAGGGGTATGATACGAGTGCATAAGTTAAAAATATGAAGTTTGCTAAACTAATACCTCAACGTTCGACATTTTTTAATGCTGAATCAGCTAAGCTTTGCCATATTTAAAGGGAAACAAGTTTATTTAATTCCTTTTTTTTTGTTAACTGAACAACTTTTTTAGCCTTAAAAACTGTTATTCCATACGAAAATTCAAAACAAACGTGTAAAGTAATCCAACTACGTGTAGGTTTATTTTAGAACTATCTTATTGTTTTAAATCTATTCAATCTTTAATCAAAAGTAAAATCTCCAGTTCTATTGAATATCAAGTATTTCGCCACCACAGAAAACCCATTGAAAAGCATTCGGGAGACCGCACCTGAGAATTTCGGGCAAATCCGGCATAAAATCATGCTAAACCGATCCAAATCCCAATTGCACATTCACTAAACTAACCTCTTACATCAGTTTCTACCTCCGACTTACGGGATATTTGGAGATTTCGAATAAGGATTTAACTGAATAATGAATAACAAATATAAAATCTGAGAACGTACGAAAATCAAAATAATGGAGTCCTAACATTTATGAACAGATAAAAGAAAAGTGACTACGTGCATGCCGATGGCCATGTGAGTTATTCTTTTATGTTAGTAAAACTGTTTCATTTTTATTTTGTGAGTGGCAACAATAATAGCTTTGTTCGCGGGTTCGATTCTGAACCGGTTCTGGGACTATTCGCATGCGCAGTGAAAAAGCAGCGTTCGCGGTTAGTAAAATCCTGAATTTTTAGTAACAGTTCTGTGTTCGCGGGTTACATTGGAATCAGTTCGTTATCGGTTCGTAACCTGATTAGCAGTCCTGGGATTTTTGTTGGAACTAAAAGTTCAGTTCGGAATTTCATGCGCATTGTCGACATGTTCAGTTGTTTTCTGTTTTTGTGGTACAGAAATAAACCGTTGTATTACAGTTTATTTGTTTTGCCACTATTTATGCGGGTTAATATACCTGTTGAATATTTTTTTATATTTTTGTGATTCTGAGCGCATATAAACAAAGGATTTTTAATTGTATTCTATATGAATGTATGTATGCAATAAAATAAAAAAAGATTTAATTAAAAAATATAGACAATTTTACAAGATTTTACCATTTCTTGTTGTTTGAATTTTATCTTTAGTTAAATACACATACTTATGTTAAAAACAAGAGGAGGCAGGAATCCTCGTCTTCCGCCAAGGGACCTCGAGTGGCTTTCGACAGTATAACAATTTACCTTTTGTTTGAATTTTTTTTTGTGTATCCAATTTAACCATGATAATAATATAATAATAATAATAATAATAATATATTGCTTTATTGTCCAAGAATAATCTTTTGACAAAGCAGAATAAAATTAAAATATTAACTAATAATAATATTAATAATAATAAGATACATGCTTTATGTAATGGTACGACTAATTAAAATTATCATCAAAGTACTCTCTTAATAAATAATACGCTTTACTTAATAACAAGTTTTGAACAGATAGTTTAAATTTTTTAAAAATTTTAATTTTTTTAATATCAGTGGGCAAATGATTATAAATTTTTTTGAGTCATAAATTAAAGATTTTTTTGTTAATGATGAATTTGGATTCGGAAGTTGAAGTTGAGATTTTTTCTAGTATCATATAAAGAATTATTAGGACTTTTAAACAATTTTTTTAAAAATTAAACATACTGTTTCTAAAATATAAATAGAGGTAAGAGTTAAAATTTTCTTTGACTTAAACAACGGTTTACACGAATCTTTTGTCTTTGCTTTGCAGATATATCTAACTGCTCTTTTTGTAATACAAATACTGAATTTAATAAATATTGATACGAGTTTCCCCAAAACAAATTCCATATCTTATGATAGAATCAATTAAAGAAAAATAAATAGATTTTAAAACTGAAAAATCTTCTAATTCTTTAGAGAGTATTCTAATACCATAACAATTAGATGCTAGTTTATTACATAGTTTTTCTATATGATCTTTAAAATTTAGTTTAACATCGACAAAAAGGCCTAGAAATTTAGTACATGAAGAATATTTAACAATTTGATCATTCATATATATGTTATTAAGAGTACATTTAAATGTTAGGATATTAGTTTTATTAATATTAAAAGTAAGCAAATTAGAATCACACCAGGATTTAATTTTTAAAATATCATTATTAATTGAATCGTATAATACATTTTTATTTTTGTTGTTCCATAAAATAGTGGTGTCATCAGCAAACATAGTAAATTGGCCTTTTATATCGATAAAAGCTAAATCATTTATATATAACAAAAATAATAACGGTCCAAGTACAGAACCTTGAGGAACACCACAATTTATGAATTTACTTTCTGATTTAATATTATTTAATTGTACAATTTGTGATCTTTCTGAAAGATATGATTTGAACCAATTTAAAGACGTACCACGAAAACCATATATTTGAAGTTTTCGTAAAAGAATAGAATGATTTACACAATCAAACGCTTTAGACAAATCACAAAAATAGCAGCTGCAAAATCACCCTCATTTAATGATGTGTATAGATGTTCGAGAAATGAAAATATTGCATCATTCGTATTTTTATTTTTTTGAAATCCAAATTGTTTTAAGTTTAAAATCTTATGTTTTTGAATAAAAGAAATCATTCTATTTTTGACAATTTTTTCAATTATTTTAGAAAGAGTAGGTAATAAACTAATAGGTCTGAAATTAGAAGGTGTATCATAATCTCCCCTTTATAAATTGGTATAATTACAGAAGCTTTTAGACATTTTGGAAATACCCCATTTAAAAAAGAAAAATTTATTGCATCAGCCAATACTTGTAAAGCTGAGTTAGAAAGTTTAGAAAATATTTTAATTGACAAGTTATCCCAACCGGAAGATGATTTGTTTTTGATTTCATTAAAAGCACCAAGAATCTCTTCTACATTAGTTGGACTAAAAAAAAGGTTTCATTAATAACAATGTTTTCCATATAAGTAAGTGGATTAATATTGCAAATAATATCTTTAGATAAATTTGAGGCTACAGAGCAATAGAACGAATTTAGTGTTTCACTAGTTAATGTAGTATTTATGGTTGGTAAGTTGTTTTTTCCACGAAGGTTATTAATAATAGACCAACATTCTTTTTAGGATTAGATGACATAGATATTTGATTTTCATAGTAATTTTTTTGGCTAGTTTTATTATTTTTCGATAGATGCTACGGTATTTATTAAAATAAGTAATAAAAGAACTATTTATAGCAGTAAACTTCCTTATGTAATGTAAAGACCGCATATTTTTAGAACTTACTTTAATACCTTTCGTAATCCAATTATTTTTTGACTTTTTTAATAATTTTTATAGCAAATGCTTCTTCAAATAATTTTTGAACTCTAGAATGAAAAGCTTCTAGTGGGTCAGCCATATTAACAATATCATTCCAATGATTATGTGATATAAGATTTTGAAATTTTTTGTAATTCTTTTTAGAATAAATTCTACCTTTATTTTTTTACTATTGTTCTTTTTTGTTTTATAATTAAACCTCACAATAAATAGCTTCATGATCTGATAAACTAGAATTTATTTTTTTACAAGATAGTATAATATTTGAACAAATATAATCAATAGTAGAATGAGAATATTACACAAGGTTAGGTTAGAATACATCCTTAGCTGTATAGAAAATCGTTTGCAGTAAATAAAAATTCCGAACTAATAAATAACTAGACATGCAGCTTTTAAAACAATTCTAAACCAGTTCGATTTTGGTTCAGAATCAGTTCATAATATACCCGCGAACAAAGCTATTATTACGTTAAATATTGAGTACGGAGTCAGAGACATCTGCTATACATAAAGTGTGCTCTACGTAACGTGGCCACGTTGGCGTTATATAGGAAACTTTTTATTTTAAACTTTACGAAAAAAATTACTCTCTGTTAAAAGTTGTGCATGGACCAAAACCTTAAATACATTCATCAGATATCAAATTAAATTAGTCATTTACGAGGTTTGGCCAAAAATGTAACTTTTGCTCAAAAGTAAAGTACCTGTATTTTTACTTGTGAAAAAAGTTTGTTCAAGAGTGCATACATATTTTAAAATGTAATATCTAAAGAAAGCTTAAGAACTGTATGAACAGCGAAAAGTTACATAAACGATCATTTAAAAAAAATCTAAAAAAACAAATACCATACTTAAAAGTTATTTTTAATCGTAAACATATTTTCTTAATAAACATTTTCAATACTATAAAACATAAAGGCCCTTTCCTCTTGAGAAAAATTCATATTTTTTAACAAACCTCCTATACCAATGCAAAAACTTTTACATTTGATCATTGCATTTTAGGTTTTAGACTATGTAGAGCTTTTTATAAAAAAAATAACTTTTTTCGTAAAATTAATAATAAAGAAGTTTTCCATATGGTGCGAACTTAAGTAGACAAGCTGTACGTAAGTACTAATTTCTACTTATACTTAGGACCCCACAGACATGCAGGTGTAACCACGGTCTACCGTGGGTATACCCACGGTAGACCTGTACAGTTTTTTATTCAGGTAGACCTGAGACCTGAGCGTGTGTGGGGCAATCAGGTATAACTGTACAGTTTTAACTGCACAGTTTTTTTCTCCGGTCGGCCGAAACACTACTCGGGTAGACCTGAGACCTGAGCGTGTGTGGGGCAATCAGGTTTAACTGCACAGTTTTTTTCCTTCGGTCGGCCGTAAACAGATTTCTTTTAATGAATAATAAAGTTAAACAGGTAAAAAATATAATAATTAAAAATTATATAATTTAAATAAATGTTTAGGTTAAATGACAAATACGGTATTGCTGTGCCACAATATATGTAAATATAGTTTCGTTTTATTTTATTGTTTTTTTATGTTTTTTTTAAGAATAAAATATTTCTTATTGAGGCCTTTAAATACTTTCCCTCTTTGATAAAATGTATTATACAGGGTATACTATTTTCGATGTTTAGTACAGTGATAGCTTAGTTGGCTAAAAAGTTATGGTAAAAAAATAAATAAAAAAAACAACTTTTACCTTTTTAAGTATAGGTCCGAGTTGGGAGTATAATCTCAACTTTCAATTTTATTATCTTACAAAACAACCTTTAATTTTTTAACAAGTTCTTGATAAGCAGCTTCCCGTTTATTTCGGTCATGGTAATCCTTGTTTTTGATTTGCCATAGACATGGATAAGATTTATACATTTCAATAAATTCTTTAATGATTTTTTTTTGGTTTAGACCAGACATTCTTTAACTTGCGTTGACTGTGTGCTGTGAAAAATGACAACCACCCCACACAGAGACTAAACAACAACTAAAGGTTGTCGTTTATGGCAATAACATAAAATTTCGTTGAAATCAACTAATAAAAATCATAAAAGTTATCAAGTCCACGTAGAGTCCAAAATGTGATTCACCCTCCTGTCGGCGCCTTTTACGCTGCTAGTAGGACAAAGCGGCGCGGTATAATAAAGGGGCTACACTGGTTTTGATAACGGCCCATTGTAAAAAGTCCAGGTACTAATATAATAATAAATATATAAAACGTTTACATGTCACGTAGCTCCACTTCTATGGGTAATTTTTGCCGTCGGTAGTAAACGGGGCACAAGGCCTTCACTAAAGTTTTATTGAACAGGTAAATGGGGCGCAGGGATCTTGGGGCCAATATAATCGTATAGGTAAACGGGGCGCAAATGTTTTCTTTAAAGTAAAGGTATCGAAATAAAATGTTGGTCTATTTTTAAAAATTTTATTAATTACGAAACATTTATTGCATCAAAAAATATTTACATTATTTTGTTTACTGTCTTTTGAAAATGTAAAATTTTTGTAGGCTATTAAATCTTTTACAATCACACTTTCAATTACTGATACCGACATTTTTTCACTATTAAAATCTTGAGTGGAAATCTTTTCGCACATCAATTCACTATTACAATGAGAACTGAACTGACTAAGTGGTATACAAATTATTAGTGTCAATTATAGGAATTCTTACCTGCCCTGACCCACACCCCTTTCGGGAAGGGCTGGCGCCCCATTTACCTATGATATAAACGTAACCTTACAGGCGTGCAGGTAAAAGAGATATTTTCGCGCCCCGTTTACCTCCGTCCATTTTTGCCAATGCGTGGTAAGAAGACAGTCTAAAGAATTAAGGTGACACATTGTGCATATTAATTATGTTTACGTTTTGTTTTTATACACTATTTTTTTAGGAAAACATTTAGGTTTAAAATAGTGGTCCCCCTCCCGCTTAACATATCAGAAATAAAGGTGTTTCGATATTGATTAAAGAGTTACTGAATTAAGTTGTCGTGTTTGTGTACATTTCAAATTAAAAAGAAACAAATAGCTATATTTTCTAGCACTGTATTTATTGACATTTTGACTTCAGTCCTGAAGCTTTGCTAAATTTTCGGTTTGAAAATGTAGCAAGCAGTCGAAATATCAATAAATGCATTAATGAGAAAACAAAGTTATTTGTCTCATTTTAATTTGACTAAAGAAATTATGGTAACCATAGTCATACACACAAGCTTTTATTTAATGGGACACCTTGTATATTATTTATTTAATTTTAGTATTTTTATACATTTAAATTATATTTATAATCATTAAGTTATTAAATGGAGTTTACCTATAGTTTATTCTTTTAAAAATTAAAAAAAAACAACCCAAAAAATGTTTTGCATTGTTTAAAAAATTCTGTTGCCATAATCAATTACTATGTATTTTTTCAATTACAAATAAACCAGTTCACCCTCGAGTTTACAAAGGATGCCGGCTTCGGTCGCCTTTTAAAATAAACAGGTTAAAAAACTTTACGACTTCTACGGTCGACCTGCGTGTCTGTGGCCGGTACAAATAGGATATTTTTGATTTTTCTCAGGTCGCCTGAACAGGTTAAAAAACTGCACAATTTTGCCCACACACGCTCAGGTCTACCTGAATAAAAACTGTGCAGGTCTACCGTGGGTATACCCACGGTAGACACGTGGTTACACCTGCACGTAGTGGGGCCCTAGATATTTTAAAGAAATGATATTTCTAATGTAAAAAATCTTAGAGTAACTGTTATTATAAAATCAACAATGGTAGCTAGGTACAATAAAAAAATAAATAAATAATAGTTTAAAAAAACTAAAAAAACACGCTTTATATGCAACCTGACTAACAATTAGAAAATAATTTTTCATTACAAAGAGTTTGTATTACAGTAATAAAAGGTCAAACAATGAATCATAATTATATACCTCAAAATAGAATTATAATAAAATTTAAGATAATAACTTCAGAATAAAACAGCGTCAGAGTTAGCTTAATATATTAAATGTTATAGTGTATTTTACTTTATAAATATCTATGAGGAAAAATTATGAAAAAATAGTAAAATGCACCCCACGCTTTTTACTCTGAAGTAGAATTATTCTGTTATTATCTTAAATTTTATTATAATTCTATTTTGAGGTATATAATTATGATTCATTGTTTGACCTTTTATTACTGTAATACAAACTCTTTGTAATGAAAAATTATTTTCTAATTTTTAGTTCGGTTGCATATAAAAGCGTGTTTCTAGTTTTTAAACTATTATTTATTTTTCATTTTTTAGTTCGATATATCAATTAGTTTTCTGCGGACATGTGATATTGAAATGTTTCACGAACTATTTCGTAATCTAATCATTTCATTTAAAGCTTCACTGTTGCATGGGGTTTCAGAACGCAACTACTCCGAACAAGTTTCTGTCAGCCTTATGCTGAGAGTACGTCCGAAACTGCACGCATGCGCAGATCGCGCACTAGCTCTTTCTCTGTTACTCTCCTACAGAAAATCTATAAAGGAATTTATTTATCCTGGCGATCCTAATCAGGATAACGGGATACTGTTTGCAGATTATTGCATTGTCATGGGTCCTTGATACGTGTGCAAAGTTTCTAAGAAATCGAATCGCTGGAAGTTGGTGAAAATTAAGCTTAAAGATTCCGTTACATACATACATACATACATACATACTTACAACCCAAGCTAATAAAAGCGTGTTATAAGGAAGCTAATGTAGAAGCAATATTTTCCGAGACTTTATACCACCAAAAATGTCTTGTTCAATTGCTAATATTACAATTTTTTTGCAATTTTGACCCTGGTTTTTAGCGCCACCAAAGGATGGCGCCCGTGTGTTTGCACACATTTCACATGGTAGCGGGGGCCTGGTAATGCGCAATATATTAGAATATTAATTTTCCACGAATGTAACACAATGTTTTTTTTTAATTTTTTCTTAATTTTTTTAATAAAAGTATATATTTTTATTGTATTTGTTAAAATTTGACAAAAAAAACAAAAAAGTTCTTAGAAGACTTTTTTGATGAAAAAATTCTAATCAAAATGGCGGTTAAAAATTTCTTTTTTTTTAAGTTAGTTTTCATAATAACGGATGCCTATTTATTAATGACAAAAATGCAGTATATAAGGAATAGTAAATAGTATATTTAATCAAACTTTCAGCCTAATCGAACTATTTTTGTAAAAGATAAAAATTTCGAACCGAAAAAAACAGTTTCTTTCACTTTTCAAGAAAATTTGTAAGGTTAGGGTAAAAATAGTCATTACATAGGTTATAGGTTATTTTAATTTCGGCAACGTTTACATTTAACTTTTTTAATAGGACGTATTGTTTACCTTGAAACTGCGAAAAACGTCTTTTACCCCTAAAAACCACCCCGCCTTCACCCCCTAACGCATTATTTTTGTCCTGAAGTGATATTCCCACATAGTTATGATGCTTTAAATACATAATTAGTGTAAATAAAAGCATAAAAAGTTGTTTACGTTTCCAGAAATTACATTTTTATGGTAAATTCACCCTCGCATTTTTAAAAATTAGATTTAATAAAAGCTATAAATGTTTACCTTAAATATTGGTTTAAAAATTAAAAACTTTGTATTTTAAGTTAAATTGAAAATAAAATTGTATCTTCCGGGAAAATTTATTGCATTTAACAAGATATCCGACTTTTTCTAATAAAAGCAATCGGTTTACACGTACTTAGACTTCGGGTTAAAGTCGAGAATAACATATGTAAAACCTCTTACTTCAGTTTCCGACTGAAGTTAAAGAGATTTACAGATTTAAAGTAAAAGAGATTTCGAGTAGCTTAACTAGACTAATAGATTAAATGTAAAATATTTGCACACTGATTTCATCTTAAGCCAGATATACAGGGTGTTAATTAAGTATGTACCATAAATTTAAGAGACGATTCTTTAGGTAATTTTAAGACGAAATGTTCATATAAACATGGGTCCGCAAATCCTTCGTTCTCAAGATACAGGGTGTTAAAATAAAAAATAAAAAAAGGTTTTTCGTAAATATCTTAAATATCCTTTATCTAATTTTGTTGTAATTTGGCAATGGTATTTATAGCATTAAGCGAGCTAATTTAGCCCGAGCATCAGCAAATGTCATATCATCCATAACAACCATACATCGGTTGATCAACCGGTGAATTTAAAAATGCACCATTACTATTTCTTAGTCTAGTGAAATTTATTAGTTTGGATGTTAATGGAATAATAATTAAATTACGGTTTTTGGTTGTTTAATTAGTAATAAAAAATTATAAAAATAATTTCCAAAAGAAACATTTAATTCCACTTCCGTGTGAGGTCCAGGGATATGCAATTACGTCGACTTTTTTCTCAAAAACTAAGCCAGATACGAAAAACATTAAGAGACCAAAAAGTTGTACTTCTATTTGCTTAATCCAAAGAAATGATAAAAATTGCACAAAAGTCAGTGGCGTACATTTTTAAGTCAAAAATATTCGTTCAAATCCCGCTCGAGACGCCACTGGACTTAATAAATTGAATCAAGCTCGGGCTAAATTAGCTCCTTAATGCTATAAATACCATTGCCAAATTACAACAAAATTAGATAAAGGATATTTAAGATATTTACGAAAAACCTTTTTTTATTTTTTATTTTAACACCCTGTATCTTGAGAACGAAGGATTTGCGGACCCATGTTTATATGAACATTTCGTCTTAAAATTACCTAAAGAATCGTCTGTTAAATTAATGGTACATACTTAATTAACACCCTGTAGTGTATCAGCTTTAAAAATAGTTTAAAATAAGTTTATTTAACACCTGATAATTTAACAGTCATACAGTCAGATATGCGGTAGATAGTGAGGGGAGAGTGGGGTTAGTCAGGGCAGTAGGTAAGACAGGTAGAGAGAGAGTCGTACAAAACGGCAAAAGGCATGTCAAACAACTTACTATATTAAAAGTTTAACTTTATTTCCAAGGCAAGTTAAATTGGCAACTAGGTAACTTTTTTTTATCTTTGGACAAACCACGAAGGCTAAAAGCCTAAATACTAACGTACCGTGGGTGTCTTACGCGAGGTAAGAGGGAGTTTGTTGACACGGTACTTAAATACTTGAAGATTTGGGGGTAGGAAAGACCTCTGCGGGCAGCAGGTTCCACAATCTAGAAACTCTAGGAATAAAAGAACGAACAAAGTGGGAAGTTCGGGGCCTGTCCAGTTGGACCGTATAGGGATGCATACGCGCGGAACCACGAGTTTCTCTGTTGGGAACCGTGAGTGGAGGAACTATACTGGACAATTCTTCAGAGCAGAAGCCATGGAAGTACCTATAAAAAAGCGATAAATCCCCCACAGCCCGACGATGGGCAAGAGAGGAAGCCTTTCTGTAAGTAGAGGATCATTAATGAGACGAATAGCTCTTCTTTGAATAGAATCAAGAATGCTTAGGGTTGTGGGGACGCCATGCCCCAGATATGAGAACAATATTCCAAGGGAGGTCGGATTTGGGACACATATAAAGTGTATAAATTAGAAGGGGAGAAATACTTTTTGGCTCGAAAGAGAAATCCAAGCTTTTTTGAAGCTGCCGTGGCTATAGATACAATGTGTTTATGCCAGTTAAGGTTACTTTCAAATGTGACGCCCACAAGATTAAAGGTGTCTTTGCTCTGTAAAACTTGGCCGCTCATAAGTAGAGGATGAGTATTTGATGACTCTTTTCACGACAAGGAACATGATTGTGTTTTGGATGCATTAAAATGGACGAGATTTTTGGCGCCCCAATCCAATATTAAATTAAGATCCTGCGAAAGAGATATCTGCATCGCTCTGCGTTTGTTTTCCAAATCAGGTTTAGTGATGGGTTTGGGAACCTGAAAACTGGAGTGAAGGGTACTATCGTCGGCAAAACTATGAATGGAATTAGTTGTGGACGAGAGAAGGTCGTTGATGTGAAGAAGAAACAATGTTGGTGCCAGAACTGAGCCCTGAGGCACTCCAGCATTTACTTGGTGAGATTGAAGAATGGCCGTCCACAATAACTGATATACAACGATCAGATAGATAACTAGAGGGCCAAGTACAGAGTTTAGTTGAAAGACCATAGAAGGGAAGTTTATTAAGAAGTGCGGCATGCCAGACCTGGTTAAAAGCTTTGGATATATCAACTTATTATACATTTAAATTTAAAAAATAACCCTAAAATTTAACTCCTCCCTTAACTCCTATTTTTTAAAAATACAATATGGGCTGGTGAGTAAACATATGTATGTTTAAATATTACAAAATGTATTAAAAAATTTTAATATATATATATATATGTATATATATATATATATATATATATATATATATATATATATATATATATATATATATATATATATATATATATATATATATATATATATATTTATATATATATATATATTTTTATTTGAAATTTAAGCATATGAAAATTTAAAAGTACCTACGTAAACTCCAACGACTAATATCTCAGAAAATAATAATTTTCTAATTTTAAACATTTTTGTAGAAAATTAAATTTTTATATACCTAATATATATAAATTGTCATTTATATTTGTTGTATAGGTCTTGTAGTCTGAGATCCATATAGGAAACGACCTTCACCCGTTTACCGGATAAAAACTGTTGCCTTAAAAAAATTAGGTCAAAGCTATGACCAATTAATAAAAAGTATGTTTTAAAATTTTTGAGTGACCCTGTATAACGTCTAATATGGCATTGACCTAATTTTTTAGGCAACCCTATACTATAATATACCTTTGTTTAAATACTTTCTTTAATATAAAACAGTTTGAATCCGGTAAACAGATGGATGAAGGTCGCCTCCTATTCGGAGCTCGTACGATTGTGATTTACACGAAAAATTCAAAAGAACTTTTTTACGGAAAAATAAGGTTTGGTGGCCCGTGCTACCTCTTCGGTATGAGTTTCGACTTCGCCGCATAGGCACTTTTGTAAAATATTCAATTAACAAAAAAAATAATAACAAGGGACAAGACGCCATAAAATGCCGCTAAGCTACAGACATAAAAAAAAAGTTCCGGTGTATTTTAAATGGAATGTCTATTAATACTAACGGCTTTAAAGTTTGGGATTTTTTTTCAGAGTTATTTCCAACAAAATTTTGGGATGGAAGTAAAAAAATGTATCATCAAAAAGCAACCTTGTGTGTAAACCCATTAAGGCAACTCCCACTGGGATAGATAAGAGGGGGGTAAAGGGGTAATCACCCTTTCCTAGAAAGGTTGTAATTTTTTTAAGGATTATAAGAAATAAGGTTGCGAAGTAAGGTTTGTAAATAGAGAGGCATTTTTATTGTGAAAAACTCTTTAGGTACCAATAAAGAATTTAAAGTCTTTTTTTGCTCTTTAAATTTTTTTACTGCCTAAATTTTAATTTTGACGTACAAAACGAGGTCTAAACATACGTTCTTTCTTTTATCATCCCCCCCAGAAAATAAAAATTATTTAAGCCACTGGCAACTCCGTTGGTCAAATCATATCAGTCAGGGTGGGGGTTAATTAAAATGAAACATATGTTTTCTGATAACAAAAAGAATCTCTTTGTCGAAGGTAATAAAATGCTTTGAATAATGTCCTGCAATTTGTTAAACTTGTTTTGAAAAATTGCAAAATGCGACATTTCCACCCTTGTTGTCGTTTTGTATAAATTTTACTTTCAGATGATTTATAGCAAGGGAATTAATGATGTTAATGTTTTGCCATTGAGAGTATATTTTATAAAATTCATAAATGTTGTGTCAGCAATTTTACAAGCCATTCATTTTCAAAAATAATTTAATTTAGTGTTTATTACTTAATATAGACTCTACACGGAACAAAATCTAAAAGCTTTGTGTGCTATAAGAGTGTAGTGCAAAAATTGTGCTAAATATGTTTATTATGGACGTTTTAAATATTTGTAATTAATTTTCTGTTATGAAAATTAACGAGTCCTAAAGTTTCGTAAGTAAATGATAGTAGCTAACAACAGTAACCAAATATAAATCTTGACTACATTATAACAGTACTGAAAATATTATGGTAAATCTCAAACACCATTTTAATGGTAAATAATTTTGTTTCCATTATTTTACAATATGATTGTAGCAATAATTACCGGAGCTCATTGATAACACTTTGTAGCAACAGTAACTACCGATTTACCGGACGTTACATTGTTGCAGATATCAGCTATCAGTTTTTATAAATTCAAAGAAAATTAGTGCCGTATCTTTCTCAAAATGCTGTATGTTGCAAAATGTGAAACGTTAAATTTAACGATTTTTCGATTGCCTGATCGATTGTCATTCAGCTGGAATCTGGAATGGATATTATATAATATACAATCCGACATCGGCGGTGGCTCTCGCATGTCTCGTGTTTGTGATTTTTACTGCAAAATTGTAGCATTGATTAGCAGAAGGCATAGCACATTTTGCCTTATTTGATAAAGTAATATGTCTTACAATTATGGTTTATCACCCTGTACGGTAACATAAAGTTCTGCTACCAAGGTATTAAATACTACTGCACATTTTTTGCTACAAAACGGAGCGAGTTTAACTACAACGTGTACCTGGGGCCTATAAATAGTGCTACACATTGTAACTGTGTAGGTCACAATTGCGTAAATAATTACCAGATTTTTTTCCGTGTATATAATTTTGAGCAGAATATTTTATTATAAAATAAATAATACATTTACAACGTTTAAGGCGGGAAAGAAACGGGTTAAATATCCCTGCACCCACGGTATCTAGTACTTTATTTTTCTAAAATGATTAAATGGTAAAAAAAAAATCAAATACGATTAGCTCTCACAAGCAGAGAAGCAATCTGAATTTATTTGCAGAGAAGCCAAATTGTCAACTTAAATGGACAAACATCGGGAGCTAAATGTATTACGTCACGGTGTGCCACAAGGTTCCACTTTTTCTTGCTTATATAAAAATGATTTAGGTTCAGGAGTAAAATTAATGGAGAATTTACAATGTTTGCAGATGATACTTAAATTTTGTGGCATAATAAAAATGTAAATGATTGAAACAAAAATATCGAAAAGATATTTTATTAATTAAACAATGGTTTGATTCGAATTTACTTTCTTTTAACATAAATAAAACAAATTTTATTTTGATATTTAGGTATAACCTTAATAATATTACTTTAAATAATAAAATTATTAATAATCCTTCATTTATTAAATTTCTTGGTATTCATGGAAATCCTTAATTGTTTCAGACCTTACCAAAAATGTATGTAAAAAAATTAGCTGAGGTTGTTACATGCTCTTAGAATTCTTTCTACTGAACTTGATTTTCCCACTACTTTTTGCATATACAAGTATCCACGGATGAACTTTACAACTTGCTTATATTATCGACTAAAAAGAAATTCTACTGTTCGGGAAAGTCGTGTTCGGCAAATGCTTTTTGATCTTAATTGCAATGTTTTACAAGGCAAAAGCTTATAAAAAATAAGTATTTTAAGGTCCATTAACAGGTTCCAAAAAACGGCATTTTAGGGTTTCGATCATAACATTTCTGGAAAAAACAGCCTAATATAACTTATCAAATCAAAACGTAGTGTATATGTGAAGTCACTTTAACGCTTCTTTAGCTAATATTTTGTTGAAAACAATGGACAATTTGAAGATATGTTCTGTAGTTCGATGGATTCATTTTTGGATGGTATTTATTTGGGTACATAAAATTAAATTAAAAGTACTGAAAAAACAAAAAAATTTAAACAAATAAAAAGATAATTAAAATTGGCGTTTCGGTGGCAAATCTGCCACCGTTGTCAAGATAAATTAGGAGCACAAATAAGCCAAAGGCAACAAAGTGTTATTTAAATTAACTGAAATTGATGATACACAATTATCTTTATTTAATAATATATACGCACTTTCTTTAATTTTGGGTTTTTTAGAACAAGTTTCCTTTGCTAAATTGCTCGAAGCATCCCGGTTTATTCTATGATTTGTTATCAAATGCGTGTTGGCAGATTTTTTATTTTTACCATACATTTCCGGTCTATCAAATAAAATTCAACGAATAGGACATAAATTTAATATTCGCACAATCTTTAAAATACAAAACACTATCAGATCTCAATTAACAAAAACAAAACCATACAACTTAAATGAAAATACAAAAATGTCATTTATAAAATACCTATGAATGCAATAGTTTTATTTAGATGGAAACTCGTAGACCATTAGCCAAACGCATCAAAGAACACAAATCATACATTAAAAACACAGAATTTCATAAATCAAAAATCTGCTACAGCATTTGATAATCAATCATAGAATAAACTGGGATGCTTCGAGGCATTTTAGCAAAGGAAAACTTGTTCTAAAAAAGGCAAAATTAAAGAAAGTGCGTATATATTATTAAATAAAGATAATTGTGTGGCATCAATTTCAGTTAATTTAAATAACACTTGGTTGCCTTTGCTTGATACTGAAGTATCTCCAGAAAGACTAAAAATTAACTAACTATCCACCTTTCTTGTAATATAAACAATAAATACACCAGCAACCAGTTATCTATGTCACTATGACCCTATAACCAAACAAACATATTTTGACATTTATTGTCAAAGATTTTAGAATAACCTAAAAAAGACAAAAATTTTAAATTTTAAAACCTTAATGATAGTTAATTTTTATTTTTATTATTTTAATTCAATTTATCTGACAACGGTGGCAGATATGCCACCGAAACGTCGATTTTTAATTATCTTTTTGTTTGTTTAAATTTTTTTGGTTTTTTAGTACTTCTTAATTTAATTTTGGCGTGTACCCAAATAAATACCATCCAATAATGGACAATTTGTTAAATTTGTCATTTGAAACATGACTCTGTTTTTAAAAAATTATTACTATAAAGCATTACAGTGTGTTTACTTATGGAATATGTTTTTAATTTATTTTGCCATTATATTTCCAACAAAAATATAATTTCTCGCAGATTGTCGACACAATAACTCAGCTGCTGATTGAGCAACTGATAGCAAATTCACATTAGTAGGACAAGTGAAATCAGCGTTGTGCGCTAAGGATATAAACAGCGTTTAGGGTCCTAATACAACTAAAATTTATTGCAGCTGAGCAGCATAACCCGAGTAAATCAAGAGCCCCGGTTTGATAAAGCCTGATATGGCTCGGCACACTGGACTGTATCTGGGTTTCTATAGGTTTCGGCACAGGACCGGACTCAAGGGTTGCCAACTTTTTGGACAAAAATAAAGCAATCGTTTAAATAGGAAAAAATAATTTATTTGGAAGAAAAAAAAATTTTGTGTGATTTTAGCACTTGCTAACTTTATTTTGCTATTTTTAAATATTTTTGAACTTGTTTGACAATTATCATTTAAATTGAAATAAATAAACAATTCGTTTTAATTAAATTTATTGACGCTCTATTTCTCTGTTCTCGCCACTTCAGATTCATTACTGAAAAAATCTCAGTGAAAGCTAAACTGACGGAAATAAACAAAAACAACGGACTATTTCTAATTACGTCGATAGTAATATCTATGACATATGTCATCTGTCACTGTCACATTTACATCTGACATGACATCTAACATTTCGTTTAGTAATTATAAACTCAGGACCCCCTCCTAACTTTTGAGTTGTTTGGTAATTTTTCATGAAAATTAAAAAACTTTAGTAAGACAACATAAACCAAATTTTAGACAAGAACTGACAGATATAAAATGTCAAAATGACAGCTGGGCGCCATTTTAAAAATAAAAAATGAAATGGAAGAGGGGGTCTTGTGGCACATCATTTTAAAGCTCTTGATGAGTACAAAATGGCTGTACTTTGAAAATTACTTGAATACCTTATTTAGATAGCATCGTATTTCGAATCTAATAAAGTTAGATACACATAATGTGGTTTTTGTTCAAAGCTCTTTTAAGGATTTATTTAATGGTAATTTTGGTAATTCTATATAAAATAGGACAAAAGTATAGAATATTTCAGTAATTGTTTTATTTACGTAATTAAATTTTATGTGTTCAAATAAAATGTATATTATTTGTCAAATTTATATTTAAACATCAAACATAACAAATCCTATATTCAATGTTTTCGAAAATTCGCGATTTCTACAATAATTCGTAAGAATTCGAATAATTCAAAATTCTCGGATTATTCGATTTTTTTGAATTATTCGGGAACTTTTAAATAAATTAAATTTGTGAATTATCCGATTCAAATTTTGACTCGAATATTATTATATCGATTCGATACGAATAATTCGTAAGTTCTAATTATTCGCTCACCCCTACTAATTGCATATTTTTAAACCGTAAAAGCATGACGGGATTTTTTTCTTTTAAAAATAATATTTTATAATTTTACATAGCAATTACTGTAACAAAAATAATAAATAGTTATTTAAATAAGGTTTATATTCGGTATAACAGTTTTACTAAAATAGGTGTTTTTAAAACTTTTTGGTTTTTTGAAAGTTTTAACACCCTATATCTCAAAAACTAAGACGTTTAGGACATATGTTCATTTGAAGTTTTTTCTTATTTTTAATGAAAATTTTCGTTCCTAAATTTTTCGGATTTGTTTAAAAACACCCTTAGTATATCTGTACCCGACGTCCGGGTGCTCTTTTTTAAAAATACGTTTTGTGGTGACCTCTATATCTCTTGACTGGCTCATTTAAAATAAAAATGGCAAACAAATCTAGTTTCAGAAATATATATTCTATAAATGAATCAAAGGAATTCCATATATCTTTTTTTAAGAAATGGCGGTTTCTTAAAAACAGAAATCGATATTGGATCCTTAATTTAGTTCCTAAATTATTTATTAAAAACAAATATTTATCGCAGAAAAAAGACCCTTAATTAATTGCTAACAAATACACCTAAGAAGCATAGTATTAAAATTTTGATGTAATCGGTTCAGTAGTTTTTGAGAAATCAAGGTCATAGTATCTTCGAAACCTCTGTTTTGAGAAAAGCGCTTAAAGAAACCTATACACGTTATTCAAAAAATACTTTACAAATATGACGCATTTCTCCGGATCTGCGCACTCAAAATAAGCTTGAAAAAATATATTTTTGTTAAATTGCTAGTGGATATAACCACTTAAATAAAAAAGGCATATTTTTACAATATTTTTAGAATCTCGGCAAAATTTTAGACCGACTTTGTGTAAAAAATCATAAAGCTATTTATAATTCTGTATTCTTTAATATTGCAGGTCATACTTTAAAATATCAATGAAATAAAAATTTAAAATATTTTTATACCTTTTTTGTAGGCCACTAAATAAAAAAAAATATCAGACCACCTCGTACATCTAAATTTAGTTTGTCAATTGTACAAGTAGTTACCTATATTTAAAAAATTTACACGTAGAAATGATTACCAACGTCAAAATATGAAAACATGTCAAAGCTCATCAAACATAGTTTAATAAATGTATCATCAAATGTCACCTAAATAAATTCATATTCATAGCAAAATTCTTAGTGGAAATGTCAAAAATGTGCTTTTAATCCCCTTCCATTTGATCCATGTTCCCGAAGCTAGATTACGCTAGGATGGTGTGACAGCTCTTTCTCTTCTTCTTCTTCTTCTTTCGTTTCAATTCCATTGTAGGATTTGTGTCCTGCCTCCACTCATTTAGCCTCAACGTTAAGAAATAGCCGTTGTTGTTTTCCCGATTTTGTAGAAATAACGAGAAGTTTTAAGCAGAAAACAAAATATCAGAGGCAAGTCAAAAGAGATATAGTTTGATAGATTTTCTCTTGGTTTGTTAAAGGAGCTCAAATAGATCAGGAGAAATTTTCTTCCCCTAGTACGTATCGTATTTCAGAAATAGTTCCTTTGATTCAGTACCCAATATTTGAAGTTATGCATGGAGAGCCAAATACTGAACCAAGAACTTTACTCTTATTGATACAAAAGATTTTGGTGATGTTAATTTAAGAAAATCTAATTGTTTCAATGTCAGTCTTAAATAAACCTAATGGTTCTCTCAACTCCATACCATCCGTAGAAAAGACCAAGTCAATGATGCAACAGCAGACATCAGATAATAGTTGTTTTTTTGAGGACTATACTGATTCAGAACAGACAATTGATTCATCAAATTTTCAGGAAAACTTCGAAACAATCGAAGAACAACGGCAAAGATCAAATGCGAAGTCTGCAGGAAACACTCAAGATTTTTTTTCTCTTCTAATGAAATTAGAAGCACCTACGAAGATTTTAAATTAGCAAACCTCTCGAAGAGTCTGATGAAATAGAACAATATTGCAACCATATACGAGGGTTCAGAAAACACCTCTCAAGAAGAAGATAAAACTGAATTAATTTTGAATGTTCTGTGGGGAAGATACACAAACTGTATCAAGGAAGAGAAGAGAAAAGGACAAAAACAATTGTACAACAGAAGAAAACAAAGCTGGTCAACATCGCGCTGAAGCTCCAAAAATATATATAAAAGATAAGGGGAGCAAATACATCTAGACATGCTGAAATTAAACCTGTAGCAACTTGTGCTGGAGAAACCCAGGTAACTCCAAAGGAAAAAAAAAGAGAGATATTAAAGAACAAACATCTATAACTGACAGACGTACTGATATGGTTTGTGAAGTAAAGGAATTGGGTAGAATAAAGAACGTTACAAAAGTTGTTTTGGTAGGCAAAAAATGGCAGATGAAAAAGAAAAGTCGACAACTAAGGGAGATAAACCAGTGAGTTTTCGAAAGAAGCTTTCAGATCCCAAAAATACTGGTAAAGAATCCGCTGGTTATAAGGGAGAAGAATAAAATTGAAAAGAGTACAAGGTAAAAACGAGCTAGCCATATCCCTGATACCAGCACCACCAAAAGCACAAAAAAGTATCGAGACGATCACCGAAAAGAAGCAAAGAGAGGCAACGTGGACTTTATTACTAAAAACATAGTGGACTGTCTAAATGCCTCACGAAAAACCTCATCTGATATCAAGAACCCTACACCATATGGTAAATCTTCAGTTAAACCAGTATATGCTGCACCAAAAGATAAAGTTATTCTATCGAAAGACAAGTTTGTATCAAGACCTATCACCCTAATACCCAGGCCAAAATTACTATTACAAATGAAGCAAGGTCAAGAAGAGCTAGTGATCGAAAATCCTTTTCTGCGGATGAAGTAAAACCAAGTGATAAAACAAAGGGATCCAGTGCAGCAAAAATTTATAGTGGAGTAAAAGACCTATTCAAAAACTGTTTCGCAAAAAAGAAAAGCCTTCTTCGCGAGTTGAATCTAGAAGTTGTATACCAAAACCAACTTTTAAGCTGCCTGAGAAGATTCCAGAAATTAAAAGTTGCTTGAGATCAACCCCTGGAAAAAATACTGGCACTCAGAAAGTTTGTGTTATCCATGAAGATGCTTTTGGCGTCTTCTTTCAAAGCCAACAACTGCTTTCGTTCCTGCCAAAGGAAGATCGAATATTACCGAAAGTGCCTATAGTTCGAAGATGTTACGTTGAAGTTGACAGCAGCTGAAACGGTGAGAAAAGCTTCGGAGCTTTTGCGAAATGTGGAAGAAAAGGTTTTTGCAGCCTACGACAGCAGTTAAGAGACAAGTTGTATCTGGGGCTATACGTCCAAGCACAATTTGTTATAACAAAATAACATGATTCTATATTTTGGCACATAAAAAAATATTTTTGAGCAATAAATATTTTTAACCTAGAAATATATCCAGATAATTTACTTAGAATGACTGTTTTAATGTTTTTCTTGTGAAAGTGGAAATAATAAAGATACACTGTTTTTTAATTTAATTTAAAAATAATATTATTTTAAGCTTTTTGGCTATTTAGGGTATAACTTCTTCTCTTTTGGGTAAATAAGCGTTATTAAGTTTGTTAACAATTTTATAATATATCTCATTGTAAACTTACAGTAGTATATACAGGGTGTCCGGGAAAATGTGGGAAATCTCTCTCACACGTATGAAACAGATGAAAATAACACGACAAGTTCCTATAAAATTTTTCCGTTTAAGCCCCCCTGCGGAGATATGATCCCCTAAAGGGGGCAGCTAGAAATCGATTTTTCGTGAATAACTTTTAAAGCGCGTCTGTATAATTTAATAATATTTTAGTACGATGCATACTAGTAAAGACCTCTTAAAATAGTGCCCTTGAAACTTATGTCGCTTCTTTAGTTTGCCAGGGACGGACTAGTTTTCGCACATTATTGATAATATTTTTTACGCCCTATATGGTGAAGACACAAAAAATATGTTTGGGTAGTTTAAACCTTTGCTAAAAAAAGGTACTCTTGTTTGACATCGATAAAATGAGCCGTTTTCGAGTAAACAACAACATTTTGCAACAAATTCCTGACCTGCTACGAGAGGACTTCAATACTGAATCAAAATTACAAATAACATCGAAAATAAAATATTGTATTATTAAACTAAAATAAACTTTCATTGTTAAAATAATTTTTACTCGAAAACGGCTCATTTTATCGATGTCAAACAGGAGTACCTTTTTTTATCAAAAGGTTTAAACTACCCAAAAACATATTTTTTGTGTCCTCACCATACAGGGCGTAAAAAATATTATCAACAATGTGCAGAAAACCAGTCCGTCCCTGGCAAACTAAAGAAGCGACATAAGTTTCAAGGGGCACTATTTTAAGAGGTCTTTACTATATGCATCGTACTAAAATATTATTAAATTATACAGAGCGCTTTAAAAGTTATTCTACGAAAATCGATTTCTAGCTGCCCCCTTAGGGGATCATATCTCCGCAGGGGGGCTTAAACGGAAAATTTTATAGGAACTTGTCGTGTTATTTTCATCTGTTTCATACGTGTGAGAGAGATTTCCACATTTTTCCCGGACACCCTGTATATAAGAGATTTTTTTTTTTTGTAAAATCGGCTTTTTAAACTGGTTTTAACACATGTCATTGGTTATTCAAAATTTAAAGCACTAGCGTCAAGCATAAATATGGATATAAATAAATAAAATTAAAATAAATAAAAACTCTTTGTTTTATGTTTGTTCTATTCTGCATACTGCCGTTTTAATTTTAATGGCATTATTTACTGACAAAATCAAAATTTGTTAACAATGCCACCCAGATATAAAGAAAAAGTGCACGCCAATGTTTTCTTTTTTTTGAAAGCCTATGACATTAAAATAACCTCTTATACCAATAATTTGTTAATAACAGGTAAAGGTAGATTCCTTTTAATACTTCTACTTTTATAAATATAACTGTACCATTTTATCTATAGTGTCGCATCATGCATTTTATTTCAAGAAATCGTGAGCAGCAGACCTTCGTGATTTTTTAAAAGCTAAAAGTTTGTCACCGCATGCTCCCAACATAGGTATAAGCAATGGGAGACTATGAAGCTTGACATATAGAGACTTTGGCAGGTACCAAAGTTTAATAAATTAAAATTTAACTTTTGTCATTTTGTATTAGCCAAGCCTCTTATTTTATGTTACGTGGGTAGGTAACGTGCCAGAAGATATTTTCTTAAGTTTGACTGTCCTAAACCCCGGCAGAAAAACTTTTTTTTAGTTGGGCCGAATAGAACCAAGTCCAGTACTTTCGCTATTTAACAAGATATAACAATGAGTACCTATTTTATAGGGGATTTGGGTACTGCTTCTTAAATAGGCATATCATAAAAATATTTTGATATATACATAGTGTCCCAAAAAGTAATTTTTGTAAGGTTAGTTTAAAAAATGTTTCTTGGAACACTCTGTATGCATTAAAATCTTTTGGGACAAGCCTATTTAGAAACCCCTTAACCCTATTTGAGTCTTATTGACATAACTTGTTAAATCACAGAAATATTGAACTTTGTCGAACCATGGGGTCACACAAGAATGTGCCAAGGGGCTGGAACTGTCAAAACTGTTTGCCGACTGGGAAAATATCTCCTATAGGAACCCAAGTAACATATATAAAGTTCAGCTTTTACAAAAATAACGAAAATTATGTTTTAAATAATTAACCTTGGCACCTGCCAAAGCCACTATGAGTCAAATTTCATATTCTCCCATACCTCTCTCATGTTGCATGCACTGCCAAACTTCAGCTATTACAAAATGGCGAAGGTCTGCTGCTCACGGGCTCATACTCCATTTGCTTTAAAATATGTGGGACACAATAATTTGTGTCTGAAATTTAAACGATAAACAAAAAAAGAACTAAATAAGTTGTTTTTGCTTAATATCATATAAGAGATGATAATTAAATAATGTTGAGATATCAATTAAATCTTTACATTTTCCCTTTAACATTTAGTAAAACAAAATAATTATTTTTAATCATAAGCTGCAGTTGATTTTTTGTCTTCCGCCACTGCAACCAACACAGGTCTATAGTGAATCTTTCATATTATGTATACTACTAAGCCGGTGTTTTGAATCAGAGTCTGTAGATCTAAAACTGGTTTCTGAGCAAATGCACTGATCTCGATGGATAGCCAATCCTTGTTACCCGCGCGAAACAAAAGTTACAATTTATGGCTGTGGGTCGAGTTTGTGCGCAAGCACATCGAAGGGAAACGCGCTTGGCGCCAAACAACAGTATCGGACAGAATCATGTGAATTTATCACCGCTTTTACGTTTGAAGGACGTTGAGTCAGTACCGTATTTAAGTAAATTTTAAAAATACAGTTATATCAAAAACGTCTAATACGCTATATGTCAATTGTTGCCGTATTTAAGAAAAAAAGTATTAAAAGCAGTCCCGGATCTAGAAGGGGTGGGGGCAAACGGTGGTGTCTGCCACGGGTTGAAACATGGAATGTAAGAACTGTTAGCTGCACAGAACCAATGATATTTGGGCAACCGAATATCCCTATTTTTTCTTTTTTCTTTTTCCAAGGTGTAAACGGCTATTCAGTAAGTCAAGATTATACAGGGTGACAAAGGCTTTTTTTTAATTTCATGATGAATTTTGACACGGGTGACCACTTTGGCATTTTGCTTAGACGGTTTGATTTCTTTATCTCTACAAAAAAGAAAGTGTACCTTATTTGAATCGATATTTTGGACCGCTTCTCATAAAATCACATTTTAAATCGAGACATACTAGCATTTTGTATGCAATAGGATTTTTTTTTTGTGAAAATAAATAAAATGTGAAAAAAGTTTATAAAAAACTTTATACTCTAGACAAATATGTTTTTTTTTTAATTTGCCTTATTTTAGTAGTTTCCTCAAAAACATGGAAATTTGTATTACCTACGAAATGATAATTTGTCTGGCTTTAAAAAGTTATTTAATTAAAACGGTCAAATGTATCGATATAAACAAGTTATACCTTTTTGTACTTAAATAATCAAGGAAATTAAACTGTAAAATCAAAATGATAAATTTGTCACCTGTGTTAAAAATGCATATATTAAATGAAAAAATCGTAGCTTCCTGTATTATTTCGACTTATAGAATAGCCGTTTACCCATAAAATAAACACTAGTATAAGGATACTAAGCTGCTCAAATATCATTGGTACTATGGCAACAATTTAAAAACTTATAATTGAAATATTTCTTAACACCAATTTTGAAGGTCAATGAAGTATTAACATTATTTTGGCTTACTCTAGTACCCCTATCATTTTTGACCTCACCTTGCCGAACACCTTGTATATTGCTAATGGACAGATTCATGTACCGGTTAAGCTTAACTGAACCATAACTGAAGTGGCAATTGTTAAACTGGGCATTAATCTTTAATATTAATCCCAAGATATTTAATTTAAAAAAATATACTTTAAAAATACGTGTTTTTAAAACATATATTAAAGGTAAAATTATTCCTGCTTTAATTTATAATATACTAAGACAAGTAAAATAATTAAAAAATCCCGACTAATACGAACAATTAGTTTTCCTATTACTTTTAATTTTACTTGCAGCAAGTTGAATTAGCTTGGATTAAAATCTTCACGCACCGTTAAAACAAAAGTTGGGATTTAAGACCAATTAAAATTATGTTAGTTTTTAACATTATTTTATTATTTTAAAAGTATGATATTGTGACGTATAATTTTGAAAACAGGGCCACTTTTACGTCACTTGGAAACAATGTACCATATGGAACTATCTTCTTGGGACAATGAGACCGGTGGACCATTAAAACTAACTTTGCATTTTTTAAAAACCAATTTAACTTATTTGACTAACTAAATTTAGTACGGGCATACCCCCACTAGGGTAACCCGTACGGGGCTCAACTAAAACTTTAACTTTATACTTGACTTCACTAACTACTTCTTATCTAATCCATTTTTTTCTTCTCTTTAAATATTAAATTTTCCAGTGTTTGTTTTGCATTTCTTCTCGACCCAGTTTGTTTAATGTTTTTTTTTATTATTATAAGAGGAACCTAGAAAATTGTTTAATTTATACTTTTAAAACCTTGACACCTCACGTATATCTTTATTTAGCAAAATTCTCAATGTTAAGTAACCTAGTATAAAAAGTATACTTATTTTAAAATTCACAAAAATGTATATTTTTAAAATTCCAAAAATGTATACTTTTTTATACTAGGTGTTTACAATATAATTTTTTGTTAATGTTTATATTTACAAAATCCTACCCTACTTTACATAGTGTCCCGCTATAGAGGCGGTTACAAATTCGGGAACGCCATTAGGATCTCGGAAACGGTAAGAGATACAGGATTGATTAAATTGGGGAAAAGTTGCGCATTTTATGATCAACAATATTCCGTTTTTAAAAATTTAAAATTTGCAGTCGTTCCATAATTAATCGGCAAAAACCGAAATTTTGCGAAACAGCTTTTATTGTTTTCTCCGGTTTATTTAAAGAGACATTTTAAAACTAACGACACATTTACATTTTTACTTTTTCTGCTCTACAAAATAATGCCAATAAATTTAAAATTCGACGTTTCGTCTTTGAGCCACCATCATCAACTTAGTGTTTTTAAATGGTCGAAATATTTGGTTTTGAAATTAATACACTCGTATTTTAATTCTTAATAGAACGATATACAGTGTGTTCAAGATAAGGATCCTAAGCATGAGAATCTCAGTACCTATTGGAGATACAGCTTAGGTTAAATTAGGAAAAGTTGTCTTTTTTAAAGCTTATTTACATGCCGTTTAAAAACTTTAAAAAATTTTATGGCCTGCTGAGATATTTGGCAAAACCAAAATTTAACTTTATCGATTTTATTTTTTTCTGACTTTATTTAAAGAGATATAAAAAAACTAATAACACTTTTCATTGGCACTTTTAGCTACTACATGATGGTATTTTGGATTTATACCAATATACCATCATCAAATTTATTTTTTTATATGGCTCGAAAAAAAGTACACCCTGTATCTGATCCCATTTTTTATTACAAATTCAACGATATATCACATGTCATATTTTAATTTTAGTTAAAAGAAAAATTGCACTTTTTCTATTTTTTAGGTTATTTTTAGTAGGCCTTGCAGTTTTTTTTATATCTCTTCAAATAAAGTCAGAAAAAATTAAATCGATAAAGTCAAATTTTGGTTTTTGCCAAATATCTCAGCAGGCCATAAATTTTTTTAAAGTTTTTAAACGGCATGTAAATAAGCTTTAAAAAACACAACTTTTCCTAATTTAACCTAAGCTGTATCTCCAATAGGTACTGAGATTCCCATGCTTAGGATCCTTTTCTTGGTCACACTGTATAACACTTTTTATTTATGCGAAGTTTCAAATAAAAAAACACCATCCACTATTTGTTCCATTAAAAATTACGTTTTTATACCAAACGATTTTAGAAATTTTCACTTAAAGGTAAGAATGCATTCATTTATTTCTAATATTGCTTATTTTTATTTCTTTTAATCATTTTTTTATTTATAACTTAACTAAGAAGCTTATGAATCAAGGTAATTTACAACATTTACCTATACGTAGGGATGCCAACAATATATCGATTATTTTCAAATATCGATATATCGGAAATCAAATATCGATAATATTTATCGATATTTAACGTTTCGATATATTGATACATTGATATCGAATATTTTCGATATTTGTGGTAAATAAATCAAAATTAAAAGAGGTTTTTTTCACTTAAATTTTTAAAACTGTCAAAAATATTGAACAGTAAAATAAAAAAAAACTAAAGTATCAAGATAATTTTTACTATTATGCCTTATTTATTTACCCACTAACTGTAAAGAAGAAAAAAAAAGAAAAAAATGTAATATTAGATGATTTATTGATATTTTTTTCTCTCCCAAATATCGATATATTGCTCTTCGATATATCGGATAATCAATATTAGCCAAAACGATATTTATCAATATCGATATATCGATGTTCATTTTAAATTTGACAATCAAACGCCTCTATCAACTTTATTGACTCTTTGTTTGACCTCCGGACAGTGCGGACGTGCGTAGAGGACTACAAAGTTCTTCCTGAGTGTCGGTTAGAGGTGTAATACGAACGTTTTTTAACTTCGGGAATCAAGGAAAGATTCACGCTAAATTGACGGCATCTTTCTCCTGGATCTAAGCGCCGTGAGAGAAGATTCCTATAACTTGATGGTATCCTGTTTGGTGGTGAACACGAGGTATTTCTCAAATGGCGGGAAATAGATGGGCGTGCCATGGGAACTGTCAGTAGTGAAAGTGAAGGTTATACGTAACACCAGTAGCAGATCTTGGTTTGACAGCCGACAATTTATGCATTGCATCGATTGTTGAATTATTTTGTTTTCTTTTGGAATTTCTGGGAGCTACGAAGCTCGATTGTCCAGATTTTCCGCCGACGAAGCCTTGGAAAGCATAGTCTGGATGTGGAAGAGTGGTGGATTGGACCTGAAGGGACCAAAACCAAGAAAAAAATAGAGGGAGAGATATCAACTTTATCGTAGCCTGTCATGAAAAAATGGATGCATACTTACCTGCAAACAGAAATTACCCCAAACGTTTGAGGTTTTAATCTATATGTTAATTCTTATCATTAAGTAAATTTCTTTACTGGCCCCGGGACTATTTGTTCACTGTTATTACATATGTAAATTATGTATATTTACATTTTTTCTTAAACAGCTTTTTTTTAAATTAATTGTTCATTGGTCAAGTCCAACTCTGGCTATAAATAATACACTTGTACAGTTTTGTACTTTACAAAATATTGTTTTCAGTTAAGTGTTAGTTGGAAAGTTACTTGAACTTGTTATTTTAAGAAGTATGTGGTTGTTGCACTGCATAATGTGATTACTTAATTTAAATAAATATGTGAAATCTTTTAACATGACCTGCTGCAACGTATTGTTTATGTTCGTATAGAATTTTTTAATTATTTTCTTTGTATTTCTATTATACAGCGTGTCTCCTTAAGTTCGCATCATATATTATCATGTGTGGCGAGCGGTGGTGCAGAGGCTAACGTCAGCTCACCGCAGCGATCCGGGTTCGAATCTCGCAGTCGGACATCGGATTTTCATTGCCTGTCACCGCACAGTTGGCAATAGCAAACCACTGTGTAGTATTCTGTCATTTCTAGATAGTAGTTATTTAAAAATAACGTCCGTGGTGGCGTTTTTTTTTATCTTTGGAAAATCCACGAAGACTGAAAGCCTAAATACTAACGTACCGTGGGTGTCTTAAGCAGGGTAAGAGGAAGTTTGTTAACAAGGGACTTAAAAACTTGAAGATTTGGGGGGAAGGAAAGACCTCCGCTGGCAGAAGGTTCCACAGTCTAAAAACTCTAGGGATAAAAGAACGAACGAAATGGGAAGTTCGGGGCCTGTCCAATTGAACTGTATAGGGATGCATACGCGCGGCACCACGAGTTTCTCTGTTGGGAGCTGCAAGAGGTGGGACTATACTGATAATTCGTCGGAGCAGAAGCCGTAAAAGTATCTATAGAAGAGCGATAGATCTCCCACAGCTCGACGATGGGCAAGAGAAGGAAGTCTTTGCTGAGGTTGTAGGGGATGCCATTCCCCAGACATGAGAACAATATTCCAGAGAGGGTCGAATTTGGGACACATACAAGTGTATAAATTGGAAGGAGAAAAATACTTTTGGCTTGTCTAAAGGTGTTGTGAAATGCAAAAACTACATGTTTCAGTGCTTGGATAACGTTGACGGAACACGACAAGGATGAGTTAAACATCCAGTACCCGGCACCAACGGTACACTGGTATTTAGGCATGAGCCTTCAGTGAGATGTCATATAGATAAACAAAATGGATTTTTTCTTTTAATAATTTTACGAAAATTGTTACATTTTATAAAAGTTCGATTGCAATTGACATGTTTTTCTTTTTTTTCAGTGGTATACGAGGTACTTAAAAAATATATAAATTTTGCTAAAAGGGATATTTGACAATATATAATTGTTATAAAGAAAAAAGTTTACATTAACAATATCCACTGATCTCGATGGATCGCCAATGTTATAAGCTGCGCGAAACAAAAGTTTCATTTCATGGGCGAAAAAACCGGTTTGTGCGCAAGCCAGTTGAGGGTAAACGCACAAACTATCCGCATTATAGGAAATAATTTGTTGACGGCGTCCTGGTTTTCTGTTTGAAGTACGGTAGCTAATGAGCGTTACGGTCAGACCGCGGACGAAGGGTACGGGGTGCCAGTGTTTGTATTTGCCACGACTTTTAAGTGCGCATGTTCGTCCACCCACTGCGCGAGGTCGTAAATATTCGAAAAATACTTCATGCCACTGCGGATCTAAATATAGGTTATCTATGACAATATTTTCTTAACATGTAATTTTGTATATTTATAAGTTTTTTTTTTAATGTAATAACGGAAAAAATTAGGTTTGTACATAAGTCCATACTTATTTCAAAATGTAAAGTATTAAGAAACCTTAAAAACTATCAAAACAGGGAAAAATCACAGGAAAGCTTGTTATGGCAGAACAAGAAGTGTAACAATTTTTTTTTTTAATAAACAAGTTTGCATATTTATTTTTAATTCTAAATATCTTTTTTAAATTTAATATTGTGAAGAAATATTTGTTCTTTTCTCCTAATCAAAATTTACATTTTCTTATAATGTAAAAAAAAATCCGTAGAGTGCATTTTAGGATTTACACTATGAAAACTGACTAATAATACTTTTTTTAAATTTTATGTAGACCCTATGTATATTTTGTTAAAATAAATATTTTTAAAATTTTAAGGCCTTTTTTTATTTGGAACAATAAGAGTTTATTTAATTAATTAAACTCAAATAGGTTTGCGCTTTAGCATTTTGCTTTCAATTTATAGAACTAAAAATAGTCCAAAAGTTTTAAAAACGAACTGAACTGAGAAAAGCAATTAAGTTTATGTTTCCTTTGAATTTATACCAACATAGAAGAAAACTAGACCAGGGTCGATAATTTTTAAAGCCAACAAGAATTATAGTAAAATATAACAACCCATTGTGAAGGTAGAAAGTATTAAAAAAATTAAAAAAAATTACGGGTGACCTGAAGTCGAGAAGGGGAAAGGGGGTTTAAAGTAAAAAATGTTTTTTTTCGATTTTCGGCAAAACTACAAGACCTATGGAAAAAAGTTAAATCGTAAAACTTTAGGTAATAAAAGGTCTACAACTTTTGTGTTTATACTTTCTTTTCATAATCTTCTCGTTATTTATAAATGATATATGTTGTGATATTTCAAGTAACGTTTTGCTATTCGCGGATGATCTGAAACTATTCAGGGTTGTTAAGAATCAGTCTGATTGCCTCACATTACAGGAGGACTTGAAAATAGTTCAAACATGGTGTGATAAAACAATTTACCCTTAAACACCGAAAAGTGTTTCGATATGACCTACTCAAATAAGTTAAATCCAGTTCACTTTGAGTACAAACTAGATAATGCGGCAATTGGTCGTAGTGAAACATTTAAGGACCTGGGTATCACTTTTGATTCAAAGTTCTCTTTTGCAAAACACATAGAGGGGATATGCAGTACAGTAATGAAGATGTTAGGTTTTATCATGCGTAATTCTAGAAACTTCAACAACATCCAAACTTTGAAAACCTTATATTTCTGTTACGTCCGCTCTGTTCTTGAATATCTTTCTATTATTTGGAACCCGATTTACAACAAGTACATAAATCAATTAGAAAATGTCCAAAGAAAATTTGTAAAATTTCTTGCATTTAAAGGTAGTGGACATTTTCCACCGAGCGGTGTAGACCAGGGAGAGCTTCTTGAACGGTTTCAGATTCCCTCTTTGAATAATCGTAGAAAATTTATATCAATTCCATTTTTGTTTAAAGTCTGCAGTTGCCTTGTTGATTGTCCTGAATTATTGTCCCAGATAAATTTTCATGTTCCTTTTAAATCTGTTAAACTATCTCCTACATTTCACTAACCTACACCTTCTACTAATGTTTTGATTAAAACACCACTATTTCAAGCTATGCGCCTTTTTAATGAGACTTGTAACGACATTGATGCCTACGACCTGTCTTCGATTCAGTTTACTAAATTATTAAAATATAGGTTATTATGGACTGCTTAGATTAACTTCATTAGTCTTAAGTTTAGTTAATACTTTTTTTATATATTATTATATTTTTGCCATGCAATGATTTTTTCAGTTATTATTAATATGTATCAAATTGTCTTATAAATGGATTACTGTTAGACAATAAAGATTATTATTATTATTATTATCTTTAAATGTATGTAAAAATTTAAATACCCAAGCACTCTATACCACTAATGAAAGGTTTTTTTATAAAATAATAAAGATAATAAACAAACCGTGTATGCTACCGGGAAAACTAAATTACCTAAATTGCTTTCATCATTCTAAGATATTCCCTCTTTTGTTCAACATGATATTACACCCCTCATAATAAAGAAAATTTGGTTATAAGCTTCAATTATTTTTATAAAAGGAAAGGTTCTTGGAAATTTAAAGAGGCTTATGTTATATTTAGACTTAAAAACAGCTAAGCCCTTATACAGGGTGATTCAAAAGTAAGCGGCATCCTTTCAGGAGCGTTATCCTTGCATAAAAATAAGGCAAAAAGTTCCTATAAACATATGGCCGAAAATGCATATTAAGGAGCTACAACCCTTTGAAAGTTACTGAAGAAATTAGGTTTTTATTTAATATCTTTATGATTAAAAAAGGAAGTTTTTGAAACTTTTCAAGGTTATATTTTTTAGTGGCCAATTTTATGGTGAAACCAATTTTTCGCCTTGACGCTTTTAAGGGTGGTTTTAAGGGTGTAGGAATAAAACCCTTACTAACTTTTCCCTTTATAAGATTTTAACTTTTTGATAGCTTTTTCTGAAAGTCCAATGATTTTTACCAAAAAAGGTACTCTTGCCTCAAGTCGTTAGGGGCAATAGTTTTCGAGAAAATCGCGCGTAAACACTTCAATGCAAGATTGACCCCGTTTAAAAGTTATTGAGTAAACATCGTCTTTAGGGTGTCCTATTCAAAGGGCGTAGCTCCTTAGGAAGCATTTTCAGACACATGTTTATAAGAACTTTTTGTTCGTCTTATTAAAAGCTACAAAGCCTTTATTTTAAAAATTGAAAAAAATATATTTTTTTCAAATGAAAATAGGGGTCAATCCTGCATTGAAGTGTTTACGCGCGATTTTCTCGAAAGCTATTGCCCCTAGCGACTTGAGCGCAGAGTACTTTTGGTAAAATCATTGGACTTTCAGAAAAAAGCTATCAAAAAGTTAAATATCTTATAAAGGGAAAGTTAGTGAGGTTCTATCCCTACACAAAAACCACCCTTGAGCGTCAAGGCGAAGATTGGTTCCGCTAAATATAACCTTGAAAGGTTTCAAAAACTTCTTTTTTAATCATAAAGATATTAAATAAAAACTAATTTCTTCGGTAACTTTCAAGGGATAATAACTCACTTGTAATATGCATCGCCATATGAAACTTTTGCCAATGCGATGACCCCTGAGTGCCGCTAGAATCACCTGTATATTACTGCTTTTTTAGATAAAATTTAGTTTGTTTTAATAATATGTAAAAGTAGAACACAGAACAGATCACACAAGGGTTAGCTGGCAAAATGTGGCCACAAATACCTTTCAGTAGTTAGTTTAAAAAAAATACAACACGCCAAGGCTTTTTGGTAAATGGCGCATTTTTATACCAGTTATACATACTAGGGTGCCCTGAACAAGCGTTACTATACAGTACTAGTCTAAAGTCAGGACCCCCTTCTAACTTTTAAATTGTTTGTTATTTTAAAATTTAAGGATTTTAGTAAGACAGCAGATAGTAAGCACATTTTTAAAACCAATTTATATCTGAGATACAGGGCCTTAAAGTTTTTGATAAAGTCAGTATTTCATAAATATCTCAAAAACTCTTTAACTGATTTGGTTTAATTTAATACACCTATTTAATATAATAATGCGCTTGTATAGCTCTACCCAGAATAACATTATTGGGTCCAGTCAGAGACAAAAATGAGACGCGTTACTTGTCCTGGAAATTTGTCCATTACGTTTTATCTCTTTCTGGTTTAACGCAAGTTCCTATAACTATGTCTTTGTCACTTATCATGGGAGGTAATCGCAGAGGGTGCAATCATCGCCTTTTCATGGTTGCCAAGTTCTTTACAATTTCCGCATGTAAACTTTAATGTCTTTTTTGGCTAAAACCTGATTATACTATATACCAAGAATCGAATATTTTTAACGTGACAACGGTGCGGCAGGCAGTCACGCCGAAATGTTATTCAATATTTGTGTTTGATATTTTTTTATGGCCGATTTGTTTGGACAGTTTGTTTACATTTTTGTGATTAATTGCGTGTTTCGTGGTTTTTTACCTTTAATTAGACTTTGAATATTGACTTTTACTAGTGATCACAGACTATTTATTAAATTTGTGCTTTTTAACAGATAATTTAAAGGTAATATTGACGTGGTTATCTGTAAGAGAAAATCTTTTTAAAAACCAAATAAATTACATTTTTAATTAGATGTGTGTAATTATTGAACTAAACCCCAATATTTTATATTAATAGGAAACAAAAACAAGGACCTAATATTAAGGGCAAAAATGGCACAGCTATATAATTTGAATTTGGCGGGCAAACGATAAAGTCGCCATCTGCGTTTACGTTCCTTGAAGACAGACAAGGATGGCCCAGCAGCTATCTCTCTCTCGGATAATTTATTTACATTTAGTTGCTCGTCTCATTCTTGTCTCTGGTCCAGTGGCAATTTCCAATGAAATGCACGACTGTTTATTTAGTTGAAATAAGATAAACGTTTATGTTTGTTTTTATAGTATGCTGTTTGGTATTTCTAAAAATAAATTAAAGTGTCTTTATATTCTTCTCGATAACGAAGCCAGATACAAAGTAAATACAGAAGACTGGAAAGTTGCACTTTAATTAGTAAATCAAAAAAAAACTTCCTTAAAACTTAGCAGCATACTTTTCTTCAATAATATTGACTGTGGTACCCAGTGAGATGACACTGGATCCAATAATCCTAATTTAGGTAAAGCTTTACAAGCGTTTTATTTATTTTATTGGGTGAACTAAATTTCAACCAAATCGGTTCAAGGTTTTTAAATATACCGACTTTTTTAAAAAGCTTTAACGTTTTGTTTAAAAAAAAACCGAACATACGTTCATTAAAACTTTTTATAAAGTGACGTAAGAAACCACTGAGGTCAATCAAGGGACCAGTAAATTAAAAGGACAACACAAAATAATAGAAGTAAGAAAAACTAAAACCCGGTATATTGTTTTTTTAATGATTCCCTTAATCCGGTTTGTGCAAGACTTATTGGACACCGTGTATATTTGTGCAGTGTGAAATAAATACATTGAATGTTTCGATACGTGGATAACGTTGTTGAAATTTGTGAATAAAATTAAAATAGTTTTCCAGGCCCGGCACCCATGGTACTTAGTACTTAGACTCCTTAATAGCCTTTGTGTGCTGTTATGAATATAATAAACAAAACTTACTAACAAACAACGTAAATACAATATAACTAAAAGATTTTTATAAGTTAAAGTTTTATAAATTCGCCATATTAAAAAACTTTGAGGAGTTTAACTAGAGTTTTAACTTGAGCTACTTCATTATACCTGTTTAAACGCTTATAAACAAGGAAATGGCATAGCAGACGCATAATAAGTATTTTAAATGAAAATTTATGAACCCTATCAAAACTTTTAGAGAAGTTCATTAGCATTGCCGTCAGAAAGCTGATACCTTGCTTGCAGTCACTGTTCGAAAACTTAAAGTTGTTTTCACGTAATACTTACAAGATTACTACAAAATGGCCGCTTTATTAAAGCTAAATTGATATTTTGTGGAGAGTTGAGTCTTAAAGAATCTTATCCTAAGCTGTCTGGATGGCGGTAGTGGTTGCGTTAATTAGTTTGAATCCTACCTGTATAGATAATAATCCAAGGTTTTAAAAACATTTAAGGAAACCTAATTTTCAATTTCTTGTCTTTAGATAGGTTTGCTAAACATTTTTTTATTGCTAGACACTTTTATTATTGCTAATTATACACTGTGTGCAAAAAGTCCCGGAACCCCTTAATAATTCGCAAATGCACTTATTTATCGAAAAGTCTTCCAAATAAAGTTTATAGATAAATTTTAGATCTATTTTATAAAAATATGTTTACATGTACAGGGGGCATCACAACGAAGATATAGACACAAGTTACCTTTTTTAAATGGAATGGTGTATATTTTTTGGATTTTTGAATTCTCCACAAAATTTTAACATGACTTTGTGTTACATATGCTAAAAATATAAAAATTGTAAATAACCTTAAGTCCTAAAAGTAAGAAAAAACGTCTACTAAACGTCCGTTATACCATGCAAAATATGGAAAGCATTTGGCAACGTCGAAAGGGTCTGATTCTATTTATGAATGAATAAAAGAAAGTGGATTCATAAAGTGTGTATTAGCCTCAGGTTTAATTAAGAGTTAAAAAAAGATTTAACTAGTTGTTTAAGTACACGTAAACAGAAAGAAAGGAATTTGATTTATAGGAGTTTTTCTCTGGCGGTCGAACGGTCAAGCGGCAAGGCTGCCTCTATAAAGTGCGTGCTTAAAGGTAGAAAGAATATTTTTTATTTGATCTACTTACCTGACAACAGTGCCACTGAGCGAGCGGTTGTTTTTGTGGTTATGTCTATTTTTGTTTATGTTTTAATTTTTTTGGAAATTTTATTATTACTCTTTTAATATTAGAAGAAAGCTTATACTGTGTAGTAACTTAACGTTAATAAGATGATTTTCGCTAATTTGGGTTCTACTGTTTAAGGTAAGTAAAAAGTTTTTTACTGTTACTACAATAAATATGTCACTTGCAAAACCAATAGCAGTTTTTAGAATGACATCATAATATATATCACACGAGTGTCGTAAAGTACTTTGCAACACTAGTGCTGTAAAGTACTTTGCAACACTAGTGTAATATAACGCATTTTTATGCATAAAGCCAGTGTGCTATTTGCTATTTTCACAAGTGGTCGTAGGAAAAATAAAAAAGCCATTTGTGCAGTGTCTCTTTCAATTTGGAAATCATCAGGTTAATTAAAAATATTTTGACTAAAATGCCAACTTCCAATGAAACTTGCTGCCGATTACTAAATGATTATTTTAAGTACGGTATTAACAGTGAGTTTATATCTTACCGTAGAACAATGTCATTGTTCTTATAAGACTCTTTTTTCGTGTTATTTACCATGGACGCTGTACAGCCACTTTTATAAGTCCTGTGAGGTAGGCGAAAATAGTCAGTAGAGAAGGTCCAGGTTAATGCCACGAATAGAAGGATTTTTTCTGTCGAAAAGTATCTTACTACGATAGTGGGGATTTATTTCCATTTATTTTTATAATATTTCTTGTTGCAAATTTATTGCTTTAAAGAAAAATGTCTCTTACGAGTTTTGCTAACTTTTAAATATATTTAAAATTAAGTGTAAATAAAAGAAAATACTAAAAATCCACAGTTATAACATTAGTTGAACAACACTGTTTTTTTTAACTTTTTTAATTTTTATTGTTAATTAATTGGTGAAATACACTAAAAAATGCTACTAGTACCTTTTTCTTTTACGTAAGCTGGGGTTGCTGTGGGGCACTGAATACAAACCTAAAAGAATTTTTAGTCAGACATGTTTTGTTTTCGAAATATCCATTATCAAATTTGAAAAGTAAATTTACCCTATTTTTACTTTATTTTCCCATCATTTTACAAAGAGTTTTAATTAAAAGCTAAATTGGCAGTTACTATTTGATTTTCATCTCTTAAAAACTAATTTATCTTCTTCCTTTTTTCATAAAATTGTAAAGCTTTACTTTCAGTCGATTGAAAGTAAACTGCTTTTAAGGTCTTTTTATGCGCGACTTTTTCTTAGTAAAATGAAATAAGTAAATTATTATATTTCTATAACTTAAAACCTATCAAAATCCAAGGTATGCCAATTTTTCATATTAAAAAGCAACTTTTTTTAGGCAATAATACCAGCTCTAGTCAATTATCTAGTTTTTGAGATACGCCAATTCGTGATATTGCCGACGAATTACCCAAAGTTGCTTCGACAAATTCCGCCAACAGTCGATTTCTTTTCTTGCTCCGCTGACCTGCCATTAAAAAAAAATCTTTAGATTTGATACTATGTAAAGGAATTGAAAATAAGTATTTACAAATTTTGATAAATTCTCAGAAAGGGGTTCACAGAAAATTAAATATTTTGTTCCATATCGCAAATCGGGACTTTTTGCTATGAAATCGGGACGTCGGGACATATGGCGTAATAACGGTGACAGGCCCGATATATCGGGACAGATGGCAATCCTATGCATAGCGGCAATGCTTTCTCTAGTAAGTATATCATCTAAATACTTAAACCTATGCAACCCTAAACACTTACGAAGCCTAATTAGTGATATAATAATAAAGACGGTTAATAAAATACATAATATACGTACTTTTCTATTGATTTCAGATCCTGACTTTCCTCACAAGACCACCCTTTCAAATAAAAAAATATAAAATCAGTCTACAATGAACGGACGAACCGATATATGTACATGTATAAAAAGTAAAGGTTTTATAAAAATAAAAACAAAGCAACATTCATTGCGAAATAAGAATTCTCCAGAGATAAAACAGGATATGAAAATATATATTCAAATAAAAGAAAATGCTGAAATCCACAGTAATAATAATAATCAAACAAACAAAGCGGCTTTTACATCCACACATGGATGCAGATAAATATATTCGAAAAGGAAGCTAACAGGATTTTCTGGATCGCGGGACTAGCTAAATCCGAAAAAGAATCCAGCTTGATGTGACAATTTGGAAGAACAGCCCCTTTGTTTTCGAATTTTGTCGGCAGTTTAACTAAGATGACTTTATGGGGTGGCTTTGCAGGGGTATTTTCTTGTTATATTTTAGATTTGTATATTCAAGGATTTTCGAAAATTATTTTTAATATTGCATATTTAAGCCTTTATACAAGGCGATTATTAAGTATATACAGGGTAGCGCCTTTTCCTTGTCCTTCGAACCCAATTGCATAATCTCGATTTTGATTTTAGAAAAAATTCGGAGGTGAAAATTTGGCCAGACACTTGTAACTAGCTAGAGATAGAAAAAAAAAGTAAATTGAAAAGTTTCAGGGATTTTTAGGTAGAACTTAGTGACGTACCTATATTTTTTCATTAACTTTTATTTTAGAGTTATAACACAAAGTTGGGTTTTTAAATGGTATATTGTATCATCAATGGAAAAGTCTCCTTAAAAGCTGTAAATAAATTTAAGTTAGATGAGTCGTTGCCACGTAATGGGGCTTTGAATATTGTTTTTTTTAAATTTTGTTTCTTGAGATTGGATTTTTCCCACTACAACCGATATTAATATTCAAATAAATTTGATACACATTTTAAAAGAAAATTTTACGAGCTACAAAAAAGGTCTTTTAACATGTTTTAATATATTCACTTTTTATACGATATTTGACGCTGAAGATGAATCCAAAAGTAATTTAATTTAAATGTCAAATCTTAATATTATTTTAATTTTTTGATGTTGGCTTAAGTAAAAGTTATTTAGGAAATAAAATAGACCTATTCAGAAAATTGAATTTGATTAAACTATCTAAATATTTTTGCATGATTTTTTGGCCAGTAGTTTTATGGACACAGAAACTATCTGGATTGTTACGCAATCTCGTGTAGCAATATTTCACATTTACCTATTTTCCAACAAAATCATGCTCTAAATTTGTTGGATAGTTTAATCAAATAAATTTACAGGCCTAGTAATATATTATATAAATATTGTTTTTACTAAAAGTATCTTTGTACATAAATATTTAGAAAATACTATATTTTTCTTTCTAATTTTTAAATTCTGACAAAATTAAAAAAAAATATAGGCTCTGTAAAATTTCCCTAAAAAATTATCTTGCTTTAGATTTACCGAATATGTAATGTAAAAAATTTTGTTTTCTCCCTTTTGATTTTATTTATTTGCATTTATGAGTGGTTTTTAAACCTGTATGCTTGTTCAATCGTTGTTATCAGGGATTTTTCGGATTTTTTCTGATTTTCCTTTTCTCAAGAATATATTACACCATCTTAGTTAATCCCCGTTAGATTTTTATTTTCTTAGAAAATAAAACCACTTAACATTTTTATTTGATTTTTTAAATTTCACATTATATGGGGTTAAGAAAATAAATGTAACCGTAAATAAAGACCCAGGAGCTTTAGATAAAAAAGTTAATAAAAAAATTCTATTGTACTCTTAAAGATATCAATTTTTAATCACGATATACAGGGTGTCCGAAAAGGAATAATAATATTAAAAGGGTTGGTAAAACTACTCATAAGCATCCAAAAAAATCATTATTGACCTAAGAAAAAATCAATGGCTTTCGAGATATTATTACTTTAATAAGAGTTTTACAATCTTAAGTTACCCTGTATATGGCGATTTTTATAAATGCTTTTTTTTCAAAATATCAAAAATAAGTTACATACAGTTGTTTCAGTTAGGTCCATCCGTGGACAAACTTTAGAGTTTTCAAATTTTTTAAGTTTAATGTTGGTTTTTAAAATGCTTTTTGGGATCTAGGAAACTGAAATTAAAATCCAAAAATATGAGTATCTTTGGGTACGAGAAAAAAAAATCTGATTAAACATGATGATTTTAAGCTTAAATATCTCGGCATCGATTTTTTACTGAGGATATTTTATGCTCTTCTAAATGCCTATGGGTTTTCCTTTAGTCTCTTTAGTATTATTGTCGACTTTGCGAAAAAAAATAACATAAAACTGGGAGATCTAACATCAGTTGTTATATCACTAAACGACAATTCACATTGCCAAACCCCCTTACGCAAGGAAGGCACTAAAATGACATGACAAGTGACGTAGCAGCAAGGTGGTAAGTCACTGGCAAATAAAATCTTTAAAGCTCTTAAAAATTAGACATTTTGGTGATTAGTGATACCCAACTTGGTGTATTCCTTTTAACTTGTAAAACCGTTCTTCAGAACCGATCAAAACAGTTTTAAAAGGAACACTAAAAAACTGTGGGATTTGCCCGTTGACATGACATTTATAAGATTTGACAGATTTGTTGTTCTTTGTTTGGTTTTTATTTTAATCATCCGTGGTTAACATTAATTTTTTGGGGTAATTAATTAACCACAATAAATTATTACAGATATTTTTCAAATATATCCAAGTATATTTACTATTTGCCCTTTGGCATATGTCATTAGGGTGAGAACACTTCGTGCACCTTCTTCGATGATGGTGAAGGAATACACCAAATGACACCACGTACTTGTCAAACACCATTCCATCGCCACTCTACTTTAAGGAACGATTCTTTTGGTGCGCGTCTTACCTTCGACAGGGCGTGCATTGAAATGGTAGGCGTAGGTACTTGGCGGTAAGGTGGTGAGCTAACTTGTAAAATCTTTAAAGCCCTCAAAGTTTTAATATTTTAGGGATTTATGATACCCAACTGAGGCCACACACTTGCCAAACACCATTTTACCGCCACTCTACTTTGATATGCGCTTCTGGGCCCGTATTCTTGATTTTGAGAGAAAGTCACATTCCCTCAGCTTTTCTACTCTCCCGATCTTCTATCGTTTTCCAATGACAGTATTCTTTAACGGACTTGATAGAAAGAAGAATAAAAATTATAAGGCAGTGTTGCCAAACGTATACGTTTAATTTGGGCCAATGAAAATAAAGATAATTTTGACAGTGAAGAACTAACCAAAGATATTTTGTTTGGCAGTTTGGAACGAAATTTTGTAGAGAAAACGAACATTTAACTTTCCTAGAGTTAAGCATTTTATTAACGTTTAAATCTATATCATGGAGACAAAAATCTCTCAAAAGCACTAGCGTATCGAGAGGGGGCGACCTCGCCCTGGGCCCCACTTAGAAGGGGCTCCAAAAGAGGAGTCTTCGTACAAAAAAAAAGGTACTTATTAGGGTTGAGGAGCGTAGTTTTCAACAGGGGGGCCCAATATTAGGAATTTTGGAATAATGACTTTTTTTTCTTTTGGTAAACAACTTTTTGCAAAGAGAATGCCTTAACCTGGTGCAGTTCACGAACATCCCCAAATGTACCAGGGAAAATAGATTCAATATTTTTTTATTAGGTTTCTAAAACTATTAATGATCTTAAACACACAACCACACTATTGTTTTTTTTGGTAAATAGTAGATATCTGCTTATATTTGTAGTCATTCAAAGTGCCGAAGTTCGTGGTTGTGGTTGCATAAAGGTCAGTACCTCTACCAATTTGTACCCCAAATGTTTTGGATCAATCTAAACATCTTTACAAATTTTTGATCTGAAACTGTAAAGGGATCTCTTTGAACAAGAATGTCTATCCCAATATGCCACTTCTCCACTGCCTCCACTACATTTTTATTTATTATGTCGTTCCAATATAATTAGTAATTAATATATTTTTTTTCAATCAAAATAAAAAAATAAATATTATATATGTATTAATAAAAATCTTCACAGGATAGTCAACGCCTAAAGTTTATAGGTTATGTAAACCTATTTTTTACAGATTTTTCTACTTTCTCTCAGTCAATACCAAGAGAAATCATTTGCTTCCAAAGGAAATTGATTTCTATCACTTTTTGATAGAATTGGCTTCAAGAATACAGGACCCTGTATTATTTATTTCCACAGGATATAAACATTTCTCCCGACAGTGACTTACTATCTGGACGCCACTTCACTTGCCTACCATTTCAGTAAGCGTCTTGCCTAATTTTTTTGATGCAGCCTAGGCGATTCATAGATAATATTTAAAAATTGCATTACTTTTTACCAACAGTGTATGTTTTCCCTCTATTTTCTTTAAAAACAATAATATTTCAAATACCAGTAAAAATCTGCGTAAGCGCAAGAATGCTTTTCCATGCTAATCAAAATGTGACAACTTTAAAAACTATCAACGTCAATAAAAACATTAAGATCTAATCAAAAATTTTAGTGTCAAACACATTTTTGCTTTTTTTAATCAAAATTTTAGTGCTAAAAACCATGAGTTGCGGTCCAGGATGCCCAGGGAGCAGCGCTTCACCGGCAGGAGGGTCGAGCACCAAGCTATTTTTCTAGACAGCAGCAACCACGTCCAGGAACTCAGCAACCACGTCCAGGAAATGCACCACGTCGTCCTCCAAGTAGTAGAAGACCTATAGCTGCAGTAGCTCCCAACCAAGGAGCTCCAATAGGTTCACCTCCCCGTTATAACAGAGGTCCAGAGCTTCCCAGGTTCCCGTCACCAAGACCAGCACGAATGGGACCTGTTCAAGGTGCGGCGGTAGCGCCTTGTATTCGACCAACACCTCGTTTAGACGCAACTTATACTTTAGAAGATGAGTATCCTCCGGTACCTATCCCAAACGCTCCTCCTTTCGGTGAAACCTTTGTTCAAGGTCGCGATAATGCAGGTATCCCAAGCAGATCAAATAATGGAAGATATAGGAGAAGAAGATGAGGACTGGAACGTATCAACAGCGGTTTCTGTTAATGAATTCCCTGATGGTGAGAGTGGGGACGACGATGATGGTGAACCTTGTTTGCCATGTAATGGACCTCAATTAGATGATATAGGCCCCGATATTCTCTATGACTCCACAGAATACCTTGCAAATGCAACTCCTCCAAGCTTCATGGGCAGTGGTTATTCCTCTCAAGACATTGCAAATACAAGTCCTCCAAGCTTTATGCGCAGTGGTTATTCCACGCAAGAAGATTCTTCCCTAGGCATTCTTCCTGACGATCTTATGCAGTCACAGCTTATAGAAATGGCTGAAGCTCGAAGCAACATATCTGTGTTTGATGCTGAGGAATTAAATAGAACTACCGCTCCAAGGAACTCAGATATAGATATACCAAGAACCAGGATATGGCAGACTCTCATGAATACTTTAAATGAAACTGATAATAATGAAGAGGAGGAATTCTTAGAGTTTATACAGGGTCTACAAGAGCAAAGACGAGAATTTATAGAGAGTAGCATCTAAATTGTAACCTGAATTTTATTGAATTTATATGATTTTGTGACTTTTTAACTGTTTAAAAATAAATTATACTGCCTCAAATAAAAATATATGTTATTTATTTATGTATTATGGTGAGGTGTATATAAAGTCATCATTTTTTTCAAATTATTGTCTTTTTCAGCCTAAAACGAAAAAGAAAAATAATTGTGACAGTACTCAATTTTTTTTTATTGGACTTCAAACAGCTTAAACTAACTTTAGATTTATGACTGGGATAACAACTTCATTAATTAAAAGAAGGTATAAATAAATGGGACAGACAGCAAACTGTGATGCTCTCTAGGGTATAAGAATTCATTTTTGGGAAAAGATATTTAACTATGTATGCCACGTATTCCCACGTGTTGTTTTATGAGTATGCCAGTCAGGTAACCCATATGAAAAGACGATTTAAAGACCTTTGGACATACATAAATCAAATTGCAAACAACCCAGAAGTTATTAAATATACAGGGTATAAAAACATTTCTTTGAAAGTAAGTCTCTAACTTTTTAGCAGAAGGTTTTTTACTTGTTAGAAACACCTATTAAACTGAATATAATTTTGTTTTTTATTTACTTTTTTAACACCCAACACTTAAGGAGTTTTTTCGTATGTCTTTTTATGAAAAAAGTTCCTATAAACATATTATGTCCAAGCTTGCTTTAATTCTGAGATACAGGTCATTAAAGTATAAAAAAAAGTCGGTAACTTTTAAATATCTTAGGAACCCCTTAACCGATTTGGATACAATTTAATATACTTGTTTATTGTAATAAGGCGGTTGTAAAGCTTTGCCTAGGTTAGGATCATTGGGTCTTATTGGGCACCACCGCCAATAATATTGAGAAAAGTAAGCCAATGATTTTTTATAAAGTTTTATTATTTTTGCTGATAAAGTATTTAAAAATTTAACTTTTAAGTCTCTTATATTTCCTACGTATTTACTTTCGTTTAAGAAAAAAATATTTAAGGTAGTTTAATTTCTTCCAAAAGTACCCCTAGAAAACATGATATAAAAAGACAAAAATCAAAACATAAGTTGGGTATTTTATTGAAAATTTGTCGCTTATTTTATGCTGTTTAGGCCACTTTTCAGAATGATTTAAAGCGGTTTTAATTTTTTTTTGTCAAAAACGAAGCGAGATACGAAGAAAATACAAAAGACTACAAAAAGTTGCATCTTTTATCGTTTATTCTGGAACATGTATAAAGACTTCAAAAAACTCAGTTGCTTATTTTTTTTCTAATAATATTGTCTGTAGAATGAGACGCCACTGAGTCCTATTTTCTTACTGTAGGTAGAGCTTTACAAGTGCCTTATTACATTAAAGATGTGTACCGAATTTTCCAATAATTAATCCAAATGGATTAATAAGATTGTATATTAGAAATGAAGCGAGTCTGGATATATGTTTATGGATTTTTTTTCCTAAAAACACAACCTAAGAAACCACCCCTTAAGTTTCGTACTATATAAAGGGTGTTTAAAAGTTCATTGAAAATATTTTGAAAAGGTATTTCTGAGGCCAAAATAGGACTTCCTTCCATAAACAATGTCCTGAAATGCACCCTAATCCAGCAAAAACTATGGTTAGATCCCCCTCCACCACTCTACCCCACAACTTTCAGTAAGGTTTAATGCGAAAATATAGCCATAGTTTTAGGAGAGATGTTTATTGGTGAAAAGTCTTATATTGACCTAAAAATACGCTTTTAAAATATTTATACTAAATATTAAAGCACCATGTATAAGAAAATAATAATATTTTAGGTTTAAAATGAACTTTAAGACATTCAGCTTAATCAAAGTAATAATTTTTGGGCATCCCACTTATTTTTCTCCACTTTCAGCAAAAACTAGACTGGCATCGATTCATAGCTTGTAGTTTTTGCACATACATAAGGAAGTGTTTTGTAAAAATCCCATATGTCAGTTATTTAAAAAAAACAATACACAGCATACAGTGGTGAAAAGCTAAATTATTTATAAAAAGCTTACGAGAAAAAAATGTAGACATTTTAAACAACAGGAATGTACTTCGCAAATGGTGAATCGACATCCCAAATATCTGGCGGCCATTGCAGAACCATAAAACATTGGTAAAGCTTTGATAAATAGTATACAGGGTGTCCCAGATTTAAGATAATCTCCTGTATTTATATGGAACTTATCAAAATAATATGACAAGCTCACATATTTGTTTGTCTACAGCCCCTCCACAGAGTTATGTGCCCTTAAAGGATGCCGCTGAAAATCGGATTTTCGTAAACAGCTTTTACAGTACTTGGTTTATTAAAATGTACTTTTTAATATGATGACGAACTAGTTGAAACTTTTAAACGGATGCCGTTGTAAAACAGTTTTGTTCTTTAATTTAGCAGAGGCGTATTTACCCTAATACAATAGTACTGATTATTTTTGCACCCTGTAAAACAAAGAGTTTACTAATACTACTTATACAGTGCATTTCTTTAACCCCCTTCCTTTTATTTTTTGAACGGATCAATTTCAAGTAGTCACACACAGGGCGTCACATTTGAAAGTAACCTTAACTGGCATAAACACATTGTATCTATAGCCACGGCAGCTTCAAAAAGCTTGGATTTCTCTTTCAAGCCAAAAAGTATTTCTCCCCTTCTAATTTATACACTTTAAATGTGTCCTAAATCCGACCTCCCTTGGAATATTGTTCTCATATCTGGGGCATGGCGTCCCCCACAACCCTAAGCATTCTTGATTCTATTCAAAGAAGAGCTATTCGTCTCATTAATGATCCTTCACTTAAAGAAAGGCTTCCTCTCTTGCCCATCGTCGGGCTGTGGGGGATTTATCGCTTTTTATAGGTACTTTCATGGCTTCTGCTCTGAAGAATTGTCCAGTATAGTTCCTCCACTCACGGTTCCCAATAGAGAAACTCGTGGTTCCGCGCGTGCATGCATCCCTATAAGGTCCAGTCTTACAACTTGTTTGATATTGAAAATCTTTTAAAAGAAATTGCACTCTAGCGAGGACAATTTGACGTGCGCAGAATCCAAACGGTTGCAAACATTTCTGACAGCCCTGCTGGAACAAACCTATTATTTAAAAACGAATAGAAATACAGACTTATCAAAAAGGTTGTGTATTAAAGTATCAAAAACAATTAAAGCCAATTAAAGCAAAGTTTAAGATTTTTTGTTATTAAAGAAATACGGTCGCCATCGCTAAGAAAATTGCTAAACTCCCCAATAATTTTGCTGGGTGGCCTAAATCCAATGTTCCGAAGTAAAGTCGGAAATCTGGGGCCGGAACTAGCCGCAGTGTCGCCGCGAACTCATTCTATGTCCGTGGTTAGTAGAATAGACGAGGGAAATTTGTCCATCATAGATAGATACAAATTTTCAGGGGGTGGATAAAACCGAGGGATGAAAATAGTTGATAAATAGGCAATAATACTTTTTATAAAACGTATTTTATCGTTTCAAACGTATTTATTGACCTGAAATTACCGATTTGGCATATCTACATGAAAATTTTAAATGTTTTGATATTATTTGCAATAAATTTTGTTATGGAAAATGAGACTATCTTATTTTTGATTCATTTACTAGCGCTTAAATTTATTGATATTAAAAAGTACCTTTTGTCTTTGATTTAAGGACGTTTCCAAAAAATCACTTTTCTTAGGATTTTTCTAAAACTTTGAATACAGATACTTATAAGTGTTCCCTATACATAAGAATTTTTTTAATAGGCCTTGCGGCACTTAATTTCGAGATATAAGCTATAAAATTTGCATATTTAACATGTAAGTCCTATCCTGACGAACGTTTTAGGACACATTTAATTGAATATCATTCTAACTTTTATTAGAATTTTTACCAACAACTAAGAATCAATAATTGAGGATATAACAAACGTTTTTCTTTAAAAAAACACATATGAGCGGTACTCGTGTACGAGGTATGTCTATGTAACTAAACTCTGTACTTGGCTCTATATCTGATCATCTTATATCAGTTATTGTGGACGGTCATTCTTCAAGCTTTCACCAACTGAATGTTGGAGTCCCTCAGGGCTCAGTTCTGGCACCAACATTGTTTCTTCTTCCACATCAACGACCTTCTCTCGTCCACAACTAATCCGATTTATAGTTTCGCCGACGATAGTACCCTTCACTCCAGTTTTCTGGTTCCTAAACCCATCACTAAACCTGACTTGGAAAACAAACGCAGAGCGATGCAGATATCTCTTTCGCAGGATCTTAATTTAATATTGGATTGGGGCGCTAAAAATCTTGTCCATTTTAATGCATCCAAAACACAATCATGTTCCTTGTCGCGAAAAGAGTCATCAAATACTCATCCTCTACTTATGAGCGGCCAAGTTTTACAGAGCAAAGACACCTTCAATCTTGTGGGCGTCACATTTAAATATAATCTTAACTGGCATAAACACATTGTATCTATAGCCACGGCAGCTTCAAAAAGCTTGGATTTCTCTTTTCGAGCCAAAAAGTATTTTTCCCCTTCTAATTTATACACTTTATATGTGTGTGTTCCAAATCCAAAAAATGTGTTTTTTTTAAGAGGAAAGTACTATTATTTTTATAAAAAAGAATGTTTTTAAATTAAAAATAGCGGTTTAATATACAAACTTTAGCTATTTTTGTGAAAAATAAAAATGAAAAACCTAAAAACAGCTTCTTTCTATTTTTCTCGGAAATTTTCGAGGTAAGTGTAAAACTAGTCATTACATAAGTTGTAGGATTTTTTCATGTCGACAACTTTTATTTACCTTTTATGGAAGTTATTATTTAGCTTGAAATTGCAAAAAAATTCCTTAAAAAGCATCCCTCCTTCACCCCTGACGCATCAATTTGGTCTGGTGTGTTTTTCTTACATAGTTAGGATGCACTTTACAAAACTATTAGTTTGCTCCAACACATTTTTTTGATTTTCCATTTTTTTTTTTTATCTTCAAACCACGAAGGCTTAAAGCCTAAATACTACGTATCGTGGGTGTCTTAAGTAAGAGGGAGTTTGTTGACACAGGACTAAAATACTTGAAGATTTGGGGGAAGGAAAGACCTCCGCTGGCAGCAGGTTCCACAATCTAGAAACTCTAGGGATAAAAGAACGTACAAAGTCAGAAGTTCGGGGCCTGACTAGTTGGACCGTATAGGGATGCATACGCGCGGAACCACGAGTTTCTCTGTTGGGAACCGTGAGTGGAGGAACTATACTGAACAATTCTTCAGAGCAGAAGCCATGGAAGTACCTATAAAAAGCGATAAATCCCCACAGCCCGACGATGGGCAAGAGAGGGAAGCCTTTCTGTAAGTGAAGGATCATTAATGAGACGAATAGCTCTTCTTTAAATAGAATCAAGCATGCTTAGGGTTGTGGGGGACGCCATGCCCCAGATATGGGAACAATATTCCAAGGGAGGTCGGATTTGGGACACATATAAAGTGTATAAATTAGAAGCGGAAAAATACTTTTTGGCTCGGAAGAGAAATCCAAGCTTTTTGAAGCTGCCGTGGCTATAGATACAATGTGTTTATGCCAGTTAAGGTTACTTTCAAATGTGACGCCAACAAGATTGAAGGTGTCTTTGCTCTGTAAAACTTGGCCGCTCATATGTAGAAGATGAGTATTTAACTCTTTTCGCGACAAGGAACATGATTGTGTTTTGGATGCATTAAAATGGACGAGATTTTTGGCGCCCCAATCCAATATTAAATTAAGATCCTGCGAAAGAGATATCTGCATCGCTCTGCGTTTGTTTTCCAAGTCAGGTTTAGGGATGGGTTTAGGAACCTGAAAACTGGAGTGAAGGGTACTATCGTCGGCGAAACTATGAATGGAATTAGTTGTGGACGAGAGAAGGTCGTGATTTGTCCCGCTTTCTATGTTTGAAAATGGCTACTTTAATATAGGCAATATTCCATGTACGTAAAATCTTCTTTGTGCAAATGCATTTTTAAATAAAATTCTTTCATATCAAAAAATGAGCACCTACTTTACGAAATATAAAAGCAGCAATGCTAAAACATCAAAGCATGAAAATACCCGGATATAGACTTCTTAAAATGCGATATTTTATACACCTTTCCCAAGTTACGTTACCACTTTGCATTTTTATTTCTTTCTCAGTGCGTTTCACAGTTGATATTTTTATATTTTTAACTCAACAATCCCGGTTTTCTTGGAGACCTGCTACTACTAGTTGAAATGTCTTTTTATTTTGCAGTTTTTAGGGTATTAAGAGGTTACTTAAGAATCAGCATATGTCTAGCGAAAGGGTGTTTTGTAAAGTAAAATAAATTACACTGGTCTGCAACAAAATTCTCATTTAAATAAAAATGCGATAACTATAAGGTATTAAGGGTTCTTAATATACAGGGTGTTCCGAAAGTGCGTTAGGAAATTTTAAGGGGTCATTCTGCAATGACAAATAATGTTAGTAAGTCCTTTGACAAAATGTTAAAATCTCCTTGGTTACTAAGTTACAGGGGTTAAAAGTTCAATTTTTATTTTTGTTTCTTCGCAATATTGCATTTCTTTTTAACCAATCTAGTTGACATTTGGCACACAAATTAAGCTTTGCAGATTCTAAGAATAATAATCGATAAACCCAACCGTTTAGGCACCAATCGACATCAAAGTTTCCACCAACTTCAATCAAATTACCTATATACATACAGGGCGTCCAGTAACTCAATCGACAAACCTGATGAGGCGATTCTACAATGGAAAATAAGAAAAAACTTCATATAAACATATGTCCTAAACGTCTTAGTTTTTGAACTAGTTTGAACAGTGTATTAAATATTTAAATAAAAAAAAAACTTTCTTTTTAATTTTTAATCACCCGTAGTTCAATAACTAAGACGTTTAGGACATTATGTTTACATAAAGTTTTTTTCATATTTTCCATTGTAGAATCGCACCGTTAAGTTTGTCGATTGAGTTACTGGACACCCTGTATGTATGTAGGTAATTTGATTAAAATTGATGAAACATTTGATGTGATTTGATAAACGGTGAGGTTTATCGACTTTAATAAAGAGTAGGTATCTTACTTTTTAAGTTTTTGATTGTCTATAAAATGGCGCCATCATTTGGGATATCTGTCAAAATAAAGAAGTTATGATGTAAATAAATTTTAAGTTTTAGGTAAAGTGACCTCTGGCGGTATTTAAAAAAGTACTTTTTATCTTTAAATTTTAGAATCTGGAAAACTGGATTTGTGTGCTAAATGTCAACTTGATTGGTTAAAAATGCAATATGGCGAAAAACAAAAATAAAAATTTGAACTTTTAACTTGGTAATCAAGGAGATTTCGACATTTTGTCAAAGGACTTACTAACATTATTTTTCATTGCAGAGTGTCCCTTTAAAATTTCCTAACGCATTTTCCGCTCTTAGTGTTTTGCTATCACGTCACACCTTTGTAAAAAGTCTTTTTCTATAATTGCTAAAATTTTGGTGTTTTTGTGTGACGTTCTTGGATAAATATTTCCTAATCCTGTACAGATCGTACTTTTAGACACAAAAACAGTTTAAATTAGTAGAAGGAGGGATAAATTACTCGACCTAGGGTGTTTTTACAAAATCAAAAACACCCATCGAATAACTACTCCAATTCATCTTCATATACCACTAGTATCTTATTTTCTAACTCAATTTAATTAAAATGATCTTGTAAAATAATTTTGATCTTATTTTCTAACTCAATTTAATTAAAATTATCCTATTGGCTGGTCTTCTTGTTGAGTACACGCCTGGAAAGAATAGTACCGCTTCGGTCCTGTTCCCGGGGTATACGAGCTGACCCTGTTTAGCCCTATTGACCTTTATGAACTGGCCGGTTGCCTGGAAAAATAAAAGAAAAACCCCCAAAAACCCAAAAAATTCTAATTAAAAACGACGTTTCGGGGGCAAGTTAAAAATAAAGTATAAAAGTAAAAATTAAAAAACAACTAATATTTAAATTAGAAAGCAAACTGAAAATAGTTTGACATAATATGTGTCACGAGTGACATAAATAACTGGTGTATTTATTATTTGTAAGACAAAAAAGGTGATGAGTTAATTGATTTTTAAAATGATCTTGTTATAGCTATTTATGTATCAAGCCCGTGGTGCATAGAATGCTTTATGTTTTACCCAAAAAGAGTTTTTCAATGACTAATTACATTATTTATTCGCAATATAAAAAATAAGTTGCACCTGTACCAGTATACTTAAGTAGATAATGACTGGTGTTAAGTTTGACTTTGATGTTTCTATCAGTTAGCCAGTTGGCATTTTTTATTTAACGATTTGCTCAAAATGGAAGAAATTCCACAAAATATAAGAGAAAAGGCCATAAAAGCTACCGAAAATCTTTTGCCAGTTAAATCAAGGCAACAGTATGATCGGGAGTATGGCATATTTGGTATTTGGAAAGATGCGAACGCAATTCTTCAAATAACCGGAAACCGTTTTAATGGCATATTTTCAGGAACTGGTAAGTTATTGATTTTATTTTAATACATATGTTTAACAAACTTTATTATTTTTAGTCGGAAAAATACAGTCCGAACTCTCTCTGAACTAAGTATTCCACCCTAAGGTCTACGTTGATGGTCTATGAAAATATAGACATTTCGCAATACCATCGTCTCATATCTTTTTTAAAAGTTAAGTCGAAAGGATACGTCCCGAAGAAGTCTAAAGTTTTGGAAGGAGAACAAATATTAAAATTTATTAAGAAGGCTCCTGATGATATCTACTTGGTACACAAAGTCATAAAATGATTTTTTGTATAAACTTGATCTTTATTGTGAGAGAAATAAAACTGGATAAGCAATAAAATTTCCATATTAGCGCATTAGGGCATTATAAGCGGGCATTATCATAATGCCCGCTTATAATGCCCTAGGTGTGATAGCAGGTATTATTGCTACCATAACATATTCCGTTTCTAAGGTATAACAGATCAATAATAGATGGGTAAAACATAAAATAATTTAAACTCCTCAAAGATGGAGATTTGTGAATAAAGTTGGAACTGTTAATCATTGGTTGCAAGCTAAGAAAATGTTCTACCTTTACTCTATAAAGCCAGGTCTTATAATTTTTTTTTATAAAGGTCATGAATAAAAAGGTGAAAGTTTTAAGTACTTTAATAACTCAGAATATCCTCAAGTCACTGGTGCAAAAAATTAAAAAGATATATAATTGTAGGCTCGCAAATTCAAAAGCTCATAAAAACACTAATTTTAAAATTGAGTTGGATTGCGTTAAAAAAGACCATGATTTTTTTATACAGGGTGTGATTCCTTAGCTTATTTTAGGAAGAAACATTTTAAACTTTTGAGATACAGGGTGTTAAAATTTAAAAAAAAACAAAAATTTTTGAAAACATTTCATTTCGTTACTACTATATATTAGATATAAACCTTATTTAAATGGGTATTTAATTATTGTGTAAAATACAATTAATATCAAGCTTATAAATAATTAAGTTTATTTCTGGGGCTTGGGACAAAAGTATGTCTTTTAATTAATTAGGTATTAAATTGAGGACTTAAATATAAAGCTAAAAATGCGTTTAAAAAATATATATAATAATTAAAAGAAGCAAACATTGCTTTTTGCTGACCAGTGTTATTAAACATACGGGTGGTTTTAAAATACTTAGCTATTTTTTATCATAATTAAAAAAAAGTTGAATAACTATAAAATGACATATAATAAAAACTGGCTATGGTTAGTTAAATATAAATTACTTTAAGCTTTGAATTTTGTACAGAACTTCGAACCTATTTAAGAACTTTATTCTTTTTGCGGGAAAATCATAGCCAAGCATAGTTTTAATATTCAAATGGCTCACCTTTTTCACATTTATGTTTTTGGTGAAATATCATTACTTCTTGTAAAGAAAACCAGGCAAGTATTTATATATATCGCCAGATCGTTATATCACCCGGATTAGGCTAAACAAGAAGAGTGTTAAAAGGTAGCAGATAATGAATGGGCAAGCGCACTAATTCCTTTGATTGTACTTTGCTGGAAACGCTACCGCTAGTCAAGATAATAATATATCAGTATTACTTTGTGTATTACCAAAGTTGCTCTGCTCTGAAAGCATTGTATTGTTTCTTCTAGTGCCTTGGATATCTTAAGAGATAATATTATTTAATTAGTAATAAAAAAATATATTAAAATTAAGATGGTGTAAATTTATAACTCACTCGATAAATTTAAACAAATATATACACTGTGTTCCAGGATATTTCTTAAAATAGGACAAATGGACCAAAAATTTTGAAATGTTTAAACGACCTTTTGAAAAAGCTGGTCGCATGGTCGAAAACTAATTAAAACACAATTTTACTTCGATTTTTAATATACAGGAGGAGGTATAACTAAAAATATAAAAAATTACTAAAAGTAAAGTACCTCTTTTTGTAAAAACAGAATAAATTTAATATGTAAATTTTGTGGAAAATTAAATTTTATGTCACAATTTAGAGTTACTTAAGTTTAAACAAAATACATTTTTGTCAATTTTTACATTAGGCATTAACAATTTTTATAATTCTTGGCATCGAATTTTAAGAAAATATTTAAAATTATAGTTATTTTTTTTATTTTGCTCCCTGTTGCCTATTAGTTAAGTTGTAATGCGTAATGTAAAAAATTGACAATTATATTTTTACTCTCATTCTTTAATTTTAAATTTTGACATAAAATTCTATTCCTTGCAACATTGCCTTTTACAATTTTGTTCCAAAATAAAAATAGGTAAATTTCTGGGCATTATTCATATTTTTAGTTTTAACTCGCGCTGCAAAAATACAAATTGGAGTAACATTTTGTATTAATTAGTTTTGGATCATGCGTCCAGTTTTACAAAATTTCGTTTTAAAATTTAAAAATTTATACATTTGTCCTCACATTTGTCACACCTATCCTGGGACACACTGTTACACAGTCAAAGATAGAACTTCTTTTTTGTCGGTTAAAAATAAATTAAGTTGCGATTTTCGGCTTTAGTAAAGCCAATCGTTTGTAATGTAAATAAGACGGAAATATCCATGACTACCGGGAATATAACTACACGTGCTGTGAACACATAGCTGTTTGCGATTATGAGCAATTGTCAAGGGAGCTAAACATTGCCAATGTTGATGACTTTGCTATTTACTAGCAAGTAAAATGCATACATGAGATAAAGCAAAATGTAAATTTGTGTATCGGTGACCAGTGCGTAGATTTATTATTGTACTGCTACTTTGTATGTAATAAGATTTTGGTTTAAATTGTTTAGCAATTAGTCGTTACTTTAACCATTAAAAAGTTTTACACAGTTCTTAACTATCTTTGTGGCAGTCCGCAAAGACTTATGCTAGTAGGCATTGGGGCGATCTAAAAAAGAGGAAGAATTTCAACATAATGTCGCTTTTAAAGAAGAGTGGCGTTAGCTGTCATTGAGGCAAACAGCATTTGACGTTAGCTACTAGTTGCTAGCAACATCTGACGCTTAATCGGTCAGTTGGTTCTAAACCTAGTGCTACTGCACCGTGGATTTCTGTTATTAAATATTTCTCTAGTTCGTCAACGTTGTCCAAGCACTGAAACATGCAGTTTTTTTATTTTACAGTAATTTTTAGACAACGTGGTATTACTACGACAGACGATAATTTTTAAATAGCTACTACCTACCTACCTATCGTTTCAGCTAAGGCTTGAATCTAGGCGTTTTGTGTTAGAGATCTAGGATTGTTTTCACTGCGCTATCGAGAAACTTACACTGCTTTTCCGTATTGTTCCCTATATATTTATTATTTTAATGGATTAAACAGTTTCGTATGTAAAATTAATTTGTCAGAACTATATTTGAAAGTTTTCATTGTATTTTATAGCTGATAATCTAAAAGGTTTGTATTTTATAAAAAAAAAACAATATTTTTACATGTACGATTTTTTCTTTATAAAATTATATCTTTTTAAAATCTGTCATACAATAAGCTTAAAAGCAAACTAAGTTTAAAATTTAATATGGATTTTCAAAAATACATCAAACAACATATTTCTGATTTAGGCTCATTTTACATGTAGAAGAGTATACAAGTTTTTGTATTATTAAGCTGCAAGTATCTGCAACTTTTAATGAAATTGATTTTTAGTTACGAAAGGTCCCGAAAACAGAAGACACAAATTAAAAGTTTCAAAAACACTTAATTTACAGAAGTATGTTAGTTTAGATGTTATTAATATTTAACTTAGTATTTGGTACGTAATTGTAAGTAAATATTATAAAAAGTTATTTATAAAAGAAAAATTTTATTATGTTTATTAAGAGGTTTAGATTTTTTTTTCAAAAAGTAGCAAGATACAAAAATAATGAAGATCAAAAAAGTAGTATCTTTATTTGCCTACTCTAAAACAATACAAGATATGTATTAAAGATAGTGACGTACATTTTTTGTCAGAAACATTCGTTTAAGTGCCGCTTGAGAGTCTACTTGACTGGACCTAAGACATTTAATAAGTCATAAGTCAAAGCCAAACCACTTAGTGCTACAAATACCATTACCAAATTTTAATTAATTTGAATAAGGGATATTAAGGATATTTATAAAAAAAATTAAAAATAAAAGTTTAACACGCTGTATCTTAAAAACTATGCAATTTAAGACCAATGTTTATAAAAAAAACTTTTTTTTATGTACATACCTTATAAATTATCTTGTTAATTTTTACCGGAACCCTGTATATTTTTGTTAATTGACTCATATTTTTTAATTACCCAGTATAATAATATTACAGTATGACTTTCTGCATATGCAGAGCATGGTACTCTACTAAACGATATGCAATAACAAAACTATTTAAGTAACAAAAGAAAAACAATTTTTGTCCCAAAATCCCTATCTATCAATGTACTGTATCTATCTATATCTTTACGTCATAAAAAATAGTGTCACCTGTAATAATTACCCCAAAAATAAACACATTCAATTGTGACGTTATATTTTGAATACATATATACAGGGTCTACTTGTCTCTATATGTGACGTATAATCTTGGAATATATTGACATTTTAAAATACTACTTGACGTCACTGGGCAAATGTACCATATGGAACTATCTTCTTGGGACAATGAGACCGGTGGACCATCGCAACTAACTTTGCATTTTCTTAAAAACCCAACTTACTTTATTTAGTTAACTAAATTTAGTACGGGCATATCCCTAGGGATAGCCCGTACGGGGCGTAAGTTTAACTTTAACTCCTTACTTGACTTTACTAACTACTTCTTCTCTGATAAACAATCTCCTTTTATTTCTTTCTCTCTTCTTTAAATATCAAATTTTCCAGTATTTGTTTTGCATTTCTTGGCGACTCAGCTTGTTTAATGTTTTTGTTTTATTATTAAAAGAGTAACCTAGAAAATTGTTTGATTTATACTTTTTAAACCTTGACACCTCACGTATTGTTTTATGTCCCAAATTTCCCAATGTTAAGTAACCCAATTAAAATTTAAATTTCCCAAAATGTATATTTTTAAAATTCCCAAAATGTATACTTTTTATACTAGGTGTTCACATTATTATAATTATTGGTAAGTTTTTTTTTATATTACATAATGTACCAAAAAATTGTAAAATTATTTTGAATTACAAAATTTAAAAAAAAAATCCAGGATTTAATTATATAAATAGAGAAAAAAATCGTGATATATCCGATAAAAGGAAATAGCATACTTAAAATGACGTCTTGTGATAAAATTTTCTAAAATCATCTCTTTATCTCTTAAAAATAATAAATAATTTAAAAAGGTATATAAAATAATTTTTTATACATTGTGATAAATGTACCGCTCAAAACTGAAGTGTTCTCGACATATTCATTAAAGCAAGGGCAAAAAAAGATTGTTTTAAAAATATTCAAATTGCTTATAAATAATTCAAGGGCTGAATTTTGCCTAGAATACTTTTATAATAAATTTATTGTATAAGGTAGGTATTTTATGTTTATAGAGAAGATGGAATTTTATATTATAATTTTTAACTTTTATGGCAATACAAGTTTTTTTTATACTTACGCTTTAATGAGCTTTTTAAATTAGGTATAACTTAAAAACTTAAAATCTTGAAGCGAATTAGTGTTTAGTGTTTTCCTTACTAATTAAAAAATATATTTTACCGTTTTATACTTAATTAAAAACAAATTACGTGTTTTAATAGCTTGAAAATAAAAAATGTCCAAGCGTTAGGGGAAAGTGCTTTTAAGTCCAGTTAGGTGTGAAATATACCAGAAGGTTTTGGTGTAAAACCTGAATTATATAAAAATATAAAAGTTTAAAAAAATTTCTTAAATAGCCATAAACAAAAATTTAACAATCTTTTTTATCTTTGGACAATTCAGGAAGGCTAAAAGCGCTACCATGGGTATCTTAGGCAAGGTAAGAGAACTCGAACCCTAAATACTTAAAGATTTGGGGAGATAGGAAAGACCTCCATGGGCAGCAGGTTCCACATTCTAGAAAGCAGAGGCCTGGAAGTATCTATAAAAAGCGATAAATCCTCCACAATCATGGGCGAGAGCAGAAAGCCTTTCTGTAAGCGAAAGATCATTAATGAAGTGAACAGCTCTTCTTTGAATAGAATTAAGGATGCTAAGGGTTGTGCGACGCCACCCCAAATTTAGGAACAATATTCTAAATGGGTATAAATTGGGATACATACAAAGTGTATAAATTAAAAGGGCAAAAATACTTTTTGGCTTGAACGAAAAATCCATGCTTTTAAATACCAATACAAGTCTCTAAAAAAAAATCTATAAAAATTTTTTTTTTTTGAAAATTGTTGTCAAATAAACCGTTTGCATGTAATCGGGCTTTAAATATTGAACTAGATTTTTAATTTTGTTTCTTGAGTTTGGATCTTTGCTACTAGAAGTATTAATATTTAAATAAATTCAATACATATTTTTAAAGACAAAGAAAATAAATTGTCTTCCCCGTGGCCTAGTGGACAGAGCTTTGATCTTCGAAGCCAGAAGTCGCCGGTTCGATTCCCAGCGGGGGAGACATATTTAGGTGGTAGTTATTTAAAAATAACGACCGTGGTGGTACTACCGCGTTGTCTAAAAGGTGCTGTGAAATGCAACTGCATGTTTCAGTACTTGGACAACGTTGACGAAACAGGAGGAACGATGGGTTAAACATCTAATAACCCGACACCCACAGTACTCTGGTATTTAGGCATATACCTTCGTGGGATGTCAAAAAGATAAAAAAATGCGCTAAAAAAAGGTCTCTAAACATGTTTTAATAAATTTACTCCTTCAAAAGAAATTTCAACGTCGAATAAACTTTTAAAGAAGTTTTATTGACAAATATTAGGACATTTTTTTGCTCTTTTTATTTTCTTCAACAAAATGTATTGGAATAATCAAAATATTGATATTTTTAGTAGTAAAAGAAATCTAAACTTAAAAAAATGTTAAATGTTCAGATTACCTGGAAACAGCTTGTTTGACGACAATATACGAAAAAAGCTTATTTTTTTGGGGAATCTAAAGTTATTGAAAGTGGTTTTTACAATGTCAAATCATTCCTCGAGTTAGTATACTCCTACCCCAAAAGCAAACCATATTTGGTAAATCTAGGTACCAATGCATTTACAGCATTTAAAATTTAGCGAAAACTTCAAAAATAACTCTAAATTAGTTAACACGACGTTGTAAAAGCCGCTCTAAAAATGTGTGTTGGTAAAATTTTAAAGATTAACAATTTACAAGTTTTGCATTAATTTTTTTAATTCAAAAACTGTTAGTCATACAGATAGACCACTTAATGTTAATATTAAGGCCCTAAACTTTCACGATATTTTTTTGTGTCACCTTGCACAATATTTTCGATATATTTTGCCAAAAAAATTTTTGGCCTAGTTTATTGTATAAAAACATAATATTTAGGCGCGGCTAATTCATAGGGTAATTTGGTAAATGACCCACTTACATAATTCAATGCCAACCTAAAAGTTATTATTCTCTTTAAATACCTTAAAATCTGTTGCTCTGCGAGTTAAAAGGATTTTTAAAATTAAAGAAAAAAACATATTTTCACAATTTATAAAGGTATAAAAAGTTTTTTTTTTTTTTTAATTAATATTTTAATAAAACTTTACCTTTTTAAAGAATTTGAAGGGCCATTCTGCCCTTTTATTATTATAATAAAATCAAGGTTTATTAAAAAAAGAATAATTTAATAAAAAAATATTTTATAAAATGTAATATTAAATCTTTCATTAATTTATTTCTTATAAAATATTCTTAATTTTTATTATATTACTTCAAAGGCAGAATAGCCCTTCATTATATAAAAAAGTTATAATTCTAATAAAATATTTATTTAATATCCCTATTCCGGAGAGAAGCCAAATATTATTTAATTTAAATGTATATTTACAAAAAACAAATAAACTATAGAAACACCTATGGTATACAGGGTGGAGCAAACAGAGACGTCCGAACTTTAAGGGCTAATTTTACCCTAAAAATATAAAAAAGCTTCATATAAAACTTTGTCCTTAACGTCTTAGTTTTCGAACTACAGAGTGTTAAAAATGTAAAAAATTATTGTTTATTATAATAACTTTATACCAATTTTATACATATATATGTATATATATATATATATATATATTTTTATATATGTTTTCTCTAATGTTTTCACGGGTATGGTATGGGATCGATTTTCTTTCGGTATCCCGTGTGTTGTTGTCCTGAAAAGGACAAAACAAATGTCCTTTTCAGGACAACAACACACGGATACCAAAAGAAAATCGATCCCATTTTATATATATATATAAAATTGGTATAAAGTTATTATAAAATGCAATAATTTTTTTAAATTTTTAACACTATTTAGTTCGAAAACTAAGACGTTAAGGACAAAGTTTTATATGAAGCTTTTTATATATATATATTAAAAAGTATAGAAACGCCTTCTATGCACCAAAACACATTTTTTTAATTTAAAATATATATTTTTTGAAAAATATCTCAGTTGGTGTAAAAGTTATTATAAAAAGAACAATAATTTTTAAAAAATTTAACACCCTGTCGTTCGACAACTAGAAGGATTTTTTTGTTAAATTTATTTAAAGTTTTATCATATTTTTAGTAAAGAATTAGCCCTTAATGTTTGGACGTTTCCGTTTGGCCCTACCTGTATTAAAAACAAATTAAAGTAGTATTAATTTAGTTTGAGGTGAAAAATCAATTAACCATTTAATCAATTTTAATCATCAATGTATTTAATAAGATTCCACAAGAAATTTAAAACAAAAATTAAAATTGAATATCTTATTTTTTAAAAAGACTTTAATTTGCCTTATTATTGCCCTTACTTTCAAAAAATACGTTTACTTATCTATGTACAGGGGTAGAAAAAAACCGGAGCGGTGGATTATCTTTGCTGCCGCTAAATATAAATAAACCAAATTTTGTGTTAAGAGGTAACTGAACACTAAGGATTTAAAAATTATATTTTTAAGATTGCCAAGTTCATAGCTTTCTCTCTAGGTTGGGAAATTTGAAAATTTTAAATGGAATACCCCATTTTTTGTTATTGTAATCAATTGCTCGTATTAACTTTATTGTGACCTAATAATATCGTTTTTACTCTTGTTAATTTCAAAGATATGGCATTAAATACAGAAACTACCAAATATGGTCAATTATCTTAAAGACGTTCCAACCGAAATTCGTCAAAGGTATGACAGGGGGTAACTGGACATTTTAAATTAAGGAATTGCATTTGCGTTATTTTATAATTAAATCTCCTTATTCCCTTTCTTTCCTAACCTTTTTTTTATCTTGAAAGCGGCGCAAAAATGCTATTCATGTATTTATAAGGTCCACTTTCACCCCCGTACTAATTTTGACGAATATTGGTTGAATCGTTTTTTAGATATTTGACCATACATAGCCGTCTTTGTATTAATTTCGAAAAAGCATAATGACATATCTTGCGAGTTTACCAGAACTAAAAAAACAATAGTATAAGGTTATAATAAAGTTAATACGAGCAAATGATTACAGTAATTAAAAATAAGGTATTTTATCTAAAATTTTCTAACATACAGAGAAACCTATAAACTTGGCAACTTTGAAAATACAATTTTTTTATTTTTCATGCTCATAATTTGGTTCATTTATATTTGACGGTTGCTGAGATAATCCACCGTTCCTTTTTTTTACAAACCCTTTATATCTATAATCGCCGGCCCTCTGCACCTATTTTGTCGGTATTAATATTACCTGACTGTGTACAAATTATTTGAATACTTTTCAAAAGCACACGTCACGAAAATACACCGAATATTTTCAGTTTTTGCCAATTTACAGTGCACTAAACACATTTAAAAAATCCCAACTTCAAACGCATCCTTCTTTCCCATATTTTTCCAACTTAAAAACTCGCAGCCGTTTGTGGATATTGATGTACGCTTGCTATCGACAACTTTTGAAGCTAATGTGATCATTTATGTTGGATCTTTTCGATTCCATATATTATCGAAATAGATGTTTAACACACGAGAAGTGGTTGGAGATAAGCTTATATGGAGAGAGTTTCGAAAATTAATGTGCTCGACTAAAACAGGGGTGAATATCACAAAAAAATTGGGCGATTTAAATAGAAACCATTTGTTAGGCTCGTTTAGGATGCTTTGAGAAATGGTGTATCATATGTCAATAAATTATCGAGAAATGGTGTATCATATACAGTAAGGGCCAAAAGTCTGGAATAAATTCGATTAAAATTGAACGAATGATTTTTCAGCAAAACGCTCGGACACATAATTTTTTGATTTTAGAAAAAAAAATTGCCACTTTCACCAACCCTCTAGCATGGGTGAGACGTACCTCTGAAATCTTAAATAAAAGAGGGGTCGAGTGATATTATCTTAAAGGTCTCCTGACTCTTATTACAACTGCAAAGTTTGAAGTCTCTGATATTATTTCTGTTAATATAACAGCTTGTCAAAATTTTAAATTGTATTTTTTTATGCCATCAGCGGTTGCTGAGATATTGATGGTTAAAGACATAAAAGGTCCTTTTTTGTTCAAAGTTTAATATTTTAGCGAGAAGTGGTCGTATCGGACTTTTAAAAAAGAAAAGCTGAATGAACAAGTTATTCCATCTATATAGTGGTTAAGTTAGAAAAAAAATTCAAGTTTTTAGACCAAAAAAAAGAACCCAAAAAATTAAAAAATAAATCTTCTCGGTATTTATTAGGATTGCGCGGTAGACGTTGCTTAAAACATGTTTTCACTGTAGGAACTTAAAACTAGAAACTTCAAGCTTTAAAATGTTTTTTTTTATTATTTAATATTTTTTTTGCTAGTGTATTAAGGTAAAGTTAACTTAAACTATTATTCGGCGGTTTGTAATGGTTCTTATAAACAAAACCCCTAAACGGCGACATCTACCAATAAAATAGGTAAAATCCGTAATAACAAATTTATTTTGATTTTCGGCGGTTCTCATATACTTAAATAGATAAAAACACCAAACGGCGGTTTTCGTTTTATAATTGAGCAGAACCGCCGGCGGTCGTTTAGCCAGTGCTTTGTTTCAAATACTTAAAGGAGGCATTGTGGTAAATTTTAAAACTTTTAAATTCAGTAATTTCAGCGAAAAAATATGCTTTAAAATAAGTCTCTTGTAAACGGTGATTCTGGTAACACCATAATCTGTAATTGTTGACACTCTTATCTTTTTTCAAATATTTCTGAATAGGTACCTGATGACATTGGCCGCCAATATGGCAGCCATGCCGTAACCTTTTCCAGTATATGGAAACTAATTCTAGCTTCCAGAACTTTTTAATACCCTTCGTAAAATATCACTTTAAAAAAGATACGCCCACAATGTTAAAATCAATCGGGTAAAAAGAAAGTCCAACTTAAAAGCCATAAAGAAGCTTTTATGTCGACAGATAAAACGACCGAAAAAGATGTTTTTAGTGTTCACTTCAGCCAGAAATTAGTGGTCAAAAACAGCTGCAATGGTGCTGAGTTACCGGTTTTTGATTTGTTGGTCTTTCACTTCGAATTTAGAGACATTTTCTGTGATTTGAAGGGTTTCATTTAAGTTGTAGGTGGTTAATTAAACAATTATAGAATTATAGTACAAAATCCGGCTATATAAATCCTTTTTCTAATACATATTGTGAACACCTAGTATAAAAAGTTTACATTTTGGGAATTTTAAAAATATACATTTTTGGGAAATTTAAATATAATTGGGTTACTTAACATTGGGAAATTTGGTACATAAAACAATACGTGAAGTGTCAAGGTTTAAAAAGTATGAATCAAACAATTTTCTAGGTTACTCTTATAATAATAAAACAAAAACATTAAACAAGCGAGTAGCCTAGAAATGCAAAACAAATACTGAAAAATTTAATATTTAAAGAGAACAAAATTTTAAGACGGGGATTGATTGGTTTATGAGATAAGAAAGAGTTAGTAAAGTCAAGTAAAGAGTTAAAGTTTGAGTTAAGTCCCGTACGGGCTATCCCTAGGATATGCCCGTACTAAATTTAGTTAATTCAATAAGTTACGTTGGTTTTTAATGCAAAGTTAGTTGTGATGGTCCACCGGTCTCATTGTCCCAATAAATAGTTCCATATGGTACATTTGCCCCAGTGACGTCAAGTAGGCCCTATATATAGTAATATTTCAAAATTTTATACGTCACATATGGTGGAGGCGCCCCCGTTCCCAGTGACCTTTGTGAAACGTCGGTTATGGTAAGCTGTGCCCGCCCCAGTTCCAGTGCCCTTTGTGAAGCGATAGGAAAAGTCGCTTATGGTACGCCCTTCCTACCCCTCAGTTTATTTGTGGAAGAAAATACCATATATATGGTAAAGGCGTCCCGTTCCCCGGAGAAGAAATGTGTGTGAAAGGACGAAGATGGGGAAAAATATGTTGCGTAGCGTAGCTGCAAGGAGGTAGCAGCGTAGCTACAAGAAAAGGAAGATAAGGTATATCTTCAGTTTTCAAATATGGCTAAATGGTGTTAGCCAGAAGTGATAAAGAAGAATATGGAAATATATTTATTTGTGTCGAAGTTGTATGGTACGTCGTGAAGACGGAGTTCAGAAGCAGCATGAGGCTGCATTAGCACTGGAAGCCGCAGCTCTAGTATGGGGAAGAGCTCTGAAGTATGGTCTTGAATGGTGGGGTACAAGACTATCTAGCGGCCCTGAGAAAGCTCAGGATATGGGGAAATTGGCATGAAGTGCAGTAACCTGATGTGGAAGAAGAAAATGGGAATGAAAGGCAGATAATGGTATGTGAAGAAGAAGTACGGGACAAATGGCCAATGGAACGCACCATCAAGAACATGGACAGGGAGGCAAGGTGGACACAGTACAATTCAACAAAAGATGGACAATCTAGAATATTATGGTATTTGTAAAGTGTTTAGGTAAATCTGTAATATTTTTTAATTAATGGTATTTTTTTTGTTGTTTACTTATTAGAAAAAGTATAATATTGATAAAAATAATGATTTAATATGCAGAGAAAAGTAGCCTAAAAGTAAAATTTGATAATAGCTCTTTTTTTAACCCACCGTATATGTAATATTAAGTGATGAAAGGGTCATTGTTTTGATGATATATAATATCCGAGAAAGGTCAAGACCATATCTAATAATGCAGAGCTAGCTAGTTTCAAATAAACATTTTTTATTTACCAAGTCAGATGTTTTGTTTAGTACATATTATGTAGCACAATAACACTATGCATTTAAAGTGTTTAATATAAGAGGTATAAAATTTAGGCCACTTTTCTCTAAAAAATATTCTTAACCGTTACAACTATATTTAAATAAAACTACTTGGAGAAAATCCCAAATTTAGAAATTATTCAGTTAACAATGGAAAAAATTTAACTTTTTTCTTTTGATCAATGACAAATCTTTTATTTCTTAGAAAAAAGTCAAGTCAATTAATTATTTTTGGATTAAAGGCTATTTGTTCATTTTTTTTGTTTACATTTATTGAAAAAATTTTTAGATAAAACTTTTTTCATATTTTTAAAAACTTCGAAAAGTTAAGGTTATTTACGGTAATTTACATAATAGGTAAAATATTGTTAGATTTTTAAATATTTGTAAGCTATATGGAACTATCGATTTTGGTAATATTGCTTAATTTTTTTTAAAGGGGTTAAAGTAAATTTGGCTCATTTCTAATAGCGTTGTGGGTCCAACGCTTTCAGGGAAGGGGCATATGTGAACACCTAGTATAAAAAAGTTTACATTTTGGGAATTTTAAAAATATACATTTTTGGGAAATTTAAATATAATTGGGTTACTTAACATTGGGAAATTTGGTACATAAAACAATACGTGAAGTGTCAAGGTTTAAAAAGTATGAATCAAACAATTTTCTAGGTTACTCTTATAATAATAAAACAAAAACATTAAACAAGCGAGTAGCCTAGAAATGCAAAACAAATACTGAAAAATTTAATATTTAAAGAGAACAAAATTTTAAGACGGGGATTGATTGGTTTATGAGATAAGAAAGAGTTAGTAAAGTCAAGTAAAGAGTTAAAGTTTGAGTTAAGCCCCGTACGGGCTATCCCTAGGGATATGCCCGTACTAAATTTAGTTAATTCAATAAGTTACGTTGGTTTTTAATGCAAAGTTAGTTGTGATGGTCCACCGGTCTCATTGTCCCAATAGATAGTTCCATATGGTACATTTGCCCCAGTGACGTAAAGTGAGCCCTATATATGTAATTCCAAAATTTTTAACGTCACAATATATATATTTTTAACAATAACAGTTATCAATAAATAACATTCCGGGGCAAACCATTTTCTGGGCTAATATAGTATTAATAAATTTTTTATTTTATATAACAAAAAAATAACATAAATACCATCACAATTATTTTTTAGGGTAAATATTTATAAAAAATAAAAAATAGCACGCCACTGATTTTTTTTTCTAAAAATTATTTTTTAAATTCCCGTTAAATTTTGAACAAATTGGGTCTCTTTACTTGTTTTGTTTAATGTGCGGTTTTGCGTAAATAAATAGAAACCATTTTTTGACATGAACAAATTCCGATACAATTTAAGTATTTACTCTAGGATTACAAACTGACCAATCCAAAAAATGGTTTCTATTAATTTACTCCAAACCCGTACATTAAACAAAAAAAGTCAGGTGTTTAAATTTGGTCTACGCTAAACGAGTCTTTAAAAAATACATTTTTCTTCTTAAAAATATTTACCTTAAACCCGTTATGGAGCCTTAAAACTTTTAATTGCGCCAACGCTAACTTAGTCCAGGATTTTAAAAGCTATTACTATACCATTGGATTTGTAATATAAAAATTTATATTTACGTGTTTGATTTTTTGAAAAAAACCGTAAATACATACTCTTAAGTAAGATGTTTACACTTGATTGACAGGTAATATGCCCTAGAAAAAGGAAGCCAATCCTGTTGTTGCATTATCTACATATTTTAAACTTTTATTTATATAAATAAAAAAAAATGTGACGGTGTTTATCTCAAAAAATTTTAATAGGATTTTTAATATTACTATATTAGCCCAGAATATGGTTTAAAAATCTTACGGAAATTTATTTATTAATCACTTTTAGTGATTAAAAAATTATTTTGTAAGAAAAAAAAGGGGTCCATGTATATCGCCGAATCTTAAACTAATATTTTTTACGCAAATCTAAATTTAAAACTACAAGAATAATTGGGGAAGTTAAAAACTTAACTTCTTCCTAATAAAATGCAAAAAAAATTATTAAAAATGTAAAAAAACACAAAATACAACTACAAACAATCTAGCAATATTGGAAAGTATCCTTGTGAGAATGTTGCCATTGTTCCTATTAATACATTTCTGCGCCTATTAAATATATAATTATCCCACCAGTTTTCGAATATAGAACTCACTAACAACAAAGCTTATATTAAACTTCATTTAATTAATGTGTTTAAATAAGCTAGAAACATATTCGTTTAATAATAATGGTAATAAAATGGAAACAGTTCAGAAGCAAATATTCTACTAAATTTGGAAATTTAGTGAGCTTAGATCCAGTTTGCAATTATGGAAAATTGTAAAAGGACTGAAATAAACTGATGACGATATCCAAGTTTAAAATTATGATTCCAAAAAATAAGATTATCACATGAGATCAAAGCCATTATTGTTTATGTTAGCATTTATTTGACCTTAAATATTTGAACAATTTACAAAGGTCTATTAGTTTACCCAAACATTACATAATCTTGTCTTTTGAACAAAAACAATGTTTTTTTCTAAATTTTACCAATTTTAAAAAATCATATGATACCGTTAGTAGTTTTCTCGTATATAATATCATAAGAGAAAAAATTTTGCCAGTAATTCGATTGTATGATGACATTTTCAATAAGACGAGCCGAAGGCGAGTGATATTAATTAAATGTCATGAACGAAATTTCCCAAAAGCAACAAACCTGAATAAAATAAGAGAAATATTTTATCAATAAAAACTTTCTTCAAACTTTAATTGAGATGATGCATTATTACATGGTATTATACCAACAAGGTGAGATTATATTTTATTACAATTTATATTAAATGTAATGTTATTATAATTAACAATAAATTGTCCATTCTTTTAATCAAAGCCCGGTTTTGAGTTTGGTTAACCTGCAGGGATTTAGACGTGAAACTTTATTACAGAAGTAGATTTCTCGAGCTTATAATTTCGCTTCTTTAAAAACTGAAAAAACTGCTTCCACTGCTTCCAAATGGTTTTTTTTATATTTTTTTGTTTTTTTTTAATTTGTGTATTAGGCGGAATATTTAAACATACGGCTTTTTTAATCTCTGACTCAGACTGGCTTCAAAATCTCGCATTTCGATTTAAAAGATTTATATTTTATTTTTAAAAATAGGCGACACTTGTCAAACTGACAATAGTTTTTTACGTTTTTTACCTTACCTTAACTAAGTTTTGCCGCTAAAATACCATCATGTTGGTTTTAGCAAGTAGAACCAGGTAAGAGTTTTGCTAGTAGAAAACAGGAGGATGCTATGACATTTTGCCAGTGTAAAACACTCTAGTGAAATAGTCAATACTATTTTTTAAATAGAAGTAAGTATAATCCTATTTTATTCTAAATAAGTATTAAAATAAAACCAACTTTAAAAAGATAAATAAAACTTACCAAAAATTTAAAAATAATTAATAGGAAGAAATTTAAAAAATGATTAGAGTATAAAAATATTTTGTGTATTTAGTCATTAATATTTAGTAGTTTAGCAAAATATTATTACTCGGCTTCACTATTCTATTTTTTTATTCAATATTTTTAAATTTTAAGTAAAATTTATTTATCTTTGAAGTTGGTTTATTATAATTTTTTATTTATTTTACTCTTTTTAGTTTTTCATCATTAACATTTAATCGAACACCATTTACTAAAAATCAGTACAAGTACTTTTTTCTCCCACGTAAATAATAATAATAAAATAAGTATCAATTGAATATAAACTAAAACATCTGATTAACAAAAATAAAATACACGCAAGTAAGAAGAAAAATAAAATTTTTGCTAAATGACAACAACATGACAAATAAAAATATTTTGACATTATACTACCATAGACCATATTTCCAAAACTATAAGAGATAGACATCGCATGTGGTATTTTTCTAAATCTCTTTAAAATATTAATTTAATGGTGATGTAATATACCGAGTGTTTGATTTAAAAATGGCCGTTTACTATTAAATTCCTGTGGATGGCCTTAACTCCATTTTACCTCAAAGTTTGACGGTAAATTGCTCTTAAAGGAGTGACTTAATTGAAAATTCGTAAAAGAACTTTTTGTAAAACGTCAAATTTTTCATTAGAATATGCAATGAGTAGATTTTTTAATCCATTTTTTCTGAGAAAACAAAATAAAAGAAAATTAGTCTAAAAATCCCATGTTATTTAAATGGGAAACACACAATGATTTCAGTACGGTTTAAATAAGGAATTATGAGCATTTTTACATTGGATTTAGTTTTTAAGCTATAAACCTAAATTTCAGGGGGCAGTCGCTAAAAAAAGACAATTATTACGGCGGTTAAAACCATTAAAATTTCGGTTGATTGCCGAAATTGACGATAAAGCACGAATTCTTTTGTGAAATACCATACTTATTGGTTGTATAACACTTCATCTATTTGTAAACATCTTAAAATTTATTTTGTGATGCCAACTGAAAGTACTAAAAATTGGTTGAGACAGATTCCTTTGTTCGCCAGTCCCTCGATAGTTGAAATTTCAAATAGTCTCTTGCGAATTTCACTTAACTTTTATTTATTTATCTTATTAGTTTTCTGCTGCTCTAAAAGTTCTTTATGTTGTAAAAGAGTTTTGAAATTATTGAGAAAAATAAACGTATAATAAAAGCAGAAATATACAGGAAAAATAAACTTAATAGGACTCTAAATAGTAGGTAAATCTAGGGTGGACCAACTTATATAAAACTATTTTTTTCTATGTTTTACACAAAAACTTGTTTTCGTTTGCGAGGCTTAAATATTAAGCCAAATTTGTATCGTTTACTGGCTACAGCGTTTTTTTTCTGTTTACTTTTTTGTTTTCTTAATATTTTTATAACTTTTTTGTTTATGTAGATTATTTAATTCTTATAATATAATAATCGAAAATATAGTGCAAGGTTTTTTGTCACTAAACAATAACTGCGTCTAAGTCATATTATTTCATTTAGGGTCAACAACGTGCTAAGTCATCAAAATACTAAGTTCAACTTGGAATATATGCACAAATTGTCCTAATATTGGAAAGGAAAGAAGTTAGATAAGAAGTAGATAGTAGAAGTGAAGTCAAGTATAAAGTTAAAGTTTTAGTTAAGCTCCCGTACGGGCTACCCCTAGTGGGGGTATGCCCGTACAAAATTACGAAGTTAAATTAGTTCCCGTAGTTCACTTAAAAATGCCAAGATAGTTTTTGTACACTGGTCTTATGGTCCAAAAGATAGTTCCATATGGTACATTTGTACAAGTGACGTAAAATGGTCCATAATGAAATTTTACGTTACATATATTTGAGGTGATTCATTTAAAAAATTTAAAAATAAGTCATTTTCGGTTAAACTGGAAGGGACTGAAAAGAGAAAAATATGCGAAATCTCTTCTTTTTATGCAACTTACCTATACCAAGTCCCATTTTAATATGGGAGTTGAGAGATATAGGAGTTATGGCTTGTTTAATAAATTCTTTAACACCAAATCTAAAATTAATTGGAACGCACTGGCTTAGATAAGAGGGAAGAAGGGGAAAAGGGAGTAATTCCCCCTACCCATCCCACGATCTTAGGAATGCTTTCCTAAAGTCCTTTTTTTTGGTATTTACTTAGACACAACAGAATCTTTTGTAAGGTAAATAATAAGTCATCCTAAAATTAAGACCATATTTGTTTAGAAGCTTACACTTTTTTAGTTGTCATACCTAACAAGGTCCATACCCCTCCTCCCCCAAAAAAAGTTATCTAGACCAGTGTCGGAAAGTGAACTGTTAACCATTCTTTGTTTTATTTGGGTTGTTAGACGTATTGTAGTACGAATAGGAACTCCGGTGATACTTTAAAGCCTTGATTCTAAAAAGTAATAAAACATGGTCAATATTTATCCTCCGCGATGTAAACACCATGTATAACATCGTACAGGTCGTTACTTTTGAAGACATTTTAAAATCTATAACGACAGACCGAGCGGAAGTGCTAAAAATTGGTCATGACGTTTTATTTTATCCGGCGTTACTCTTCCGGCAGGAGTATTTCGAATGGCTTCTGCGAATTGCACTTAACGGTTATTTATTTGCAGGACTTTTTTGCTATCGTTCCGAGCCATTTACTTTGTTAACGTTATTAAGAACATATTGAAAAATAAAGAAGTTGGTAGGTTTTTTTATAAAGAAAACTAAATATACATATACATATACATATATATATATATATATATATATATATATATATATATATATATATATACAGGGTGTTATGGAAATACTTTAATATATTGAAATGGGTGACTCCTGGGACAGTGTAGAGACACACTGAGTACTTTTTTGTTTAATTCAAACTTTTTTACAATTTGTAAAAATACCTTCTTTTCACCTATCTGCTACGTCCCTGGTTACGTAAATACTATAAACACCAAGCCCGTTCGTTAGTCACAGACAGTAGGCGACTTTGTTTGCGATGTTGCCAAACGTCCTATTTTATACCCAATAAACGATATAAATACATAATAGAATAAAAAGGTAAAATGTTATTATATTCTATTTTTTTATAAATTTACTTTAAAAATTATTAAAAACCTTATATCAAAATAAATTGTAACAAAAAAATATTTAAATAAAGGTGGATTTACCTTCAATACGGTATATGTTCAAAATGCCCTCCATTTGATTCCAAACATGCATTTATTTTCCGCTGCATACTGTTTCTCACACGCGCAAAAATGTTTTCATTGTTTCTTATTTGCTGAGCCGCTAGTTCCACACGATTTCGCAACTGTTCTAAACTGTTAATGGGTTCACTATAAACAAACTCTTTCATAGTTCCCCACAAAAAAAATCGCATGGATTAAGGTCGGGAGACCGAGGAGGCCATCGAATAGGTCCACTGCGTCCAATCCACCTATCTCTAAAATTTTCATTTAAATAGTCCGTGACTATTCTCGCGTTATGACAAGGTGCTCCATCTTGAAGTAGCCACATTTGTCGTATAACGGCTAAAGGGACATCATCTAATAAATTGGGAAGGTCGTTCTGCAAAAAAGCCAAATAACCTTCCCCATTTAGCCTTGCTGGCAAAATATGGGGACCTATTAGTTGATTGTCTATAATACCAGCCCAAACGTTAATAGAAAATTTTTCTTGATGGTGCGTTTCGCGGAATGCGTGTGGATTTTCTACGCTCCAAATATGCGTATTGTGTTGATTAAACACACCATCGCGAGTAAAACCGGCCTCATCGGTAAACAACACATTGCGAATCCAATTTGGTTCATTAGCAGTTTTTGCAAAAACCACCGACAGTAATTTCTACGCAAGGCGTAGTCTTCTGGTTTTAACGCTTGCACTTTTTGCACATGATAAGGATGTTGACGATCTTCATGTAATGTTCGCCACGTTATAAAGTTTGAAGCCCGACCGATTTGTGACGTTAATCGTCTAGTACTTATACTAGGATTATCACGAACAGAATTTAAAATTTCCTGCTCTGCGGCCAGTGTGTTTTCGGTACGTCCTCGGCCTCTATCTGCATTTACACCTCGAAAGCTTCCCCGGTCTCGAAGTTGTTGAACTACAGACACGAAAGTTCTTTCACTAGGGGTGTTCCGATCTGGATATCGCTCTTGATATAGCAGCCTGGCTTGCCGAGCATTTTGCCTAGCTTCCCCATAACACAAAACCATGTCAGTCAACTCGATTGAATTTCGTTGCATTTTACGTAAATTAAAACAAGATGCAAAACTTAATAAACGCACAATTTGGTAAATTCTTCGCAATATTATTTAAAACGCAAACCAGGGCAAGCGAATTTCGTCTTTATGTAACCTTGCACAAGGAAGCCTTCTTATTGGTCAGTTAAATCATGCCATTCATCATGGCTTCCTTGGCAACAACAACGCGAATTTGCAATGTTCAGCTGTACAATTGTACTACATCTAGTACATTTAGTATATTTAGTTTTTATATGTTTATGGCAGTCCATGTTAGTAGCACAAAAGCTAAGTACTAAGTACCGTGGGTGCCAGGTTTTTAGATGTTAAACCCATTTAACGACTGAATAATGTTATCCAGAGGGCACCACCATTTTATCGTAGATTTCAAAGCACACAATAGAGGACAATAATATACCGGCATAAAAAAAGTTAACCAATTTTTATTATCTACTTATGAGCGGCGTAGGCGTTACATTAAATAATAACCTTAAATAACATTTAGAGCTACAACAGCTTTTAGAAGACTAGGATTTTTTCTTGGCTGGAAAGTACCTTTATTTTCACGAGTACATTCTTTACACTTTCACCATAAACTTCCCTTCTCTTCTGTACCAATGAGATGTACAGTAATATAGCAACACAAACTAATTGTTTCATGCATTTTGTAACCGTACATCTGAAGAAGCCCCAAAATGTTCACTTCGGCTCCTTTATCCCTAAGGTATGTTAAATATGCCGTCTACTTTTTATACCCACGGTAATAAGTTCCTAGACATCAAGCTTTTATGAATTATCACAAGAAAAAACAAACTCTGCATTTTGTAGTAAAAAATTTTGATTAAAAAACCTAATTAAATTGAAAGCACCTAGTTTAACCAAAAGAATTCGCTGTAAGTATCATTTTATCGCCCATAACCAGAACAACATGAGACAAAGAAAAAGGTTTAAAAAGAATTGAACTTACAAGTTTCAGTAAATTGATAAACCCAGTTACGTGCAAACTGCAAAAATGTTAGAATAAATTGCAATAAATTTCTTGCAAAAAACATCTAAACTGTAAAAACACCTGTGTTTGTGGCGCTGGTCACGGATCTGAAAAAATTTTTAGTCGGAAACATTTGTTTCCGAGATATCCATCATTAAAGTTGGCATTTGAACTAACCTCATTTTTACTTTATTCCCCCTTCTTTTTGGCATACAATTCTTGATTTTAAGTTAAAGTGGTACACCATATTTGATTTTCACCTTTTAAAACCTCATTCTTCTACGTATTTTACACTTTTTTGAATTAAATTGCATAGCTTCGCTTTCGATCGTTTTTAATCGTAGCAGAATATGGTGGAGGCGGTGGAGCAGTGAATGCACGGTTGCAACGTTTTTAAAGGGACCCTTCTCAATTTATTTGATAAAGGTGTAAAAAACATAGAAAAACGGGGTTTTAAAAGGTGAAAACCAAATATTGTGGGCCACTTTAGCTTTAAATCAAGAATTGTGTGCAAAAAGAAGGGAATAATAGTAAAAATAAGGTAAGTTTAAATGCCAACTTTGATGATGATAATCTCGGAAACCAAACATTTCCGACTAAAATTTCTTTCAGATTCGTGATCAGCACCCCAAACCCAACATACCAAATTTGGTTAAAATCGGAGTTTCGGACACTTTCTGTACAATTACCGTAGTTTTTTGTACATTTGTCTCATAGGGAATAATCTTTTGTACTCTTTTCTCGTGTGAACCAAGATCGTTTGACTAGGTAAGGTTGCCTCGTAAGCCTTGCAACATGGCGGACCATACGTCACATATGTATTTTGCTCATTATTTAATGAAGTTTTAAACAGTGTAGTTTGTGTTTTTGTCAATATTAAAGAAATACTTTTAAATACTGTTAATTCCAGTTGTTACCGTAACTTCTTTATTTCCTATTAATAAATTATTTAACAATGATTATTCCTTGTTTGCTATGTTGGCGCCAAGGAACCAGCAGTGCGGTACATATGTGACGTAATGAGGCAACCTTACCTAGTCAAACGATCTTGCGTGTAAACCACCTGTCGTCTGTCAGCTGTTAATTTTGATGAAAGAAAAGCGAAAAGTAACAAAAACTTTATTTAAAAACGCAGTAAAATTTGTTTTAACAGTGTTTTGCAATAAAAATACCGTTTTGTGTATTTTTAATTCAATTCTTTGTGCGCATACGTGTCGCGTCGCAGTGTTTAAAAAGTTTGTAAAGTAACTAACCACCTAAAAAGTGTACTTGACTTGTGGAAAAAGTAATATTTACTTTCATTATACGCTGGAACAACCTAGTAGCGTAATAAAGGATAATTTGTGTAATCATGTAAGTTTTTCGTTTGATCGAATTGAAACAGCAAAACCCATAGATAAACTGGTAAAGAACAAAATAAATTTGGCAACTTTTTTCAAGCTCGTTGACGTAACCACGTGTTATAACTGCTTTCAGCTGTTTTTGACAGCGACAGAAGGTAAACATATGTATTTAAAGGGATTTAAAGAGCTGGTCAGTAGCGGGTTTGCTTTTTAATCGTAAAATTTTGGGGTTCATTATCACTGTTATTTATGGTGGTCCGCCATTTTTAATAATTTTTATTCAATTTATTTTTACACAAGGATTTTCGGGTTTAAATATATTAAAGTATTTCCATAACACTCCTGTATATATATATATATATATATATATATATATATATATATATATATATATATATATATATATATATATATATATATATATATATATATATATATATATATATACATCCCGCTATCATTCTGACGGCCGCAGATAGACAAGTAATTTGACGGCCTTTTACAACTCGCAAAAAATGCTTTGATTGATGTATACTAACAATCTTTTTATTTATTACAGTTAAATAAAGGATTTCAAACATATTTCAGGACTTTAAAAAAACGGGAGTTTTCATTTACCACCCATTTGGACGGCCGTCAAATTTCCGTGGTTTCGACGGCCAAAATATACTAATTTTTATAGACTTCCATCAATCCGACGGCCTGTTTTTAATATACGGTCCATCTGACGGCCAGCGTTGTTGCCAAATCACGCAAAATTCTTTATTGCATTATTATGGCAAATCTTGCTTAACAAACAAAGCTCATATTGTATTTCCGGACAGGTCGTAGTATTTTTGTTTATATTTTTTACCAGTGATAGACAAAACATGCATTGATCTGCAATACTTTAGATTACTAATGTCTTTTTTATGACTAAATCTTATACTGGATAACTTTAATATCGCTCTGAGTAGTTTAATTAAATTTAGCACACAGTCGGTATGCAATAAGAGACAATTTCTAATATATATCATATTTTTAATGTTTCCCAGTGGCGTTCGCGCAGGATTTAAAAAATATATTTAAAAAAACATTGTTAGCCACTTCTCTACACACGTTTTTCGGTACAAAGTATATATATTTTTAATTTTCTTTCACTTCTCAGCAACTTTGATTTTTTAGCTTCTCTAGTCCAACGTATGGTTTTTGGGTTAAAAAAATAAGTAATCTCTGCATGGTCATATGGCTATAACGTATTAATTGATAGAAAATGTCGTTTTGCTATTTTAAATACTCTTGTATTAAAAGTGTTTTAAAAGACGCAAGGCCCTAGATCCTTTAAATGCTTTACTTTGTATTTTTCATAAGTCTGACTTGAGAAAATTAGAAGCTAACATATGCTAAGAACTAAATGGAAATAATAAACATAATTTTTATTTTAAAAAAGCAGTGGCGTACAATATGTTTCTCTAAAAATATTTAGTTTAAATTCTGCACGAACGCCAATAGAAGTAATTAAAGGGTATGCCGAAACTCATGAGTCCCCACCGTTTTACGCCAATCTCTTACAATTTTACCCTTGTGGAGATGTCAAAGCGATTACACACATCTTTATATCCGCGTAACAACGTTCTATGTGCCGCACATAGAACGTTGTTGTGCCCTGACAAAAAACTCTCCTATATTTCATTAGAGTGGGCTAATGTCCTAGTCAAGTCAAAAGCAGGGGCTCGATAAAAGGGAGGGCTGTGGTAAGGCTAACCCCCTCGCCTCCCCTTCTTCCGGACCCAGACTGCGATTAGTACCGACCAAGAAGGCATTTAGCCCTCACAAAATGAATACCCTTAAATCATGGTAATTTTTACAAAAACCCAAAAGTTGTTTAAAACCATACTGTTATCCCTCTAACCACATCACAATAAAAGACCTTTGATTCATTAAATGTAAAACAAGGTCGTAAGTAAGATGTTGTTTATTCTAAATACATTAAAATACCCATAAGTAAGCAACCCAAGTGTTGTATTTTTTTTTAATTAAAGAAAAATATAGAAAGGGTTTTTTTCGTTTTTATAAAACTAAACTATTAGCGGTTAGAACGTTGTTCCGGCATACCCTTCAATTAAAAAATATATTTTACGGTTAAAAATTCCTTTTATGGCATCGTGGTTGTGCACTAAATATTATTGAGATTATCTGGATGTTAAAAAAGCATGAAAAGATTTTCATCAGTGTTCTTCTTGTTAAAGGTTAATATTTAAAAAAAAAGATGTTACGCCACTGCATTTTTCTTAAACAAAAATATTGTTTTAAATTCCCGTTTAATTTAAAACAAATTTGATCTCTTTACTTTTTATATTTGATGTACAGGGTGTTTCATTTTCGATGGTTTTACGGGGGTTTATCTTGGAAACCGTAAGGAATATCAAAAATCTAATATAGGACTCCCGATCTCTTTTTTGAGAAAACAACTGTAGTAAAAACAGTTCATGGCTATTCCGATTCATCTCGGAGCTACAGGGTGATTTTAAGATTTTGCCAATTTTTATAACCTTCTTTAACACGTTTGCTATTAAAGTTGTGAAAAAAACTTTAAATAGGTTAATTATGTAGTTTTTTCGTAGAATATTGTGGTGTAATTAGTTTTTCTACATTGGTTAGTTTTGAGAAAAATTACCCAACTTATGTTTTTTCTTATGGAACACCCTGTATATTTTTATCTGAATTCATTAAGCTTTCTTTCGGCTTTTCAAAAATATATACAGGGTGTTCAGACAGAGATATTATAATGAACGATTCCTTGTTAAAAAATATGAGAAAAAGTTTGTATAAATATGGGTCCTCAAATTTTTCGTTTTCAAGATACAGGGTGTTAAAGTTTTCAAAGAACTTAAAAATTTCTAAAGCATTTTTTTAGTAAAATTTGTTAGACTAGATATAAATGTTAATAATAAAGTTCTCGGTGTTGTTGTCCCATAATTGCCAACAAGAAGTATAACACTTCATTTTTAAAAGAAAAAAATGCCTTAATGTTTCTTGTATGGTCCAGGATAATGTAATTTCGCGAATTTTATTTTTTTCTAAAAAATTTATCAAGATACGTAAAAATGAAGACACAAAAAGTTATATTTTTAGGTGTTTTATCCGGAAAAAATGTAAAAGTTGCAAAAAGTCAGTAGCATACATTGTTTTGTCAATAATATTAGCTAAGATGCCGTCCCACGCCGCCACTGGCCTCGCTAATTAGAATTAGTTTAGGGCTTAACTTAATATCTTATTTTAGTAAATACAGCCTAATTTTATTAAAATCGGATAAGGCATATTAAAGATATCAATAAAAAACCGGTTATCTTTTTAAAGTTTAAGACCCTGTATCTTCGAAACAAAGCATTTCCAGACTCATGTTGATGGAAACTTTTTCTCATAATTTTTAACAAGGAATCGCCCACTAAAATATCTCCGTCTATTTTTCGAACACCCTCTATATGTTTTGTTTAAAGTTTTACCAAAAATTGGCTCGAAAACTAACCAATATAGAAAAAAGTAATTACTCCACAATATTCTACGGAAAAAACTACACAATGAACTTATTTAAAGTTTTTCACAACTTTAATAGCAAACAGAGTTAAAGAAGGTTATAAAATTGGGCAAAATCTGAAAATCACCCTGTAGCTCCGAGATGGATCGCAATAGCCATGAACTGTTTTCACTATAGTTGTTTTCTCAAAAAAAAGAGATCGGGAGTCCTGTATTAGATTTTGATATTTCGAGATACCCCGTAAAACCATAGAAAATGAAACACCCTGTACGGTTCTCGACATAGGCAAATCCCTATCTAATGAAAGAATAAATAATTATTATACCTAGACCAGGGTAGATAATTTTGGAAAAAAATATGGTAGGATCAAAGTCATTGTAAAAGGTAAAAAATATGCCCATATTTTGAGAAGTGAATTTTCGATTGAAAATAGGGGTACTTTTTCGATATTTAGTCAAAATAATGTGAAAAATTAATATTTTGAGTCCAAAAAATTACAGTGTATTTAAGACATGCAAGGGGACGTTTTCACCAAATTTTGTTAAAATAATTAATTTTTTGTAAAAGATAAAAATAAAAACCAAAAACTTGGATATTTGAATTATTCACATAAATTTTGAGGTTATGTAAAAGGAGCGTTAACAAAAGTTGTAAATTAAACTTTGCCATTTAATTTTTTTTTCCATGGGACTTATAGTTTTGCCGAAAATTGGGAAAAACAATATTTTTTGCTTAAACCCCTCCCTCTCCCCCTTCACGACTTTAAATCGCCTGGAATTTATTTTTTTCTAAATTTTTGTTATTTTCTCAACCTTTTTCAATGGGTTTTAGTCTACTATATTTTTTCACTTTTAACGTTTTTAAAGGCTTCGGCACTGATCTATTAGGCTGATTTTTTTTGCAGAATTTGATAAAAGCGATACAAATAATCCTCGATGAGAAGTGGTTTTTATTAAATATAATATATTAAACCGTATATCAAATCAAAAAATGGAAGAATATCAAATTTGTTTGAAAATAAATGAGAATTCTAAACAATACTTTTGCTTAAGAAAAATGCTGTGGTCTACTTTTTTAATTAACCTTAAACCCGTTGTGGACGACACTGGATTTTTAATGCCAAAATATGTTACCTGATGCATAGAAGGCGTTCCCCAATTTTTTTTAAATATTTGAATTGGTATAACAGTTATTATATAAAAAATATCAATATTTTTGTAGTTTTTACAATACGCATTTACCAAAATTCTTTTCTTGAGGGAGCAAAAAATATTTAAATTTGTTACATTTTGCATAAAATTTCCCCTTCCCTTGTCGTCATGTATAATGTACAAAAATAATGACAAAAAAATATTTGTTTACTTTAATCCTTTAACTTTAAATTTTGTGAAAAAATTTTATTAGTATTTTCTACAACATTTACTTATACAATTTTATTCGATTTTAAAAAATAAAAATAAGTTACTTCTGGGCATATTTTATATTTTTCGTTAAAACTCGTTCACTCGAAGATGTGTGTGTATTTCTTGGGCCATGCGGCCAGTTTTTTTTAATGTCGCTTTAAAATTAAAAAAAATAATGGTCCATTTGTCCTCTTGCACAGTGTGTTAAAAGATAGGGATTTCAGGACAAAAATTGCACATTTTTATTGCACTAAAATAGTTTTGTTATTATACAGGGTGTCCGGAAAGGTGAGATCTTAAATGATAAGGGTGATAGAGTAAGCCAAAATAATTTTAGTACTTCATATAAAAAAAAGGTCTATCGCGCTTTGTTAGGAAATATTGACCAAGGTTAGAATACAAAAAACTTATTTCTATTATGTCACAGTACCAATGATATTTGAGGTACTAAACCTTATACTAATGCTTCTTTTAATAGGAAACGGCTGTTCAGTAATTCGGAATTATACAAGATGAGACGATTTTTATATTTAATGTATGCATTTTTAAGTAACACACCTAACACATTTAACATGTTGCTTTTACTCTTTCATTCCTTTATTATTTTTATACGAAGAAGGTATACTTTATTTAAATCGATATTCTGGGCCGTTTTCATAAAATCGCATTTTAAAGCCTAAAATAACAGCATTTTGTGTGTAATACACATTTTTTTTAACAATAATAAAATATAGTAAAATTATAAAAAACAGTCATTATCTGTATTATACTGTTTAAAATGCTCATAAACACCATTTTTAATAATTTTAGCACATTTTATTAATTTTCTTAAGAAAAAAATAAAATTTTATTACATACAAAATGCTGGTATGTTTAGATTTAAAATGCGATTTTATGAAAAAGCCCAGAATAATTGAATATGTAATTAGTCAATTATTCTGGGGAAAAACGGTCAAAGATATCGATTCAAATAGAGTACACCTTTCTTGTAGAAAAAAGCTTAAGGAATCAAATGGTTAAAGCAAAATGTCAAATTTGTCAACTCTGTCAAAAATTGAGTGAAAAAAAACTCGTCTTACCCCGTATAATTTTGACTTAATGAACAGCCGTTTACATATATGAAAAGAAGCATTAGTATAAGGTATTTTAGTTAACCAAATATAGTTGGTACTTTGGCTAACAGTTTTAAAGTTACAATTAAAACAACATTTTTTTATTGAAACTTTGAAGGTCAACATCTCCCTAACGAATCGGGATAGATTTTTTTTTTTATATGTGGTACTAACATTATATTGGCTTACTTTATGACTCCTATCATTTATGGACTCACCTTTCCTGCCACCCTATATATAATTGAGTAGGGTAGGGGAAAAGGCTCTGTATATGCAAAAAGCAAAACTGTAATATTATTATACAAAGTAATTTAAACATAGAAGTCCATTTAAAATATAACAGGGTTGCGGTAAAAATAAAGGAGCTGCTAGCTAAATGCTAATTTTATAAAAAAGTTTGTATTAACATAGGTCCGAAATTGCATGGTTTTCAAGATACAGGAGTTAAAGTTTTTTTAATAAAATACACGACTTCTAATTTATTTTAAGCATATAATTGTTTATTTTTTTCTACCATGTTGCCTATGAGTACTTTTAGAAGGAAATTAGAGTGGCTTTTAATTGTTTTTATCGAAAATGAAGCTAGATATTATGAAAATAAGGGGAAATTAAAAAGTTGCATTTTTAAATTGTTTTATTAAAAAAAAATAATAATAAAAAATTTGAAAAAAGTCAGTGGCGTACTTCTTTTAAATAATATTAACTGTGGTGCCCACTGAGACACCACTGGACCCAATAATCTTAATCTGGGTAGAGCTTAAAAAGCGCCATATTACTTTAAATAAGTGTAAATCGGTTAAAGGGTTTTAAGATATTTAAAAAATATCGACTTTTTTTAAACTTTAATGGCCTGTATCTTAAAAGGTCCATTAACCACGTGATTTTTTAAATAAAATTTTGACCCCCTAGTGATACTTGGTAAGGTTTAAAACTAATCCCCTCTCCGCATTTCTTATTAAGTGTATTTTTTGGTACAAAATTATTAAAAAAATTTTTACAATATTATCTTCAAATAAAAGTAGTTTAATCTAATTTTATTCTGGAAAATAAAAAACCGTTATAAAAATATTCAAACAGGCATTATTACAATTTTTCAAAAAAAAAACCCCTGATATCTTTCCTACACTCTCCTTCCCCTAGTGATGTTTTAGTATATTTCCTAACTAGTGCTGAGAATTCCCAGCGCTACGCGTCGTTCGGTCAACTGCAGTCGCGTGCGGAAAAGGCACTTTCGGCACGTGTTAGGAACGCTATTTTTTCTTCGAGCGTAAAAACTAAAATTTTATTTATTTTTTTGATATTTCATTATAATGCTATCTAATATCCTACCATACCAAAGCAAAATTTTCTTTTAAATATGAAATGCATAAAAATCCTTCATTGTGACTCAGTAATAGTTGGTTTTAAATTTTTGTACTTTTCCTCACTAGTGCGGAAAAGTAGTGCGGAAATAGTATATTTCCTAACTAGTGCTGAAAGTGCCACTTTCCGCACGCGACTGTAGTTGACCAAACGACGCGTAGCAGAGTTTGGTCAAGCAGTAAATTGCGGAAAAGGCACTTTCATCACGTGTTAGGAACGCTATTTTTTTCTACGAGCGTAAGGAAAACATAAAAACCAAAATTTTATTTATTTTTTTTTATTTTAATACAATGCTACCTAATACCCTAGCATACCACAGCAAAATTTTCACCCGCACTAGTGCAGAAAAGTAGTGCCGAAAAGTACTTTTCCGCACTAGTGCGGAAATATGGCACTTTCAAGAATCAAATGCGTGCGGAAAAGTGAACTTTCTCGCACGCGAGTAGGAAAAAATACTTTTCCGCACTCAGTGCGGAAAAGGAGTGCCGAAAAGTACTTTTCCGCACTAGTGAGGAAAAGTGGCACTTCCGCTCTCCCTCCCTGTTCAAGCCTCACTTGATTAATGGACGACCCCAAATGACAGGTCCGGACATATTATGTTTGTAGTGACTTTTTTATTTAAAAAAACATAAGTAATCACCTTAAGTTTCGTACTGTAGTTAGAAAACACCCTGTATAGAAAAAAAAAACAAAATATGAAACGCATAAAGCATATTTTTTAACGAATTGTAAAGTTACTTTATGTTCTGGGTAAATAAATTAATATTATTAAACAGGTAACCAAACAAAAAATGTCCATTTAACCTAACTAATCTCATTTAGCTGCTGAGTCACGAACTTATATCGGTTTCCCGGATTAAAGGCATCAAATAAATAAGTCTATTTGCTATTTTAATTTTTAAAATATTATTTACAAATCAACTAACAGTGTTGCCGATTAGTCGGCCGTCAAGTAAGCGATGAAGTGAAAGATGTATACAGAATCTTATATACGCTTGGAACGCGCCATCTATACTGGCTCGGTTTTATTCAACTAAAAATATACACCAAATATACATAACTTTCATCCGGGTATCTTTTTGACGGCCAACAATTTTTTTGCTGCGAGTTTCTATGATAAAGATCTTTCAAATAGCACTGAAAACTATTTGACGGTCCATATATGGCCGTCCGATGTACTCGGCCGTCACAATGATGGTAAAATGAAAATGTACGGTCGTCGGATTGATAGAGGGATATATATATATATATTTGTAGATTTCTTGGGGTATGTAGTCCTTTTAATAAAACTATATATAAAATTTATTATATTTTATAATATAAATATATATATATATATATATATATATATACATATATATATATATATATATATATATATATATATATATATATATATATATATAATTTAATAAAAGTTTTAAATTCTTGGGCATAGAAACGATCTACTTGGCTGGTTACTTTAAAATTACGGAGTCTCCAACTAAATGGATAACCCCGGGTCGAAGACGGTGACACGTGTTTCATCCTTGTTGGGAATCATCACAACCGCTGTACATTGCTGACAACTTGATCTATGTTTCTAGTCGCCCAAACATAATCCCAGTCGGAACTAAGGGAGTAAGTTCAGCGGCCTGAGCCATCTCGCCAAGCAATTTCAAAACAACCAGTCAGAGCACCGTTAGGTTAAGACGGTAAAAAGGGTGCCATCTAGGTGTATATGGCGTAAGTAGCACGTGCTGTAATACCAACAAACCATAATGGAAACTGGCACACTCATCAGTTCACGGGTTTGTGAATTTCGGATGAGCAGTTTTGCACAACTCCAGGTTATCCGGGGTTATCCATTTACTTGGAGACTCCGTAATTTTAAAGTAACCAGCCAAGTAGTCGTTTCTACCAGGTTATGTACTTGTTTATTTTCTTTACTTGTCATTTAGGAGCCTCTATGCCCAAGAATTTAAAACTTTTATTAAATTGTTTTATTCTAAGGCTCAAGAACATTACTTGTATTATATATATATATATATATATATATATATATATATATATATATATATATATATATATATATATATATATATTATAAACAAATTTGTACGTTTTAGGTCAACTGCACTATGCACTTTTTAATTAAACAAAATTCCCACAACTATAGTAGCCTGCTTAGTGGTGTTTCGCATAACTACACATTGATTGCACTGAATGAAAACTTTTAGCCGTATCTTGTTCTAACTTAAAACAAGGGTGTAATAGTAACAATTTCCATAAGGCTTCGGCTACAATACCAAGCAACAAGCGGCGAGCTCCCAGGGGACAGCGGACAGCTGAAGAGTGTGAGAGCACTATGCTAACCTAAAGATCTGCTGCTTCTGATCTTCATAATTTTTCTTAACGGCATAACGCTCTTACACTTGCCGCTTTCCGCTAGCCGTTTGACGCTTTGTATCGTAGCCGCAGCCTTATTATTTGCTAAACATTTAGTTTAAATCTACACCTAAATTGTAGTATTTTTTTAAATGTATAGTTCTGATTGTAATTTCTACAAGCCAAAAACGTTATTTACATATTTATGTGTCACTTTAATGGAAAAATTGCAATATTTGGTAATTTTAAATATATTTCACCTAATTATTGCAAATGTACGATTTTAATGCAAAGCAAAAAGGACAATTAACATTTTAAGAAATTGTATTTTCATTGTAAATTTTAAGTTCTTCTACTTTCCATGCATTGGGAAAAATTGCCCGTAGAAATTTTGAAGTAGTATATCGTGAATTTGGTGGGTCTTATGTCTCACATCATTTTTTTATTAAATGGTTTTATTTGGCTTGCCTTCTTTATTTGTTTGTTTGTTGTGGTCACATAAAGTAACTGGAATTTTACCCCTTTTTGACAAGATTTATTATGTGGTACACTCTTAATCTTGATGACAAAATACAATATTATACACTTTTATAATTGTAAATTCAAGATGGCCGCCGATATAAAATGGCGGACTATCTATTACTTTATAACAACCTTAATATGGGTATCAAAATGAAAGGTCTTAGTTGGTAGAATAGAGGTCACTGTGAAAAATTAATATCCAGGATGGCCGCCACCACAAAATGGCAGATTATATATTTGGTTCTCAACTACCTCCATATGAGGACTAAATAAAAGGGCTTGATTGGTAGAATAAAACTCACTATGAAAAAAATCCATGATGGTCGCCGCCTCAAAATGGCGGATAACAAATTTTCCACAACTACCTCAGTATGGGTTTCTAATTAAAGGGCTTAATTGCTAGAATAGAACCCATTCTGCAAAAATTAAAATAGTTTGGACATTGAAGGTATGTTTACTCTAAACAAAAACCCTACCTCGGGATCAAAGCATGGTTATCTCACCCAAAGTCAAGATTTTAGAAGTTCTTCAACTTAGAATCGGGGTATATAAGAGTTTTATCCGGAAAAAAATTATAAGTTGCAAAAATCTTAGTGGCGTTCATTTCCTTGTCAATAATATAAGCTAAGATTTTTAAAAATACCACAGCCAAAGTTTATTAAAATCGGATATGGCATATTTAAAACATAATTAAAAACACGATTTTCTTTTTAAAGTTTAACACCCAGTATCTAACAAATAAAGCATTTCCGGACATATGTTTTTATAAACTTTTTTTCATAAAATTAGCTTAGGAATATGCCCTGAGATTATCTCACCGCAATTAGGAAGCATCCTGTATATACATTTTTTTATTTTAAACGATTTTATCACAATGAAAATAATAAAGGTTATGTACTAAAAGCAAAAAAATATTTTGGTAACTTCTAACTACAAGATCGCACCAATCCTCTCATCAATCTGGGGTATTGATCAGACAAAAATAAAATCGTTAGGCGTAGCCCATCCAAAGTCAATAATATAATAGAAAAGCCGACTGGATAACTTGTAATGTAAATGTAAATAATGTACAACGATTTTATATTTGTTTTATCAATACACCAAATTGATGAGAAGATTGGTGCGATCTGATAGCTAGGATTGACCGATTATGAGCTTTTAGAACATAATATACATCTTTTCTTTTTGCAAGGAAACAGTTTAGCATAATTTTGGTAATATTATTTATTAGTTTAAAAAATAATAGTTCAAGAACCGCCCCTGTTTAAAGTTGGTCAAATCATCAAATACATATAAACTTAAAAGTTAAAAGCACACCGTAGTTGTCCCCAGCCAAATGACCAACGAAGACGGTTTCAATTTACTCTTTGAACCTCAAATAACTACTCAAAAACAGCTGCTGTGGCTGCCAAGTTAACCGTAAGCATTTGATTTGTAGCTTTTTACTTCAAGAGGCTTGGCGGTAACTTCGTAGGTTGGGTGAAAGCTATAAGTGGGAATAAAACATTTTTAAACAGGTTTCTTTAAAAAAAAAATGAAAGTAAAAAAGGTCCAAGGTTGTTGGAAAATAGTTGTTAATACCCTATTTTTATTGTACTTTAACCTTTTTATCATACAAAGTAAATTGGTTTGTTCGATTAATTTTGTACGCCGTGTAGCACTCACAGGTGGTTCCTCCCTATAACTTTTTGTCTTCTGAGATAGAAAAAATAAATTATGAATATCAGTATTTGACATAATTGGGCATTGATTGATTCATTCAGTTTTCCTCTATCATTTTCGGTTTAACCGTGCTTTAACGAGTGCTACTTTCAAGTTTTAAACAGCTACACTGGTAAATATCCGTATTATGAGAACAAAAAAACTTGTGAACCCATGTTTATATGGACCTTTCTTCATATTTTGTGTTGTTAAATCTGTCTTTTAATTTTCTAAAGAATATTCTTTAACACCTTGTATACTATCAAAATATTTTTGAGATACGTAAGAACAACGTGGACAATTCTTCAGAGCAGAAGCCATGGAAGTACCTATAAAAAAGTGGTAAATCTTCCACAGCCCGACGATGGGCAAAAGAGGAAAGCCTTTCTGTAAGTAAAGGATCATTAATAAGACGAATAGCTCTTCTTTGAATAGAATCAAGAATGCTTAGGGTTGTGGGGGACGCCATGTCCTAGATATGGGAACAATATTTCAAGGGAGGTCGGATTTGGGACACATATAAAGTGTATAAATTAGAAGCGGAAAAATGCTTTTTGGCTCGAAAGAAAAATCCAAGCTTTGTTGAAGCTGCCGTGGCTATAGATACAATATGTTTATGCCAGTTAAGATTACTTTCAAATGAGATACACTGTGTTTATGCCAGTAAGGGTTACTTTCAAATGTGACGCCCACAAGATTAAAGGTGTCTTTGCTCTGTAAAACTTGGCCGCTCCCCGCTCATAAGTAGAGGATGAGTATTTGATAACTCTTTTCGCGACAACGAACATGGTTGTGTTTTAAATGCATTAAAATGGACAAGATTTTGGCGCCCCAATCCAATATTAAATTAAGATCCTGCGAAAGAGATATCTGCATCGCTCTGCGTTTGTTTTCCGAGTCAGGTTTAGTGATGGGTTTAGGAACCTGAAAACTGGAGTGAAGGGTACTATTGTCGGCGAAACTATGAATGGAATTAGTTGAGGACGAGAGAAGGTCGTTGATGTGAAGAAGAAACAATGTTGGTGCCAGAACTGAGCCCTGAGGGACTCCAGCATTTACTTGGTGAAAGCTTGAAGAATGGCCGTCCACAATAACTGATATACGTTGATCAGATAGATAACTAAAGAGCCAAGTACAGAGTTTACTTGAAAGACCATAGAAGGGAAGTTTATTAAGAAGTGCGGCATGCCAGACCTGGTCAAAAACTTTGGATATATTAAGAGCAACGATCTGGGACTCACCTAGAAACTCAAGAGACTTATTCCAACAGTGTGATACGAAGGAAAGCAGATCTGCTGTAGATCTTTTGTGGCGAAATCCATACTGCCTGTCATGCAAAATTTTGTGTTTTTCTAAGTACTTAAGAATTTGTAAATTAATTAATTTTTTCATTACTTTACAAAGAACTGAGAGAATTGAAATTGGTCTATAGTTAGATGGAAGGGATTTAGATCCTTTCTTGGGAATAAGTTGAACACGTGCAGCTTTCTAGCTCTCCGGAAAGATACCTGTGTTGTAAGAAATTTGAAAGAGCCGAGTTAAGATTGGTGCAAGTTCTGAAGCAAATTTTTTTAAAACGATTGCTGGTATGCCATGCGGCCCAGACGATTTCTTGGTGTTAAGGGAAGAAAGGATACGCTTCGACCTTTCTTTAAATTTTATGTTGTTGAATCTGTCGTTTAATTTTCTAAACAATATTTTTTAACACCTTGTATATTATCAAATTATTTTTTGAGATACGTAAGAAGAAGTAGGGCAAAATGGGTTTTTTAAAGCTTAAAGATCTATAGAAGAGAAGTTTATGCTTTAACAGAACTATTGTTTTTGCTTTAATTACTCTTTATATTTTTAACTTTTTAAAATGTGGGGATATTTAAAAGTAATTGTTATTTATTTTGGACAAAAAAAAACAATAAAATCATAACATAAATTGTATTAATAAATAAATTTTGGCTATATTTACAAAATTTGGTTCATTTTCATTTAACGGTTACTAAGATAATCCACGATAATTCACCTTTTTGATTTTTTTCTACTAACCCTGTATATTTTTTATCTTTGTACAATCCACGAAGGCTAGTTGGGATGTCTAAAAATTGCCAGTTTACTATTAAATTTCTAAGGATGGCCATATTTTGGAAACTAATAAAAATTAGATATATTACATGTGGACTTTTTTTAAAGCTTTTTAATAGATTTTTTAAATGGTAATAAAATATAAAGGATGTTTAACTCAAAAAAAAAAAACATTTTAATAAATAAATTCAAAACTTGATGTTCAATTATGTGTCTGTTGGCAGGACGTTAGCCAGCAAAAAAAACTACAACATCACTAATTTAACCGATATCGTATCTTTAAAAATAAAGAAGTTAGCAATAGTGCCGACTCAAAGTCGGTCTATATAGGGTCGCGACATTCGGCAATATTGCTTTGACGTGTTATGACGTCACATCTCCCATTTTTCGGCCATGTTGCTCAGTGCCGGAGATAAACAGTTTATTGTATTAGTGGAACAACCGTTTATACAACAGTTTTTAATTATTATTAAGTTGTAAATTCTTTTACTTTAAATGAAAAACATTTGGAATTAAATCTTTCAACAAATATCACTTCCACAATAATGCAAAATAAAATGCGCAAATTCTAGATGCCACTGGATTGATCATCAGCTTTGATTTTACCTAGTCTTGCCAACTTTTCTCCGTGAAGTGCCCTTCCTTGCGTCCCCGACCTCGAACCGCCTAAAAGTTAAGGATGTGTCGCAACCTTATAAATATTATGGATGGTAATTAGTTGGGTACTCGCCAAAAATAAAATTATAAGTACTAAAAAACCAAAAAAATTAAGACAAGTAAAAAGATACTTTAAAATCGACGTTTTGGTGGCAAATCTGCCACCGTTGTCAAGATAAATTAAATACAAATAATAAAAAATAAAAATTTAGTATTATTAATTAAATTTTAAAATCTTTATGTTTTTTAGGAGATTCTGAAATGTCTTTGACATTTAATGTCAAATATGTTTGTTTGGTTATAGTGTCATAGTGACATAGATAACTGGTTGCTGGTGTATTTATTGTTTATATTACAAAAAAGGTAAATAGTTAGTTAATTTTTAGTCTTCCTGAAGATACTTCAGTATCAAGCAAAGGCAACCAAGTGTTTTTTAAATTAACTGAAATTGATGCTACACAATTATCTTTATTTAATAATATATACGCACTTTCTTTGATTTTACGTTTTTTAGAACAAGTTTCCTTTGCTAAAATGCTCGAAGCATCCCAGTTTATTCTATGATTGTTATCAAATGCAAGTTGGCAGATTTTTGATTTATGAAATTATGTGTTTTTAATGTATAATCTGTGTTCTTTTATGCGTTTGGCCAATGGTCTACAAGTTTCACCTATATAAAACTTATTGCATTCGCAAGGTATTTTATAAATGACATTTTTGTATTTTCATTTAGGTTGTATGGTTTTGTTTTTGTTAATTGAGATCTGATAGTATTTTGTGTTTTAAAGATTGAGCGAATATTAAATTTATGTGCTCTTCGTTGAATTTTATTTGATAGTCCGGGAATGTATGGTAAAAATAAATTTGTAATAGGTCTATTTTGATTTTGTCTTATAACTGGAGTTTCAAATTATAAATATAAACTAACCTTGGTGCCAACTTAAGTTTAGTCACCCTGCACATCAGATTTTGCATGGTGACAATTAATTGTCACTATGAATAAATTTATATTTAAAATAAATACCCATTTTAAAAGTTTTTTTTTCAATTTTATTGCTATGGAGTATAACTTTATTAACAAGATTATTTTTCTTTGTTTATCGTTTACCGCTTTTCGTCAGAAAGTATTCTTACACTCGGGGATTTAATAACCCATCCGCTCGTAAGCCAATTGTGTTTAGCCCAAAGTTCGTTGCCCATACAATTGCCTATGCAGAATTTATGTTTTAAAGCTTCATTTCCTGCTGTATCACATTTATTTACGCACATTTTAGCTTTTTCAATTTCTTGTTCGGTGAACCCGGGCATTGAATTTTTCCTAAAAAAACAATTATCCCTTAACTACTAACGTGCAATTTTTGTTATGCAAGTACTATTGTAGCGTCTCGCAGTGGCTCCGCAATATATCATTCGTTTTCCATACCAACATGTTTTTTATTTTTTAAGTGGTTAAGATTGCAACTTAGAACTATTTTTATTTATACTTATTACAAAAAAAAATCCAGAAGTTAGTTTTTGCAAAAATACAAGAAAATACATTTTAGTTTGAAATGAAAATACATTCGAGAATAACGATCAAGAAATATTTGTATACATGTTTAAACCCTAAAACCAACATTAATTCTAATAAACGAAATATAGATTGATACAGAAAAGTGCCAATATATAAATAAAGGAGGTAACATTAAAAAAATACATTCCCCTTAAACTACAGTTTTAAAACATATTAAATACACAATTTTTTTTTTTGTAAAAAAGTTGACAGTTTGCCTTTGCATGGTTTGAAGGGCAAGTTTAGCAAGACTTTCTTTTAGACAATGCTTTAATATTATTTACCTAAATGATACTGGGGTCAAACCTTAAATATCACAAATACTTGATCTAATTCATGACACTACATTACATGACAGGCAATACGGATTTCGTCACAAGAGAGCTACAGCAGATCTTCTTTCCTTTGTTCCACACAACTGGAATAAGTCTCATGAGTTTCTAGGTGAGTCCAGATCGTTGCTCTTGATATATCTAAAGCTTTCGACCAGGTCTGGTATGACGCACTTCTCAATAAACTTCTCTCCTACGGTCTTCCAACTAAACTCTGCTTTTGGCTCTCCAGTTATCTTTCTAATCGACGTATATCAGTCATTGTTGACGGCCACTCTTCAAGCTTTCACGAAATTAATGTTGGAGTGCCTCAGGGTTCAGTACTAGCACCAACTTTGTTTCTTCTTCACATTAACGACCTTTTTCGTCCACAACCAACCCCATTCCAGTTTTCAGGTTCTCAAACCAATCTCTCAACCCGACTTGGAAAGCAAACGCAGGGCGATGCAGATATCTCTTTCACAGGATCTCAATTTGATAGTGAATTGGGGCGCCACAAACCTCGTTCAATTTAATGCATCCAAAACACAATCATGTTCCTTGTCGCGAAAAAATCATCAAACACTCACCCTTTGCATATAAATGGCCAGGTTTTGCAGAGCGGGGCACATTCAACCTTGTGGGCGTCACATTTAAGAATAACCTTAACTGGCATAAACACATTGTATCTATAGCCACTGCGGCTTCAAAAAAGCTTGGATTTCTTTTCCGAGCCAAAAGTATTTTTCTCCTTCCAATTTATACACTTTGTATGTGTCCCAAATTCGACCCTTTTTGGAATATTGTTCTCATGTTTGGGGAATGGCATCGCCTACAACTCTCAGCATTCTTGATGCCATTCAAAGAAGAGCTGTTTGTCTTATTAATGATCCCTTACTTACTCAAAGACTTCCTTCTCTTGCCCATCGTCGAGCTGTGGGAGATCTATTGCTCTTTTATAGATACTTTTACGGCTTTTGCTCCGACGAATTATCCAGTATAGTCCCTCCTCTTACAGCTCTTAACAGAGAAGCTCATGGTGCCGCACGTATGCATTTCTATACGGTCCAATTGAACAGGCTCCTAACTTCCCATTTCATTTGTTCTTTTATCTTACCACAGCGATCCGGGTTCGAATCTCGGAGTCGGACATCGGATTTTTAATAGCTTGTCACCTCACAGTTGGCAATGGCAAACCACTGTGTAGTATTCTGCCATTTCTAGGTAGTAGTTATTTAAAAATAGCGTCCGTGGTGACACTACCGCGTTGTCTAAAAGGTGCCGTGAAATGCAACTGCATGTTTCAGTGCTTGGATAACGTTGACGGAACACGACATTATTGGGTTAAACATCCAGTAACCCGGCACTCACGTACACTGGTATTTAGGCATAAGCCTTCGTGAGATGTCACAAAGATTTAAAAAAAAATCCCTAGAGTTTCTAGACTGTGGAACCTGCTGCCGGCGGGGTCTTTCCTTCTCCCCAAATCTTCAAGTTTTTAAGTCCCGTGTTAACAAACTTCCTCCTCCTTGCTTAAGACACCCACGGTACGTTAGTATTTAGGCTTTCAGCCTTCGTGGATTGTCCAAAAGATAAAAAAATTGTGGAGATACATGTGGATTTTTCGCTGTCTCTGACAAAATGTGGGGTTACTCATTTAAATAAAAGTGTTTTGACAAAACATGCTCTACTTATTTATTAACAATATTTGTGCCACTTTTGTACTTGCTTTTTATAATCAAAATTTCCAGCAAACACTAATTTTAGATAACATTGTTAAACATCCATTTCTTACATAAAAATAATTACATAACTACTAACGCGGCGTCTCTCAGATGCATTCAAAACTTTTACAATAAATAAAAAAGCAAATACAAAGTGCTATGAGAAATTTCTGATTGTATACAGTCTAAGCAACAGCAACCTTAAAAGTAGATGGACTTTAACCCTAAAACACAAGGCAAGACATAGCAATGAACAGAGAAACTTTTGCCTGCGCCTGCCCAGACGTCACGTTAGTAGTTAAGGGTTATAATAACCGAAGTTATGTGCGATAAAAAGTGTTATTAGGTTCGTCGCAGCATTCAGAAAAAAAGGTAGTAAGTTGATATGCACCAATAAACATGATCTTTTTTTATGATCCTCTGGTTACCGAGGCCCTTACCACAATGTTTTTTTAATTTATGACCTTTTTTTCCATAAAAACAATGTTTTTTGTGAATAGCTTCAACGAGATCCGTCGAAATTCAACGCATTTAAACTAGAAATAAGTTTGTCGTTACTTAAATTTATTAACAAAAAGTTGAAATTACTAAAAACGGGTATAAATTGGTTGTATCCACAGAGTGTTACAAATGTTTTTAGAAAAATTGAAGGGCACATCAAAAAATAAAAAAAAATAAATGCGTCCGCAATTTTAAATTTAAAACATTTATTTCAGTAAATATTTGCACACTGTATATAAGCCATATTTTAATAAGTATTCATTATATTATAAAACCTAATTTTAGAATGAAAAAGTTTTGACAATACATTTTTTTGGTCTAAAAATGTGTAATTATGTAGATTTTTTTTTGGTTTTAAACTAATTAGGATAAGAAAACAAAAAAAAACATCAAAGCTGTATTTTAATTTGCCTTACCTAAAGGAAGCACAGAAGCTTTAAATAGATTTACACAGCCAGTTGGCGTACATTTTGTTCTGCTAGAAATATTTTTTCAGTTGAAGTTCGAGATGCCATAAGTAACATTACCAAAATTTAAACAAAATTGGGTAAGGGATTTGTAAGATATTAAAAAAAAACTATTTTTTATCAAGTTTAACACCCTGTATTTTGATGAACGAAGAATTTGAACATGAACTTTTTTCATATTTTTAATAGTAGAACCTGTTCTTAAATTTTTATAACTAAGAAAATTTTATAACACCCTGTATAAAATATATAATTATCTAATAAAAATTTACTTACGTACTCAGGAAAACAAAATTCACCCATATTAGTAGTAAAAAAATTATTCTAATTTTTTTAACCATTTCTTGTAGTGACCTCATTGTTGTAAAGCAACAACAATGCACTATAAAACAATTTTAACTTTCTTTGTTAATTTAATTTTAATTAAATTATTTTTACACTATACGAATGTACAGGGTGTCCGACTTTCGTTGCAATTGCAGGGTATCTTGGCTATTATTGAAGATAGAGACTTGAGGTTTTGGCGAAGTTTTGCTACTATTTATTAAAGCACTAAAATATTTTTGTATCTTTCTAAACGTATTTATTTATATACATACAAGGTGTTGGGTGGTCATGGTTATTTCTGGCAAGGTAAATCTTTTTTAATACGTTTTATTAAGAAATTAAAAAAATAAATAACAAACCAGAACTAACCATGACCCCCTTCCTTAATATGACAGTCCTGTATGACCGTCTATAACGTTTTGAACCAATCAAATTACACGTCATTGTGCTTTTTACGGTAGTCTCTTGAAGAGGTACTGTTAATACATTAATGAAAGGTAAAGTTCTTTGGGCATATGGCTCATCAATGACTGTAAAAATTAATAAATAAAAAATACCCTGTAAGAATTCGGCTACTATGGTTGGTTGTTTAAAAATTACGGAGTCTCCAAAGAACCAAGGTCGATAGACACCTTGATGACGCCCCGATTGACATCAGTCACTGCTGTATATATATATATATATATACAGCAGTGACTATATATATATATATATATATATATATATATATATATATATTTATATATATATATATATATATATATATATATATATTTATATATATATATATATATATATATATATATATATATATATATATATATATATATATATATATATATATATATATATATATATATATATATATATATATATATATATATATATATATATATATATATATATATATATATATATATATATATATATATACAGCAGTGACTTATTTTTTTAAGGTGTTTATAGCTAAAGTAGATAAATTATCTGTTTGTTACTAGTTAACCTAACGATTAATAACCTAAAAGATTTAACCTATGATTACCTTAAGGACCTCGTTTGGGGATCATGATTTTATGAATAATATCTAAATATCGGATATTAACGATAAATATCAGATAAAGACGATATATTATATCGGATATTTTAATTTTCTGAAGATAATATGTTAGTATTAGTATAAGCTTGTTATCCAAAAATGGTAAATAAGTAAAACACAGAATGAAAACATGGTATTTATTGACAACAAAAATTAAATTACCTAATAAGTCAACATTAATTAAAAAAAAACTAAAATATTTTAAAAATACATGTTTTTAAAATACCAAACAAATTCTAGTTTTTATACCATAACCATATTTAAAAAAAAGGGCCACCTTTAAAAAAATTAATAAAATTTACTTAAAATTTAAAGTAATAAAAAATTATAATAATAAAAAGTCGAGTAAGTATAAAAAAAGACTTTGTTATTTGGACATTAAAAAGTTATGTTATTACCCGACTTTTTTATTTACCAGTTTTTGGTAAGTTTTATTAATTTTTTGTAGTCGGTTTTATCGTTTCTTATTGAATATCTTCAATGCCTATGTTGTTTAATGTAAAGTTCTCCTTCACACTCGACCATGCAGGTTCTGTATTGCGGTAAAAAATGACGTTCGAACTGACATTTTTTGGCGCACATGTAACTATTCCGTAGATTTGAATCAAAATGGAAATCAGGCATAGTTTGGATATCTCTAAAAGTAATAAAAACATGGTAAATTAAAATTAGTATATTATGTATATTATAGTTTCTATCAAACCAATAGGCAAATTTTGCAACAAAAATACACATAAAAGCTTGAAATAAAAATTAATGCTCTATTAGAGTTTTAGGATAAATAAAAAGAAGTTGGCATTAAAGAGCATTTCGATGAATTTTAATTTTAAATCCGTAATGTATTTTGGTTAAGGTAAGTTGCTTAAATTATAGTAGGTAGCAACGTTAAAAAAAAATAGGTCAGCTGATTTTTAGATATATTGTTCTCCTTCCTCTTCTGGATAGACTCTGTGCTGTCTGGCTGGCGGTAGTGGTTGCGCTTATAAGTTTGCAGGTGTACAAGGGTTTTATAACATTTTAAGAAACCTAATTTTTAATTTCTGGTTTTCAGATAGGTTTACCAAACATATTTTTTTATTGCCAGACACTTTTAATCATTGCTTATTACACATTTGTCCCCCTTCTAACTTTTTAACCGTTCGATATATTTTCATGAAACTTGAAACGATAATATATGACCAAGATCTGCACTTTTTGACATATCAGTGACAGCTCTAAATGTCAAGGTAACATTTCTAAATGTCAAAGTCACAGCTGGGCGCCAACGCAACCGCTACCAACAGACAGACAGCCGAGGATCTACCCCAATATGGAGGGAGAGCAACATATAAAAAATCAGCCAATTTAATTTTTGTTTTTTTTTCTCCCGGACTATTATGGATCAGGAGTAAAATAAAATAAATATTGTATGTATTTGTTATTTACTTGCTAAACTAATAAAATATGGGACATAGTTAATATTATAACAACTAATTAATTAACTTTTAATTTTTATGTTTATGCACTAAATTTAGAAAGTCAACAACAAAACATGCTAAGAATAAATTGATATTACGTCTTCTACATATTTTAACTTTTTTGATATGCGGTGGTCCCTAGGTAATGGGTCAAAATTTATCTGAAGAATTGTTAAGGTAAAATATTGCGATTTAACTAAAGTTACCTCAGTACAAAAGCTAATATTACAACCGAACTAAAATTAGAAAATAATTTTTCATTAAAAAAATATTGTAACTTCATAGTAAAAAGCGTGGGGTGCTTAATATATTAAATGTTATAATTATTATATTTGCCAATATCTATGATGGAAAAGTTATGAAAAAATAGTAAAATGCACCCCACGCTTTTTACTATGAAGTTACAATATTTTTTTAATGAAAAATTATTTTCTAATTTTTAGTTCGGTTGCATATAAAAGCGTGTTTTTTTAGTTTTTTTAAACTATTAATTATTTTTCATTTGTTTAGTTCGTTATATCAATTAATTTCTTAAAATATAAATGCTCCAGTTCTGCGCGTAAATTTGCCATTGTCAAGCAGTAGCACATGTATTGAACTGTTTATAGTCAATAATTAGAATAGTTTAAAAAAACTAAAAAAACACGCTTTTATATGCAACCGAACTAAAAATTAGAAAATAATTTTTCATTAAAAAAATATTGTAACTTCATAGTAAAAAGCGTGGGGTGCTTTAATATATTAAACTGTTATAATTATTAGATATTTGCCAATATCATAATGATGGAAAAGTTATGAAAAATATGTAAAATGCACCCCACGCTTTTTACTATGAAGTTACAATATTTTTTTAATGAAAAATTATTTTCTAATTTTTAGTTCGGTTGCATATAAAAGCGTGTTTTTTAGTTTTTTAAACTATTAATTATTTTCATTTTTTAGTTCGTTATATCAATTAATTTTTTAAAAATAAATGCTCCAGTTTATTCACTAAAAATTTTTCGCCATTTTGTCAAGAGTAGCAAAGTTTTTCAGATTGACTTTCTGAAAATAACCTAATATAAAATTTGAGTAAAATCGATTCAGATCGAACTCTTGAAATAGCCGGTGGTTGGTACCACTGGGACGTACAGGTGACAGATGACACTTGGTGGTATCAAGCAGTGGTTATAATAATAATATAATGGAATTTTTTTTCCTGGCGATCCAAAGCAGGATAACGGGATACTGTTTGCAGATTATTGCATTGTCATGGTCCTTAATACGTGTGCAAAGTTTCAAAGAAATCGAATAGCTGGAAGTTGGTTAAAATTGGGCTCCAAAGATTCCGTTACATAGATAGCCAGATGGATAGATAGTTACAACCCAAGTTAATAAAAAGAGATAATAATTAGCTTATGTTAGGAAACCCCTAAATACTGAGTGTAATATTACAATACTTAAAACATATTAAATATCATTAAAATAATTTTAAAATATTATTTTTTAACTTTTGACACTCTGTATTTCAGTTAATATCAATTTTTGTACTGAAGTAAGTTTAGTTAAATCGCAATGTTTAATCTCACAATTCTCCAGTTAATTTCTGTCCCATTGCTTAAAAATCACACTGTATTTAAAATGTTTGACATCAGAAACATTCACAAAAAAATTTTAAGAAATAATATATAACACACCTTTGAAAAAAAACCGGACAAATAATTTTTTTATAAAATTCAATGTTAAACAACTTTTTGATTTTTTGCCAGATTTAAATTATTTTTGGTGTGCTTGTAGCTTCTTTATTAGGATTTTATTTATTATGGGGATTGCAAAAAGTTTGATAGAATTAGGTGTTATACAGGGGAGAGCCAAATGTTGTGTGTTTGTCCAAACTTTCGTACACCCTGTGAAATAATTTAGGCCAGAAGTTTCTTATGTATTAAATTTTAAAACCCCAGCTTTCTTAACATTTTCTTATTTTTTTATATCAGTATCTTTATTCTAAAAGGAAATTTAAAGTTTTAAATAAGACAATAAAATTTGTATCTCAGGTGTCAATTTATCTCTCTTAAAAATTTTTATTTTTGATGACAAAAATAAGTAAAAATATTGGTTTGTTAAGTTGTTTTGTATTATCCAAATATGTTCGCAATATAGCTTATATTACGACCATCATTAAATTGTATTGTTTTCTTTAAAAAAAATGTATTTCTTATTAGAATAGAAATACTGATACAAATAAAAAAAAGTTATGTTGAGAAAAGATGGGGCCTTAAAATCTAGTTTACTGGTAAAAAATTGTGACGATAAATTATTCCACATTTGGGTCTCCCTGTATAAAACCTAATTCCACAAATATGTTTGCAAGCCCCTTAATAAATAATAATTTTGATGAAAGAAGCTACAACAGGACCAAAAATCTCAAAAATTTTTCAAAAACAACACAGTTTTTTAAGATTTAACAAAAATTTTTTTTCCTGTTCTTTTTTCAAAAGTGTAGTTTAAAATGATAAACAACTTAAAAAAAAAGCAAAAGACTCCAATATATCTAAAATTTAATTTAACTATCTCTACGTACGTACTGGGGAAAGGCAAATTCCAATCCATATCAAAGTAATACAAAAAATTGTTTTTGCTAGCATTCTCCTTAAAATCGTTAAAAATATATATAAGCTTTTAATTAAATGAAGCGAAAAAACAAAAATGCAATTTATTAGTTTTTTAATTAACAGTATGCAAATAAAAATGATGATTAAAAAAATGTTATTGTAACTCCTACAGGTCGGCTAAATATTTTTTAACAATATAATCAAATTAAAGAGCGGAAGTCATTGTTTTTTTTTTTAATTTTACATACCAATATCGGCTGCACAGTTTCAAATATAAATATCTTAACATTTTTATAACAAAAAGTACTAATATACCAATGACCATTGGTCTTCCCAGTGGCATAGCAAACAGAACATTTTCTCGTAAGCCAAAACTCCCATGTTCTGATCCCTAGCCCGGGAGACATTTTTAGTTAGTACCCAAGCAACACAAGAATTTGCCTTTTCGTTTAATAAACGTTTATTAAACGATATTGTCGTGTATTTTTGGTTTTGGTATATTTATTACACCTCTATTAAACATTTTTTAAACACGTGCATATTTTAATCGTATATTCAACGTATGTCATATCATCTTTTAATATCATAAAATTTTTAAAAAATATTTTACTTTATATTATGGTCTCATTTATGTGCGTGTTTTAAAATGCACAAAAATATGTTTATAGTTTGGAACTATTAATGATAATCTCATGAAACACTCTTATTTTCGAGTATTTTAAAAACGTTTTTTTTCTTACTATTTACTGAAATTTCAACGTGTGAAACTAACGCATAATCGACGTCTATTATAGATTATTTTTATTATAAAAACTAACTATTATTGCTTTAAAATCATTATTATCATTCTCCTATGACAATATCATTGGTTTAGTAATAATATTTTTATAATTTTAATTTGATGTTAATATTTGCAAATATTTGACTTTGTGCTGTATATAAATAATATTGTCTAAAATTCCCTAAAAGTAAACGTACCAATAATCTACAAAATTTACTCATCCGTTCGGCATTATTCCAATAACAGCCATACAGCCAATAACAGCCTTACAATAACGACACGTGATGCGCGGCAGTCGCTTTTCTCCTCGGCTTTGTAACTAACCAAGTTCGAAGTGACTTATGAGATTCAATGGCCGCCGAAAGCGAAAAATATTGTGCAGTGCATTGTTTTTCCGATTGCTTATAAAGTAAGTACCTACTTTTTACCTTTATTTTAATTCAATAGTTATACATATTACATATAATATTAGATAAGAATTGTTGATGTTTTATTTGATGAAGTCGGCAAAAATGGCCGCTGAACCTGTGAAATTTTCGTTTTGATCTCTCAACCCCTATTATACCTTATTTATAAGGAATGATTATGGCTCAAACACTTGGATTAGGTGAATGTCACACCTTACACCTCTGTTTTGTTTTAATTTTTAGTACACTAAAATAAAAATTATATAAAAATATATCTTGGTTATTTAATGGTCTATTATACGTTTTTAATACACCATTTATAAACGTCCAATATATACGCTTTAATTTATGTGTATTGTGTACTATTTTAGTATTATTTTTAATTTGCTTAGAAATATTTGGGTTGAAAGAAGTCGTCCATATTCTCAAAGGGACCTGTTATAACATATCAAAAGAAAACAACAAAAATCTCGGTCTTAACACTTTTTACTAATTAACCGTTAAATGGTGACATGTGTTTCGCTCCTAAGAGCATCATCAGACCTAAAAATATTACAAACAAAACCAATCAATTAAAATAAAGACCTTAAAATTAAACAAATAATAAAACACGTGTTCATTTATTTTTTATCCTCTATCATATTCAGAAAAAAATTGAGGAAAGTTCCCCATTGAATCACCACTAATTAGGCCAACCTAGGAAGCATTCGTTTAAGGAGACATTGACATACAAAGCACTGAATGGTAATTTCAAATACATTTTACTAAACCGCACTTGCTAAAGGTTCACCCAAACCAACGCGAGATGCGGGAATGGGACGGGAGCGGGACGGACACAAAATATTCCTCATGGATATAGGAGTATTTTTTTATGATGGGGACCTATTTCTACAGCGGGATATATGTATGTATTTACAACGCGTTGTTGTAAATATATTCATATCCCGCTGTAGAAATAGGTTCTGCATCCGTTTCGCCCCCGTCCCGTTCCCGCATCCTGCGTTGGTTTGGGCGTATCTTTAATCCACCCTAACAATTAATTTATTATGCAAAAAACACTAAGATCACCTGTACTTTTAGTGACTTTGGGTTTTCTTTTTTTTACAGAAGCGGTCAAAATTTCATTTCAAGGTAAGGACCAGGTGCAGGGAGTTGCATTTGTCGGAGAACTCACAGACAAAGCTATCGGACAGGCATGCCAAGATTGGCTTAAACTGTCCAAACAGCGATACCGTAATGCCAAAACGTGGAAGACTCTATTATTATGTTTGATTCTAGAATTTTTTAAAGTTTCAACTGTTTTTTTATGTTCTGTACTGTTTTTGTTGTGTTTTTTATTACTTTTATTTATTAGAGTGCAGTGTTAAGTGTTACCAGTTGCGTCCTTTTGATTTGAGAATTTGTTATTTTATTTATTTTATTTTTTTTTAGATTTAGTAAGCCTAAACAAATGTATTACCTATTACATATACCTATATTATACATACAAAATAAACGTTTTTCGTATACGTCAATATTTGATTTATTTCATATGGCTTTTTTAACGTAAAATTTATTCTAAATATAAACGTATAAAATTTAAGACTTTTTAACGTGTTTAGTAAACGTTACAGTTTTGTATATTATATACCAATTTATAGGGTTTATTAGAAACCGCTTTTTAATTGCTCATTTTATATTATAAATAAACGTATACTTTCAACGTCTAAAATTTGGATAGTACTGCAATATTAATACACCTATATTAGGCGGACATTTTAACCTATATTAAAGGTTAGAAATAAACTAAAAATATACTACTGGTATATACGTAATTAAACGTTTATTAGAGGATTCTGTGTTGGTTTCAGTGTTTGGACCACGTTGACGGAACTACAGGAAAAGATAGAGCTAAACATCCTAATAACCCAACACCCACGCTACTCTGGTACTAAGGCACAAGCCTTTGTGGGCTCTCCTAAAAATAAAAGAAAAAAACGTAGAACGCGTCTGGCGAGAGAGAGACAGAGATAGTAAGGTTGGCGCTTTAAGAAAAATATTCTTATATTTAATACAAAGAACTATACAAAGTCAAAATTCTACTGAACTAAACTTCCATTGTCTATTTTTCAACTGATACACGACGTTTCAAATGGTATTTATCTGCAACCAACATCATGATAGATACCATCTGAAACGTCGTCTATCAGTTAACAAATAAGAACAATAAAGTCCAAAAGTTCCAGTATTGTAATCATTACTTTGTCTACCACCTTGAAAGAAACTATACCAAGTGTTTTAAAATTTACTACAAATATTCTATTATCTACAATAATTATAAAGGCGTATCTTTTAACTTAATATTAGGGGAGAAAGTTGAAAGGGTTAAAACACCGATGATGACAAAAATGTTATGTGTAGTCCATATACCGAAGGAATTGTTAGTCGATGTACTTTTTCTGCAACGGCCGAAAATATTTTTTCCTGGACACTTACCTCCTTCTATGCTTACAATGTTAACTATATTCTAAAAAATAAGGGGGGTTAAACTGCTTGTAACTTACCTGCAAAGCAAGATTTTGCATCGGTCTTTCATTCAGAGCTAATTGAGATCACTAACCGCACACCGATTTCGAACTATTTTGGTTCTCATCAGTACAGTGTAGGCGATAACAATACAACACTTATATTAATCTAATGACTTTTGTCAAAGTCAATCAACAATACATAACAATGCGATACCTATAGTAAAGCTGGTTTTACACCTATCAAACTCTTGTCAGATAAGTTGGACCAAAGTTTAGGAAATTTAAATTAAGCAGCAGCAAGTGCTAGCAATTCGCTCAGTCAGCTGATAAAAACTGGGTATGTAGATTAAAAGTGTCGAAAATATTTACCATATTTACAGTGATATACGATTTTGGGTTTGTGTCTCGGCTAAAAGCAAAAGCACTTTTGAAAATAAGGCATTAGAATTTTAGACAAAATATTAGACATCATTGTCCAAAAACCACTAAATAAAACAAATAAGTATTTACCAGCTAACGTTCCGCGTAATTTTATAAAAAGTGACAAAACGTAAGTTCTTGAATATTTACACTTCTAAACTGCAGGCATAACTAATCCGACTTTGCAACTTTTTCTTCATATCAGAATTTTTTACCGAATCTATGATGACAACCACCAAAACACGTACAGTTTGCCAACTGAGTCTAGCTAGATGGAAGGAATGCGGAAAAAACTGAAGTTGCTTTTTAAGATGTTGCCAGATTTTCATCCTACTGCTGTGAACCTATTTTACACTTTTTTAAATATATTATTTCATATTTTATAAAGTACTTGTTTACACCTTGTTATTGATTTATTTTTAATTCCCTAAAGAAATTTTATTTTATTGCTCTATTTTCTTAGAGGAACCGATTATACTATGCTTTAATATTCATATCGTCCCTAAAATATTTTTATATTCTTAATTTCCGACAACAAGGCTGCCCTACCAAGATAATCACTCAAATAATGTTTACTGATTGGTTGCCGCTGGAACGAGCCTCCAAAGAGGTGGAGACTTGCATCAACATAGACGGGGAATGGTTTGGAATTTATTGTACTTTTTAAATATTTATTTCTTATTAACATTTTTTAGTATTGTAGTTTTGTGTGGGTATTATAACGTAGAAATTTAATTCAGTATTTTGATTTTGTATCGCATTCAAAAATAATTAAGGTAAGTTTGTATGTAACTAAATAATAAATTAAATAAATAAATCCGTTCTTCTTTCAAGCTTAAAGGTGGATTTCACGCTCATGCAATTTGCGCAAATTGACTTGTGCATACTAATTTGTGCAAATAACTTGGAGCATGTAAACGAAAATCGTTTACTTGAGCAAGCAAAAAGGTTTGGCTTGTGTGAAATCTGGATGGTCAGATAATTTGCATGTGGTTGGTGCAAATGTATGTACGTGTAAACAACATACAAATTTAAGATATGCGTAGTGAGTAAATAATAGTTGTATGGGCGTGATTTATTTATCGTTTTTTATTTGATGGGTCTTTTATATTATTGTTATTTTTTGTGGTAATAATAATATCAGTAAAAGGAAAAGTTTCTTTTGGAATTTATTAAGCTCTATTCTATTATTAAATGAATATGAAAGTAAGTAGTAACACCAGCTCATGCTAACAATTCGTCGTCGTACTCCATCGTTTACTGATAAACAAATTTGTGCAAATATATTTGACTGTAAAAACAAATGTAATAGTTTAGTCCACTTTGCCACAAATCAACTTGCGCAAATTGCATGAGCGTGAAAACCCACCGTTACGTAGACATTTCTTGTTGGTTATAAAAAACTATTTTTAACGCCAGTCAAAATTATGGAAAAAAGAATCCTTTTAAAAGGAAAAATTATTCATGGGCAATTTAGAGAAATAATTGCCAATATCTATAGAGTTTGCGATGAGAAAGGAACAAATAATACTTTGAAACTGCTTCTAAAAAGAAAACTTAATCGCGTTTTCCTTTATGCGGTAGTTTCTATTAACAGTGTATGAAGAATCCACAGGAAAGATAAGGAACGTCAAAAGGAACAGTTTTCGAAAGAATTTTTTTTGCGTTAGTACATTCGGACTTTCATTTGTTTATTTAATAATATTCACACAACGTTTCGGACAGTCCTATCTCTGTCCGTTTTTAAGAGTGTAAACTGTAAAACGGACAGAGATAGGACTACCCAAAACGTTGTGTGGATAGTTATAAATAAAGACAGTGGAAGTCTAAAATGAATTTAGTGTCACTAATGCTATTAATTATATTACTGAGATGCTATTCTCATAACAATTAAAAATATTTAGATCTTGGCAATTTTCACTACATTTTTAAAAATAAATTATTGCTTACATATTTTTCATCATATTTAAACTGTTTAGCAATCATTTATTCGCACGCCTCTGATTAGACTCAATAATGCACAATTATTATTTCCCCTGCCTTCTTGCGTCGTCTGGCTCGTTTCACTGGGCGAACTTTAGCACTAATTGTAGACTAATTCTTCTTGTATTTTTTATTGCATTTATTCAATAAATTAAAAAAAAATAAAAACATGATATTAACTGCCACAACAACAAGAAAAACTTGACTATCAATTGTCATGAATTCTTATACTAGTTCAAAATTATGCCGATAAGGGCTTTTTAACAATTTTTGAAGCTTAATTTTAATTATCTTCACCTTGAATAAATTTAAGAATGTAAAACAGAAAATTGAATACCAAAGAAATAAGAAAAAGGTCACCTTGTCAAATTTCTTTTAAGAATTAGAACGTCCTATTTTTGGGTAAATATTTGATGCAAAATTTCAAAACTACTCATCCAATGAATTAAAAATTGGCAGCTAACAACTAAGCAACTACTAATCCTCAATTTTTGTGTTTGGTTTTTACCCTGATCTTTGCTTCAAAGAATTTTGTCAAATAATTTCTATTTTACAGTTCTGCCGTCAAACAAATTGTATCAAATATTTGATCAAGAAGTTTGATAAGGTGTTAAACCAGCTTAACGTATTATAACGAGATTAAATAAATATAATGTTTATATTTCTTAACCCAAAAACTATGTTACAGAAAACTAAAAAAATATTTTGACCAAAGAGAAAAATAGTATGTGTAGTTTATAGGAAAAGCGTATTTCGAAATTTTGGTGGTTGTTCCACCATCGTCCGGAATATTATAGTAATATGGTTTCTGAAAACCAATAAAGAAATAATAGACTGTATAGTGCAATATTCTTTTAGCGCAAGGGGTGGCACCAAGGGGAAATATCCCTCCTAAACAAAAAATAAAAAAATTATTAGAAAACCATGACTAACCAATGGTCGTATACCTGAAGACTTATTTTTGCTCTTTAATTTTTTTGTAAAAATTTTATTTAACATAAGAAACTTTCCCCGGTAAAAAAATGTGTAAATTTAACACTAATATATAATTCGGTTTCTATGTTTAAATAAAAAGCCCTTCAACAAAAAAAACAAGGTTTATTTTACATATTTTTCAGAATTAATCAGGTATTGGTTCGACAATAGGCCAATGCTTCATTTTTGCCATTACTTCCTTAGCATGTGGACAGTCAAGTATGCATGTAGGACCAGGAATTTTGTAGCACATATGTAGACAATGCTTAAACTCTAAATGTTCCATTCTACTTACTGCCCTAAAATAAAAATTTATTAAAAAAAACAGGTATTAAATAACGAGTCATCAGTGATATGCTCAATTCTTTAAAAATCTTCAAGAATATACAAGGTGTTCATGTTAAGTATATTTTTAAAAGCCTTATCTAGATTCTACTATTAAAAATATATAAACATGGGACTGCAAATTTCTCGTTTTCTAAGATACATGGTGTTTTTTTTATCTGTACAAATATTATAAAGAGGTAAAGTTTGTTACTTTGTTTGTTTGTAGCCGCTAATCATTGGGAATACTAAACCAATCATAAAAATTATTTTACAATCAGAAAGCCACACTATTCAGGAGTGTAATATGCTATATTTTATTATAATTAAACAAAAAATTTAGATATAAACGCCCAACGAATTGGGCACGAGTCGACTTTTTGAATAAACTATAACTTTGTAAGGGCTAATCTTCGAAAATACCTCACCGATCATAAAAACCCTTTTACAATTTGAAACCTTCACTATTTAGGAGTGCTATAGGGTATTTTTATAATGATTTAACAAAAGTTTTAGAGAAAAATAATAACACATTTGTATCAATCTATACTAATGTTATAAAGAGGTTAAGTTTTTAACAACGTGTATAAGCTCCAGTGGTGGAATGCTCGCCTCTCACACGGGTGGCTCGGGTTCAATTCTCTACGACAGCAGATTTCTTTTTTACTTAGTTATAGATAGGACTATTAAATAATAGTTTAAAAAAACTAAAAAAAACACGCTTTTATATGCAACCTAACTAAAATTAAAAAATAATTTTTCATTACAAAGAGTTTGTATTACAGTAATAAAAGGTCAAACAATGAATCATAATTATATACCTCAAAATAGAATTATAATAAAATTTAAGATAATAACGGAATAATTCACTTCAGAGTAAAAACGTGGGTGCATTTTACTATTTTTTCATAACTTTTCCCCTTATAGATATTTACAAATGAAATAATTATAACATTTAATATATTAAGCACCCCACGCTTTTATTCTGAAGTGAATTATTCTGTTATTATCTTAAATTTTATTATAATTCTATTTTGAGGTCTATAATTATGATTCATTGTTTGACCTTTTATTACTGTAATACAAACTCTTTGTACTGAAAAATTATTTTCTAAATTTAGTTCAGTTGCATATAAAAGCGTGTTTTTTAAACTATTATTTATTTCTCATTTTTTAGTTCGATATATCAATTAGTTTTCTGCGGACATGTGATATTGAAATGTTTCACGAACTATTTCGTAATCTAATCATTTCATTTAAAGCTTCACTGTTGCATGGGGTTTCAGAACGCAACTACTCCGAATAAGATTCAGTCAGCCTTATGCTGAGAGTACGTCCGAAACTGCACGCATGCGCAGATCGCGCACTAGCTTTTCTCTGTTACTTTCCTACAGAAAATCTATAAAGGAATTTATTTATCCTGGCGATCCTAATCAGGATAACGGGATACTGTTTGCAGATTATTGCATTGTCATGGGTCCTTGATACGTGTGCAAAGTTTCAAAGAAATCGAATCGCTGGAAGTTGGTGAAAATTAAGCTTAAAGATTCCGTTACATACATACATACATACATAAATACATACAACCCAAGCTAATAAAAGCATGTTAAAAGAGCATTAAATTTACGTTTTGTCAGTAGATTTTATTTTTTGATATTTATTTATACTAACATTATAAATAAAAAGGTAAAGTTTGTTATTTAATATTTTGTTTGTAAGGGCATACTGAACCGATTATAAAAATTCTTTCACAATTGAAAAGCTACACTAATTTAGGAACGATAAAGGCTCAATTTTATTATAATTGGACGAAAAAGTTCAAAGAAAAAATATAATTAGCGCCCAACAAAGTGGGCGTTGGTCGGCTAGTAAACAATATTTTAAATGTCGTTTACTCTAATTGTGTTGTTGTAAGTTTGAAACCACCCCTGTATACACTATGCTATTAATTAACCTTTGTTGTGTTGAGCACTAGGAGGTAAAGATTGAACAAAGAACGCCTGCATGTGAATATTTTGGATAACATAACGCATCGGTCCCGCTGTGTTGTTGCTTTAGACCGCATCCTTCCTACGCATTTGCAAAAATTTCCCATTTACGTTTTGAAATGGAACAATGGGTATATTATTTAGAACATTTTGGACCCTGGCAAAAATTGTTAACACTTGTCGATACCCATAGTTTATATAAATTAAACAAAACGACATATATACTTACCCACATAGAACAATACAAAAATAAAAAATATATAAAGAATAATAATTTGTTAAACATTACATGTTTTTTAACAACGTCTCAGAATTGATTTAATTTAAAAGGCGATTTTAATTACAAAAATCGGTTCTGCCCACACAAGATTATTTAAGTACATAATTAATTTAATTAAAAAAATTATATTATTTCATAATATCTATACAGGGTGTTCATTTGAAAACTTCATTTGGTTATCTGAAACGTGACGAGGCCGAAACACGTCAAGATATTTATTGAGGGAACGTTTTTTACAAAAATTGAACAGCGCCTTTAACTCCCTACCATCACGTGTGCCTCTTAAATGAGAAGGCGGGTCGAGTGATACATCATTGTAAGCCTTGACAGTACCATAACCCTAGAATATGAAGTCACACTATCTACAGCAACTAGAAACATTTGTCATATTTAGTTAGATGTACCTTAATGTAGTTTTCTTAAAGCTCTTTAAAGGTATTTTTAATGGTGATACTGGTAGTAATATATAGGGTAGAAGAAAAAACTACATATTTTTTTATTTAAGAACCCTGTATATTATTTTACCATTAAAAAGATCATTAAATGAGCTTTAAGAAAATACCACATTAAGTACATCTAACTTTATTAGTTTCGGAAATATGGCCATCCAAATCAGGTATTTAGGTAATTTTAAAGTACCGCCATTTTGTAATAGGTGAAGATATTGACTTCATATTCTAGGGTTATAAAGTACTCGTCAGGAGCTTTAAAATGATGTATCACTCGACCCGCCTTTCTCATTTTAAGAATTTTGGGGTGGTGGCCCTGGTGGTTAAGGGTTAAAGGGGCGCCGTCCAATTTTTTTGTAAAAACGTTCCCTCAATAAATATCTTGACGTGTTTCTGGCGATTTTCTCAAATCTGTCTCGTTTCGAAGATAACTTGAGTGGAAAGTTTTTAAATGAGCACCCTGTATACTTAGACTGGGTAAATCAAAGATTCAAGCTCATGTGGCTATAGATGCCACTTTGTCTATAATTTAACGAATTTATTTTACCAAATTGCATAAGAAATACTTCACAAACATATAAAAAGTTTTATTTCCAGTTTAACTAAAGAACTTCACCGACAATTTTCTTAATATTCTAACAAAAGACAGAAAAGCATTATCTTGCTAACTTGTTTTAGTTTTAAACTTAAAAACTTTTTGCAACAACTTATAAAATGGTTCGTTGATTGTCAGCAGACAATGGATAAAACCGACGTGGTCTTTTTAAGGTGCTTAATTTTTCGTGTTCGTACAGATTTTAAAACAATTTGTGTCAAAATGTACTTTTTTATTATTATCAACTAAATTTAAAGCTTTCAAAGTTTTAAATACACATTTTTTTATGCCTGTATTTACCTTGGCATTTGTAGTACTTCTTTTATTAATAAGACAAATTTAAATGGTGTTCTCACTGTCTCAATAATTCTTTACATATTGTTTTGTAGTTTTTTGTTATCGCCTACACCGTACTGATAAGAACCAAAATAGTTAAAAACTGGTCTGCCGTTGTTGGCCTCAATTAACTTCAAAGAAAAATCTTTGGCTAGTGTGAAAATCTGAATAGCCAAATAAGACAGTGTTCCGACGGATGTTACCTTGTAGTGCAAGGAAATAACAAGTAGTAAAGGGATTTAGCTCTCTTTCATTTCTGTATACAGTATTTCCAATGCTTGTCAAGAATACCCATTTTTACAGGTAAATGTGTTATTATTATAAATTTACAGTTTTAGTTTTACTTTCTACCAACTAAACAGCTAATTTACATCTTTCTGTGTAATTTTTATGAAACATTGCATTAATTAGTAATTGTAAATGTAGTTTACATAATTAGTGTGAATGTTTAGCTTTCATTTAAAAAAGGTAATTTACACTACAAGGAAATACATTTTTATTACTAAACTTATCCTCACTTTTTGAAGCGTAGATATACTGTTTCTCTAATCTACTTTTTGTTACAGGTATGTTCAGTTCTTAGTGCAGTATAAGGGTAAGACTCGTAATTTTTGAGTAAGTCTTTAAAATTTTATTTCGTTCAACAATCAACTTACTACTTAGTAAAACTTTTAAAAAATATATGCTTTTTAAATGACTGCAAACAATTTTAATGCACTTTTTGAAAAAGAAGTATTGTTTGTTTTAATATTACCAAAAATACTATCATGCTACCTTTAATTAGTAATATTTTTATGGAAAACTTTGAATCAAATTTTGTAGAAAATTATCAATATAAACCTTTAGTTTGGTGGAGATATATAGATGACATTTTTTCTATATACCAACATGACGAACACTGTTTAAATAATTTTTTAACACACATTAATACACAAGAACCAACAATTAGGTTTACTTTAGAAAAGAAAACAACTCACAACTACCATTTCTTGACATTTTAATAAAAAAGATTTAAACAATTTTGAAACAAAAATCTACAGAAAGCCTACACATACAAATAGATACTTAAATTTTAACTCAAATCACCCAATAATGGTTAAAAAGGGAGTTGTAAAAAGTCTATTTGATAGAATTAAAGTCATTTGTTCTAATCAAAATATAAATATTGAAAAAGATTATTTAAAAATATTTTAATTCAAAATAATTATCCTCTTGATTTTATAAATAATTGTTTCCTTGAATTTGAAACTTCAGTTATAAGACAAAATCAAAATAGACCTATTACAAATTTATTTTTACCATACATTCCCGGACTATCAAATAAAATTCAACGAATAGGACATAAATTTAATATTCGCACAATCTTTAAAACACAAAACACTATCAGATCTCAATTAACAAAAACAAAACCATACAACTTAAATGAAAATACAAAAAATGTCATTTATAAAATACCTTTGTGAATGCAATAAGTTTTATATAGGTGAAACTTGTAGACCATTAGCCAAACGCATAAAAGAACACAGATCATACATTAAAAACACAGAATTTCATAAATCAAAAATCTGCCAACACGCATTTGATAACAATCATAGAATAAACTGGGATGCTTCGAGCATTTTAGCAAAGGAAACTTGTTCTAAAAAACGCAAAATCCAAGAAAGTGCGTATATATTATTAAATAAAGATAATTGTGTAGCATCAATTTCAGTTAATTTAAATAACACTTGGTTGCCTTTGCTTGATACTGAAGTATCTTCAGGAAGACTAAAAATTATAACTAACTATTCAAACTACAGAGCATATCTTCAATCATGCTAGCTGTCGCAAAATATTATAAATAATAAGTAAAAATAGGTTTTATATTTTTTGTATAAAGCATTAATACCTAAGAAAGAGAGAGCAGCTTGTTCTACTTTTATAAAGCAAAATAAGCATTGTGTACAAAACTGTCTCATCAATAATAGAAACAGTATTTTAAGAAAACCCTTTTATTGGAAATATTGCGCTATTGTAGATAAGATAGGATCAATATATCCTGACATGCATTAATAATGTATATGTTCACTATACAACATAAGAGGAGGTTGTTAGGTAGCTGAAAAGCAACAAAAGAATAAGAAAAACACTGTCCACTAAAAAAGATATTTATCTCAAAAGAAATAGTGTCACGTATTCTATAGGAAACAACAATAGGTTTGTGGATTCGTTTTTTATTTGTATTTTCTTTCTATTGTGCGATATTTGAAATGTGAAGGTATTTAGGAATAAAATATCAGCGAACAGGCGCGGCTTCTTTATAAGGTCATTAAGTCCAAACATAGAAATATGAATAATCCTTAAAGACAACTACAAATTTATTTGCATACAAAACTTTCCTCTAAAACAGAATCCAACTATTTTACTTGGCCGTATTATACAGTGTGTCCAAGATAAGGATCCTAAGCATGGGAATCTCAGTACCTATTGGAGATACAGCTTAGGTTAAATTAGGAAAAAGTTGTGTTTTTTAAAGCTTATTTACATGCTGTTTAAAAACTTGAAAAATTTTCATGGACTGCTAAGATATTTGGCAAAAACAAAAATTTGACCATGTCGATTTTATTTTTTTCTGACTTTATTTGAAGAGATATAAAAAAACTAATAACACTTTTTCATTGGCACTTTTTAGCTACTATATGATGGTATTTTAGATTTTATACCCGACGTTTCGTTTTTAAGAAACCATCATCAACTTTATTTTTTTATATGGCTCGAAAAAAAATGTACATATTTTTTATTACAAATTTAACGATGTATCACATGTCATATTTTGATTTTTTGTTAAAAGCAAAATTGCATTTTTTCTATTTTTTTAAGTTATTTTTAAGTAGGCTTTGCAAACAAATGCTTGGACGTTAATACCTGTTACCGTATCTGCAACATAATTAATTATCATTATAAAATAGTATTTGTCGTTATTACCCTGTTTGTCAAGTTGTTGTTTTTAGAGCAGTTGTTCTTATTGTTACTGTTGTCTTTATACGCAATACGCATTACTAGGCTCAAGAAAATCCGCGTGTTAAGAAAATATCGAAACATCAAGAACGTTTTGGGTTTAATATGTGGTGTGGAATTTTAGGAACTAAAATACCAGGCTCATGTATTTACCATAATTCATTAACTGCAGAAATGATACCTACATTTATTTTTGCAGCACAAAATGTAGCATGTTAGCATGTCAAACTTATCTTCATGGCTATAATGGCCATCCTGCATATGCGACCGTAATAATACAATACGATATTAGCTATTTACCAATAAACAATAATAGGGACAACAGTAACAATAAGAACAAATTGCTCTAAAAACAACAACTCGACAAGCAGAGTAATAAGGATAAATACTATTTTATAATGATATTTAATTATGTTACACTTTTGCCCACTTGCCCCAATTTCTTCTATCACTGTGAATTCGGGCTCGGTGCGGTTATGGGTCGCTAGAGCTTTGACTAGGGCTTAGAGCCTAGGGCATTGACAAGATTACATTGGTTCATTTCAAAACCAAGACACAGCCGTGCTATGGTACAGACCTCGATGTGGATATGTGTGGCCAAATCCTAAATCTTTCTTTGTAAAGGTTAATTGTACAATTAGATGTAATTTAAAGCGTGATATTAACTCATATTGCTGCTGTTTAATGAAATACAAAACTTTTTGCATCGAATTCTTCTACATTTTACCAGAAAGACGCACGGCCATGGACTCGTTGCGGTTATGTGTGTCCCGACCTTAAATCGATACAAGGCTTCTGCGTTTTACCTAATATAAAAGACTGTACTATTGTTTTATAAACATCACCAATGTCCTCGCTAGAGTGCAATTTCTTTTAAAAGATTTCCAATATCTAACAAGTTGTAAGACGCGCTTGCAACCGCAAAATAAATAAAAATCCCGGCGTCTGCAAAAATATTGTTCTATGAGAAGGAAAACGTGACACTTCCACTTTTGTATTAAATATCTTGTTTCAATTTTGTTTTTCTTTTTTCTGTTTTACTTGTGTAACAAGCTTTTTCTATACAGGGGTTTTTTAGAATATATAACTAATCTCTTCTGATTCATGCAGAACACATAAATATAATATGACAAGTTTATATGTATATATATTATACCACGACGTTTCGCCAACATCTCAGTTGGCATTATCAAGTGTTGCTTCCTTGACGGTTGCTTGACTTGGTTTGAGTGCTCTGGTCCTCTGTCTGCCTTTTTATAGTCTGGCGCGTGCGGAGGTTGTATCTTGATTCTACCTGATTGGTTTTTACGCTCTGATGGTTTCGTGTCTCTTCTTTGCTTTTTGACCTGGATGTTACTTTTGTTTCTTTGTTGCATGTTAGTTCTGGTTGGTTGGTTTCGATGTTTGTGTAAGTTTGCGGTTTTTCTTTATTTTCTGTTTTGTTTTTCTGGTGTGTTGTACTTGTTTGTTTTTTGAATAAAGTTTTCCATATGTTTGGTAGGTTTTGGGCATCATCTCTCTTGTTAAAATTTTCTGTCTTTTCTATTTCGAGAGCTTCCCTGATGACACGTGTTCTGTAGTGTTTAATTGGTGCGATTTGTTTTGCTTCTTCAAAATTTATTGTGTGTCCTGTCTCATGATGGTGTTGGAAGAGAGCTGATGTAGTTTGCTTATTCTTTAGGCTGTTTTTGTGTTCCTGGATCCTTGTTGATATTTTCCTGTTTGTTTGTCCGATGTATTTCTTGTCACAGTCTTGGCAGGGGATGCTGTATACTCCTTGGTTTTCCAGCGGTATTTTGTCTTTTGGGTTGCCCAGTATTTTGTGTATTGTTGTTTGTGGCTTGTAAACTGTGTGTATATCGTGTTTTCTTAAGATTCTTCCAATTATGTCTGTAACACCCTTTAACTTTGGAAAATTTAAAAACCCTAACATAGGAAAATAGGTAGAATGCCGTGTATTAACATAAAATGTTACTAAATATGTGTTTGGCAAAATTACGAAAAAAAATATCTACGTGCTTTTTCTTTCTTTTAAAATTAGGGTTTCTTATTTCGTTGATTTGGTCTCAAATTATAGTTCCATCACAACGGCTCGGTAGTGTATCCCTAATGTAAAGTACATAGTACATTACACTCCATAGAGAGCCACTAGAGGCACATTAATAGCGTTGAAGATCAATAGAACTTACTCTGTGACAAACCACTGACGCTATTTCTGTTACCACAAATTAACTAGGGTATGGAATTAATGGATGTGTCTGAAATTGGTATTTTATGCTTTATTTGTTTTCTGGAAAATTAAATTTAAACAAAATATTATTTGGCTTTTCACCAGAATAAAATTAAAAAGTTTATTTAACACTTTATGAAAATTAAAACTTTTATACATTATGAAGAACTATTCTGCTCTTACACAATATAATAAAAATTATGATTAGTTTAAAAGAAATAAAATAATGAAATATTTAATATTAAGTTACTTACGATACAAAGGTTTTTCGTAGTAAGTTTTTAGGTAAACTGTTTACCACATTTTTAGTAAACTATTTACCACATTTTTGAGACGCCACCATTTGCCCAGTTCCCGTCTGGCGTCTTGTTAAGATTTTATTTTATTGAATTAAAATAATTTAAACCGAGAGCTAATGAACCTTTGTTTATAGATTGAAACCTTGGTATTGTAAGTAACTTAATATTAAATATTTCATTATTTTATAACAGTTCTTCAAATATGTAAAGGTTTTAATTTTCTTAAAATGTTAAATAAACTTTATAATTGTATTTTGGAGAAAAGCCAAAATTATTTTGTTCTGAAATTAGTAACTAAAAATTTGTTTATCTCAAGTTTAAAATTATTTGTATCGTTTTTTTATTAACGACGTTACTTTTTTAAATACGTGTAAAGCATTATGGTAATTTTGTTTTGTTAATCTGGACACGCGACAACGTGCCAAGCCAAGTTTATGCAAGGAAACTAGCTACTAGCTACAACGCCGAGGGTATAGTAAGTGTGTTTATATATCATATTATATATACATAAGGGCTACCAGAAGTTCAAACTTGATAAAGCTTAGCTTTTAAACCGTTATAAAGATATGCAAGGTTCAAAAGTCGTCAACTTTCCACTGACTGACTGACTTCCAGATAGACTTAGAAAGATGAAATATCCAGCCCGGTAAATGTGTGTAGGACGTAGGAAAAAAATCTAAAATTAGAAACAAGTTAAAAGGGGTTTAATGGTCTTCATGCAAAAGTTTTTTAATTATAGCGTTTAAACCGTAATAAATAAAACGTCCTGTTAATTTCTTAATAATTTATTTATTAGTTGTTAATTAGTATTTATTTATTATTGATGAAATCATTTGATGTATGTATCCAAAGGCAACGATTTGACAAATAGTTTTTCTAGATAGCATTTAATTGGCTGTTTTGATATTTGAGCTTGTCTTATCAATATTTTTAAACAAGTCTAATACAATTTTGTTGTTAAAGCATTGAGGAAGCTACAATAAAAATACAAAAAAGTTTGCGCGTTTTCCTCAAAACTAAGGGTTTGAAGAAGAATTAAAAGCATTTATTATGTATATTTATCAATAAAACCCATTCTGTAATACCCACTGGCTTACACTTCAAACAATATTATTACCGGAACTTAGTTAAGGGTTGGAAAATGGAAATTTACCATTTATGGCTCCTTAGTGACTATTAGGAACAAATATTTAGAATTTACTCAAAGGGTCCACATAGTTTTGGGATAATTTATGAAAGGTAGGGATAATATATTCATGGGTTCCAAGAAGTCTTTATTACTTTCTTGCTACTTATAAGGTAAAAACACCTGTCACGATTTACTTAATAATAAAATTTTAAAATTCTATTGCTTTATTTATTAATTGATGTGATGTAGTCCATACTGCATAATTCCGGCAGGCAAACGAAAGCGCAAAAGCCATTTTGTGGCTCATCCATGACCGTAAAAATTAATAATTAATGATACCACTGTAAGAATTTACTACTTTATGGTTAGTTGTTTAAAAATTACGGAGTCTCCCAAAAGAAAAGCTGGAATACCCTGGCCCGACCAAGACTGGTGACAGGTGTTTCAGTCTGTTAAGACTTGTCAAACCGCTTTCAGGTCGAGTAGATCGTTTCTTGATGAAGCCCCGACTGACTGTAAATATTCTTCTGTCGATCCAGAAACTAACAAATACAGAGACAGCTGAAAGCCATCTCACCAAGTTAAGAATTCTTCAAAAAAACAATCCAGCCATAGTCAAATTCGAGAGGGTAAAGGTGCAGGCGGTAAAGTAAGTGCGCCACGGAGATACAGGCTCAAACGGTTTTTCCTGAAAATGGCGGCACCTCCGTTCGCCTTATTTGTAAGTATTTTGTGTTTTTTAGGTTCATTACGTCACACTGTACCTATTTGTGAAAAAAATATCTTCCTCTAAATTATGCAAGAACAAAATCCTCTATCTCCTGTACTAATGCCCAATGTTAAAAAGTATGTCGCCCTTCCAATTAACCATTGGGTATATTTTATTAAATTTAAACAATTATTTGTGACCAAAATCTGTATTTTTTAGGTATCAATGACAGCTCAAAACTTCAAGGTGACGGCTCGGCGCCATTATGAATATTTTTTTTAATTAATGGGAATATCTTGTGGCACATCTTTTTAAAACTTTTGACGAGTACTTATACTTTTAAAATATAGGAAGTCAGCATTTGCATACTAAAAATGGCGGTATCCTAACTGAGAACCTGACATGTAATCGGTGTGGTACTTTCCTTAAAGCTTTTTAAAGATTATTTTTTTTATTTTAAATAGTGATATAATATCCAGGGGGTTGTTCATATTTTATTGATTAAATAGAATAGGTTTATGGGTTTGTTTTAAATTAAACTCTTAGTGACGTTTCGCCTATCATAGCAGGCTTTTTCAAAAACTTTTTATTTTTAAGTGGAACCTACAAAAAGAGTAGAGTTTGAAATAGCAAACACAATAAAAAAACAATAAATACAATCATTTACAACACATAATTAAAACTCACAAATAGGTTTAAAACAAATAAAAACAATTAAAAATTATCTCACAATGATGATTTTATGGTACGCACCTCGAAATTCATGTTCACTGGTTGAAGATTTTAATGCTAGTGGAAATGATCTTATCTACAATGGAATTCTTATGCTTTTGTTGCTTTTTTATTTAATATTATGTGAAAAAACATTCTTCAAATTATTTTCAATGTTGTAAAAAGGGTTTAGATTATGAAAATAGTTTTAGGTGTTATACAGTGTGGAATTTAATTAGAGATACGTTAAAATATTGACTAGCAAATTAAATTATAGTAGATTTGGCTTAATTTGTTAATGTCTTGCTTGTCATTGACTATATGTTCTTCCTTTTTTATGTGAATCATTTCCTTTATGAGAAGTTTGTTGTAGTTTCTCTCTTGGGTTAAAATTTTTGTATTAGCGAAATCAAATTCGTGCTTCATACTTATTTCGTGTTTGTGCAGAGCGGTAGAGGCGTTTTTGTGTATTTATGTCCATTTAATCTGCTATCCAGGTATTGAGTTGTCATGCCTATGTATTTTTTGGACAATTTAAACAGGGTATAGAATAAACCACATTTGACTTTTTTTTATTAGGCACTTTGCTTTTAAGTTGGGTGAAGAGTGAAGATAACAGATTTTGGGCCTTGTGACACACAATAATATCATGTTTTTGAAGGATATACTTAATTTTTTCAGATAGTACTTGTGTATATGGCATAGCTACATATTTTTTTGGATTATTTTGGTTTATCAGGTCTTTTTGAGTTGTTTTATTATAGAATTTGAAGATACGTTGTTTGATAATTTTATTAATTTGTGCATATATAAAGTTGTTTTGTAGTAGTATTTTTCTAACCCTGCTCAAAGTTTCTGGGCGAAATTCTGGTGATGTCAACGCCAAGGCCCTATCAGTCAAACCTATAATTACACTATTTTTTTGAGACATTGGGTGATGTGAATTGTAATTTAAGTAGCGACCCGACCAAGTATCTTTTGTGTACCATTTTGTTTTAAAGAGCCTCATCGTTATTATTTCTGATTAATGTTAAGTCAAGGAAATTAATTTTATTGTCTTTTTCGATCTCTGACGTGAATTGGAGTTTTGGATGAAAATTATTAAAACAACTTAAAATATCATCAATTTGGTTTTCGGGCACGGCAGTAAGACAATCGTCAACATACCTCTTAAAAAAATTATAGGGATGTTGGTATTCTTTAAGACTTTTTCCTCCAAGTATTCCATAACAAGTTGTGCTACTGTCGAGGAAATAGGTGAACCCATTGCGCATCCATCCAATTGTTGATAAAATATATCTTTAAATTGAAAGTAGTTATCGGTTAGTGTTAAGTTTAAGGCTTCTATAAAAAGATCTTGATTTAGTTTTGTGAAATTTTTTAAAAGGTCCCATTTTTCTTTTATTATTTTGCTTAAAAGGTCGATTGGTATATTAGTGTATAGAGAGACTACGTCAAGTGACAATAGTTTGTAATTATTGGGTATTTTGACTGTAGCATTACAAGGAAAATAAAAGTGCTTTCATTTAAATAGTTCAATGCTTTATTTAAAGAAAAAAAGGTTACATAAAAAGATCGTTATCCTATATTAAATAGCTTTTTATTCGTCATCTTCACTTTTTCCATATCCTAAGTTTTTATAATAATTGTGGAATCTTTTTGGTACCCATTTTAAGAGATTTTGCAAATGGTTATACTTCTTGGCGCTGAAATTAGTTTAGGCTCGTCTCTAATCGGTGCAATCGATATAGACATGCAGTTACTACGTCTGGTTCTTCTGTTAAAGTCGACTTCTAAAAGTCTTCACCAAAATCTGTTTTATAGTATAGGATTCCAGGGTTACTTTTTCTAGCTTGCATATGAACTACACGAGATATCAGAAAGTTATTACCTGTGCTAGTTTTTTCTTATTAATATACGGTGCCGCTGAACTGTCAAAAAGTTGTTTAAATTCCTTAAAATCAAAGATTTCCATATTGACTACGATAAAAGGTTTTTTTGTACCACATATTCGAACCATCTGCTGCCAATCCCAAGGAGTCATAATCTGAAACCTTGGCAGTTTTTTTCTTTCTCGCTCTATCACGGAATGAACGACATCAGCCTCCAAGTGTGTGTGTCCTCTGGCTAAAAACTTGTGATTGATCACGTTAATGTTTGGTTTAATATGAAGGATAAAAAAATACGACATCACCATAAGGACGTTTCGGTTTTGGCTGGGACAATTGTCGGACCAAATTGTTAGTTCTTTTATGTTATCTGAAACGTGTTCTTCGACCCATTTTATTAAACACGACGCTACTTCATTTCCTCCGCGACCAGCTATGCTCTCATCCCACATCATGCAAAAACTTTTTTCATGTGTTGCGTCTTGGATTGTAAGGTTATAGGTCCATAGCTTAACGGAATAGAAGCTTTGTGAATTATGTAAATCTGGGGTTGGTAGGCATTTCTGAAGGTCAATCATTATAACTTTTTTGTCTAGTAAATTTTCCCTTGACATTTTTTTATCTTCCGCTTTAAGTTTATATCTATTGTTTGTATCTGCTAGGTGTTTGTCATAATCAGACTGTAGACTCTGTCTCGATTCAAGTGATTCCGCTTTACGGATCTTAAGCTGAAGTTCATCACATAAGTCACAGGTGTCATTATCAGGACTCTTAAATGAGTAATTATATTCATAGTTGAATATATCTGAGTATAACCACTCCTTTGCAATGCTTTCAGGTGCCAAACCACTTTCTTTACATTCTTCCAGATAAAGACCATACATTCTACTAATATTCAAATGATTGCCCAAGTATTTCTTTTTGGTTTTTCTCGCGAATAGTGAGATTCATACGTTGGAAATTTCGCAATATGAGGTTCTAACAGAGTTTCGAACTTCTTCTGAGATTTTGTTTACAGGTACATGCTTACCCCTTTTGTCGGGTGTTACAATGCCTCCATCCTTCTTCTTTTTAATTGCAGTGTCCACTGTTTGCTGGGAGATGCTTAAAGTATTTAAAAAAAACTTTTTGCAAACTATTTCTTTTACTCCGCCTGTTTCAAAACTATAACTATTGGTAAAATTTCTTTTTGCATGTCTTTGACCGGTTATCTCCCTACGTCTTTTTATTGGCACTTGTGCAACGCTGGATGCTATGTACTGTCTTCTTACATCCACTGTTTTTGATGGACTCCAAAATTCTTATGTATTATTTGACGGCCCTGCTCAGAAATTTTATTGCTACACAAGAGTTTGCAAGTATCACCGCAAGGTTTCCTTACAGATTTCGATTTCATAATACGACTGCCACTGTCCGTTTTGTATTCCAATCCTGAGTGCCGTTTTCTTTTGTAACGCTTTTTTCCAATTCCTTGGGTTGCTTTTTCTTTTTCGGGTTAGTTTTTTATCTTGTTTTTCATTTAGGTCTAATTCATCGTTAAATTCTTCTTCAGATTCTGATAAATAATTGGGATCCGCCACATCGTCATCGCTGTCAAAATGTAATACCTCTCTGTCGGGTGTTCTATGTAATTGCTCCTGATCTTCCGCAGTAACATGTTTGCTTAACTTCTCAATTGAATTATCAAGATGTTCCATTGGTCTAAGTACTGGATTAAGCTCGAACCGCGATTGTTTTAGTACTTGTTTACATAAAAAGACTAACGACGGGATTATACAACTTAGGGAATGTTCGTTTTCATGACTGGTGATTCCTAAAAATAAAAACGAATGTATGTACTCATTTCATTATAATAAAACGATTTATAATCTACCTAAATTTGTTAAATACTTTACTACGTATTTTACAGACTTACCTACTGTTTGGATTGTACTGGATTCTGCCGCTGCAATAATTTGAATGTTATGTGAAAATTCAGGTTTATCACATCTATGAGGGTCATCCTTTTTATTTTCGGAAATTTCTGAAAAATACAACCATATCTGAAGTTTTCCTTTCCAAAAGTTACTATGCATACTTTTTTTCATACAACAAACATATATTAAGTCACAGTTATTTTTTACAATGTTAGTGATAAACTATGTTAAGTCCATTCTAAGACTGTAAACAGTATAAAATTAAATTATTTTAAACTTCCAAAAGCTAGAATACGATATTTGATCAATAGTTAATCAGAAAAAAATGAAGAAGACTACTAAAAATTATTATATGTATTTACCTGTTGTGTTTATGTTTGGGGTTCCATTATTCTTACAGATTCGTGGTACTTCAGGTATTACCTTTCCCAACATTTTACTCGTCCTAGAAGACCACGGAGCAGAAGTCAAAGACATAACTACTTTCCTAATAAAAGCACGCACATGAAGAAACTTGTATAAAAAAACTATTTCTACTACACACGAGGTTAATGTGTACTCTCGGACTTAACGTATCAAACTAAATTCAAATCCAGAGGCAAATAAGGTTAACGTGACTTAACACAGTTTGCGTCAGGGGAATGTGTGGATTTAACATAGTTTAAAATGGGCTATTTTCTTTAATTTTAAAGATATGTTTAAACTAAAAGTATCAAGCGGTTCCCGGTAAAATTTTATGTGATTTAACATATTTAGTCAAAATTTGCCAAATTGGCTCTGGGGTGCTGATATATATATATATATATATATATATATATATATATATATATATATATATATATATATATATATTATATTGTTTCTTTTTAATATATTTTTGTGATTTTAAACCTTCCTTTATACAACAGAGAAATTTTTATTGCAGATTTTAGCACTTCAGTAAAAATTTTATAACGCAAACCCTTTTTTGTAATAGGTAAGTTTTTCCGTAGACACACGGTATTTTTGGGGTAAGATCAGATGCATGGGTTTTATATTTTGGACTTATAGGCACACACAAAACAACAAAACAGTAGTGATGCGACGTCTTAGTAACCAGAGGATCATTATACAAAAAAATCTATTTAAATCGGTATAGTGGAAGTCTCTTATGAAGTGTCTGAAAATAATGGCTTTGCATTTTAAATATATAGATAAAATATATCTTTCCGAATTAATAAAACATTTAAAAAACTATATTATTGTATGTACTTCTAAAGATATAGTGACCAATTCATGCATCCTGCATCTCCTTTTTCTGTTTTATTATTTTTATAAAAAAGTTATAAAATTAAAAATTTTTAAAAGAAAGTTAAAATACCATGGTATATTTTTACAAATTACAACACATTAACTCCAGAACCTTAACCTTGGTTTCAGTTGTGGGCAGTAGCAATTATTTGAAACCTAATAAACTACTACCACATTCGATGTAGGTTGTAACATTTTTTTTTTTTTGAAAAATAGAAAAATATAATTAAAAGAATCATATTTAATTTAATTTGCAGGTATTAAATAATTATTTGTAAAATCGTTGCACATCTGATACATTCCGTAATAAATTTACCAGTAATGGATAAACAATAATAGATAACTAACCGAAAGTAAAATGTAAAAAAAAATTATTAAGACATTTTGTTTATTACTTGTGGATTCATAGTTTTTCCTAAAATAATTTATTTGACTCATTAGCAAATAATGAAATTTACTTTGTCCCCCTATCCTATTTATTAACGTCTTCAAAATAGTCAAATACAATTTTGTTGTAAAAGCAACAGAGAAGCCAATATTTAAATGTATTAAAATTTACACAGAATTTCCTATCACCGGTCTAGCGATGCACCAACTAATATGATTTAAAAAAATAGAAATAGAGAATAATTGCACAATGAAAAGGGCCAGGCACTAATATTACCGGCCTTGTTTTGACATCTGAGTTTGCGCAGTTGCATGATAAAATAAGGACTGCCTTAATAGGGATTGTGTCTGGCTTAATTTATGCCGTTTTAGGTCGTGCCTTATTTTGGTCTTATTTTATTTTCGGAAAGGTTCGTGTAACCGAACGGCTGTCGACCACATAATCGTAAAATTTTTAATGGTTAAAATACTTAAGACCATGCTTTCTTAATTTTTTTTTGTAACTGCATAAAATAAAGGCGTACATCACAAGAAACTACCAAGTGCCAATCGTGTTTTATGACTTAAACCAAAATTTCTTCCTTATTTTTTTATAATAAATAGTACTGTCAACATGATGTGCAACAATTCTAAATTACGAGTGCAGGCACTATTTAAATAAGGCCGGTATAAATAATACCCGATACTTTTTTTTATCTTTGGACAAACCACAAAGGCTAAAAGCCTATATACTAACGTACCCTGGGTGTCTTAAGCGAGGTAAGAGGGAGTTTGCTGACACGGGACTTAAATACTTGAAGATTTGGGGGAAGGAAAGACCTCCGCGGGCAGCAGGTTCCACAACCTAGAAACTCTAGAGATAAAAAAACGAACAAAGTGGGAAGTTCGGGGCCTGTCCAGGGATGCGTATAGGGATGCATACCCGCGGAACCACGAGTTTCTCTGTTGGGAACCGTAAGTGGAGGAACTATACTGGACAATTCTTCAGAGCAGAAGCCATGGAAGTACCTATAAAAAGCGATAAATCCCCACAGCCCGGCGATGTGCAAGAGAGGGAAGCCTTTCTGTATGTGAAGGATCATTAATGAGACGAATAGCTCTTCTTTGAATAGAATCAAGAATGCTTATGGTTGTGAGAAACGCCATGCCCCAGATATGAAAACAATATTCCAAGGAAGGTCGGATTTGGGACACATATAAAGTGTATAATTTAGAAGGGGAAAAATACTTTTGGCTCGAAAGAGAACTCCAAGCTTTTGGAAGCTGCCGTGGCTATAGATACAATGTGTTTATGCCAGTTAAGGTTACTTTTAAATGTGACGCCCACAAGATTAAAGGTGTCTGTGCTCTGTAAAACTTGGCCGCTCATAAGTAGAGGATGAGTATTTGATTACTCTTTTCGCGACAAGGAACATGATTGTATTTTGGATGCATTAACATGGACGAGATTTTTAGCGCCCCAATCCAATATTAAATTAAGATCCTGCGAAAGAGATAACTGCATCGCTCTGCGTTTGTTTTCCAAGTCAGGTTTAGTAATGGGTTTAGGAACCTGAAAACTGGAGTGAAGGGGTAGTATCGTCGGCGAAACTATGAATGGAATTAGTTGTGGACGAGAGAAGGTCGTTGATGTGAAGAAGAAACAATGTTGGTGCCAGAACTGAGCCCTGAGGGACTCCAGCATTTACTTGGTGAAAGCTTGAAGAATGGCCGTCCACAATAACTGATATACGACGATCAGATAGATAACTAGAGAGCCAAGTACAGAGTTTAGTTGAAAGACCATAGGAGGGAAGTTTATTAAGAAGTGCGGCATGCCAGACCTGGTCAAAAGCTTTGGATATATCAAGAGCAACGATCTGGGACACACCTAGAAACTCAAGAGACTTATTCCAGCAGTATGATAGGAAGGAAAGAAGATCTGCTGTAGATCTTTTGTGGCGAAATCCATACTGCCTGTCATGCGAAATTTTGTGTTTTTCTAAGTACTTGAGAATTTGTGAATTAATTAGTTTTTCCATTACTTTACAAAGAACTGAGAGAATTGAAATTGGTCTATAGTTAGATGGAAGAGATTTAGATCCTTTCTTGGAAGGAATAGGTTGAACACGTGCAGCATTCCAGCTTTCCGGAAAGATACCTGTGTCGTTAGAAATTCTAAAGGGCCGAGTTAAGATTGGTGCAAGTTCTGGAGCACATTTTTTAAAACGATTGCTGGTATGTCATCCAGCCCAGACGATTTCTTGGTGTTAAGGGAAGAAAGGATACGCTTAATGTGTTTTACCTTAAAAATAATATCGGGCATTTTATGAGGAACTGGGGTAACCGCTGGAACTGGATGATTTACGGGAGGGTCAAGGGTTAAATTGGCAGCAAATTGTTTAGCAAATAATTCTGCCTTTCCTTTAGCGGTAGAAACAATTTTATCTTCCAAAGCTAGTGGCGGCAGTCCCAATAATTCTCTAATATGGATGCACAATATACAAGTCTTTAATTCACCAAATTAACACCTATTATTACTTTCTATTTTCACTCTATTTTTATCTATAAACTAAAAAATATTTTTGATTTTTTTTAATCTTTGTACAATCCATGAAGGCAGAAAGCCTAAATACTAACGTACCGTGGGTGTCTTAAGCAAGGTAAGAGGAAGTTTGTTTACACGGGACTCAAAAACTTAAAGAAGGGGGAAGGAAAGACCTCCGCTGGCAGTAGGTTCTACAGTCTAGAAACTTTGGGGATACAAGAACGAATAAAATGGGAAGTCCGGGGCTTCTCAATTGGACCGTATAGGGATGCATACGTGCGGCACCACGAGTTTCTGTGTTGGGAGCTGCAAGAGGAGGGACTATACTGGTTAATTCGTCGGAGCAGAAGCCGTAAAAGTATCTATAGAAAAGCGATAGATCTCCCACAGCTCGACGATGGGCAAGAGAAGGAAGTCTTTGAGTAAGCAAAGGATCATTAATAAGACGAACAGCTCTTCTTTGAATGGCATCAAGAATGCTGAGGGTTGTAGGGGATGCCATTCCCTAGACATGAGAACAATATTCCAGAGAGGGTCGAATTTGGGACACATACAAAGTGTATAAATTGAAAGGAGAAAAATACTTTTTGGCTCGAAAAAGAAATCCAAGCTTTTTGGAGCCGCAGTGGCTGTAGATACAATGTGTTTATGCCAGTTAAGGTTATTCTCAAATGTGACGCCTACAAGGTTGAATGTGCCCCCGCTCTGCAAAACCTGGCCACTCATAAGCAAAGAGTGAGTGTTTAATGATTTTTTTGCGACAAGGAACATGATTGTGTTGGATAAATTAACTGAATGCATTGATAATGTAAAAAATATAAAAATTTCATTTTCAATAAAAAACATAGTACTTGCTTTACAAAAAATATGTTTAAGTTTGTGATTTTTAAGATATCAGATATCATTAATAGATTGTGGCAGAAATCACTAAATTATAGTCGTCAAGAACAAATATACATTAAAACTAAAAATACACTTTAAAATAAAATATTAAACTGCTTCGTAACTATGACAAAACAATGAATTAAATCTTGACTTTTGTCACTTTATCGTAATCCAGTTTACAAAGTTAAGTAAAGATAATATTAAAGGTGTCCCAACTCTATTTATGCACGAAATAACTTTGCCCTTGTACAAGATACAAACATAATCTAAAAATAGGAAATGTTTATATAGACACAATGTTTTTAATGACCGTACTAGTTAATATGCAATTAATTATATACGTCAATTATTGCTGGTTTTTAAGATATCAGTATGGAGTATGCTAATATACTAATTAACGACTAAACGTTGTGAAATCATTTAATATTAGGTTAACTATTTTCCAATAATTTTGTCACTGTCAGAGTGACAAATATTATTAAAATAGGTTTTAAGTTACTTCCCATTTTAAGAACTACTAGAAGGAATTTCAGCTATTTAGTTTATTTAAGAGACATATGTACTTACTTAACCTAAACACTAGTCATAAGAGATGTATTTATGTCTTTGAGTGCAATTAAGTAAATATGTGTCTAAAATAACCTAAATTGCTAACTTACCCATTATTAGACCTTACAATGGAAGGTAGTTATTAACATTTTATTATATGTATTATTTGGTACTCTAACAGTATCAAATTATTTAAAAATGATTAGAACCAAAATATTATTTTCTTTATTGATGAATAGTGTGTTATACATATTTAATGTAGAATTTATTAAAAAGTCAAAATTTGTTAAAATATACAGGGTTTTCCATTTAAAAAATGTTAATTATGTTTTTGAGTTTTGTTAATAAAGAGTTTCCGAATAAACATTTTTTATTTTTAGTTTCTTTTTGTATTTTGTACAGAGGCGAAATTATTTCGTATATAAATTAAGCTGGGATACCCTGTATATCGTTTAGCCAATTTTGTATGTTTAAACTTCTGTAGCACACCCAATTACCTACTAAGCACTCGTCTAACTCTCGTAAAAAATGCAAGACTTTGTTTACTAAGTTGTTTTATTTTAAAATAAAATCTAAATAATTTAATAATAATTTTAATGCTAGGAGGCAAAACAGAATAAAATAAGAGCCAAATACTAAAAAGTCTTAATTGTTGTAAATAATATGCCGCCAATTCCTGTAGACGCATTTAATTTAAAGCTTATGACTACTTTACTACTTGTCCTAAACCTAATTTCTTGTGTCGAATAAGCTTTGTAAAATTTAATTACGAAGTGACAATAAAGGGTAAATAAAAATTTACAAAGCTGCTTGCTTTACAAAGAAAAGATAAACAATGTTTTTTATTAAATATTAACAAGCTTATTAGTATTTTATTGAAAGAAGCCTTTACAATAAATAATATGTCCTACACTGGTTGGTGCATTGCCAGACTGGCCATAGGAAATAATATGTAAATTTTGATACATTTAAATATTGGCTATTAGACTATTTTAAAGACATTAATTAGAAAAGCCTAACCACCAAATTTTATTATTTACTTATAAAATAATTAAAAATTATTTATGAAAAACTACTTGCAAAATAGTTGAATACCTGATACATACAATAATAAATCCATCAGTAATGAATAAACTTTCTTGGTTATTATTGATTTAAGGTTTTACTTTTTACTAGTTACCCGAAAGTAAAATATTCCGGAGGGAAAATACCCCTTCATTCGGATCTTCAGGCGAGGGTGCATCCGGGAGGCCTTCATCCAGGAGTCTTTTTTTCCAAATATTTGCGGGCTTAACTCCGATATGGAAACTCTAATAGGTTCTAAATCTTCAACCAGCCACTCTCTGTTTCCAGGCTACAAACTTATTTCTGTCTTTTCGCCCACATGGTGGGGTATGTGCTTACCTTCGCAACCTCCCGTAAATCATCCAATTTCAGCTATTACCCCAGTTCCTTATAAAATCGCCAATATTTTTTAAAAGTAAAACACATAAGGCGTATCCTTTCTTCTCTTTACACCAAGAAATCGTCTGGGCTGGATGGCATACCGACAGTCGTTTTAAAAAAATGTGCTCTAGAACTTGCACCCATTCTTACTCGGCTTTTCGACTTTCTTACGGCACAGGTATCTTTCTGGAGAGCTGGAAAGTTGCACGTTTTCAACCTATTCTCAAGAAAGGATCTAAATCTCTTCCATCTTACTATAGATCAATTTCAATTCTCTCAGTTCTTTGTAAAGTAATGGAAAAATTTCGCTACAAAACAGCAGATCTTCTTTTCTTCGTATCACACTGCTGGAAAAAGTCTCTTGAGTTTTTAGGTGAGTCCCAGATCGTTGCTCTTGATATATCCAAAGCTTTTTTGACCAGGTCTGGCATGCCGTACTTCTTAATTAACTTCCCTCCTATAGTCTTTAAACTAAACACTTTACTTGGCTCTTGAGTTATCTATCTGATCGACGTATATCAGTTATTGTGGACGACCATTCTTCAAGCTTTCATCAAGTAAATGCTGGATTCCCTCAAGGCTCAGTTCTGGCTCCAACATTGTTTATTTTTTACATCAAGGACCTTCTCTCGTCCACAACTAATTCCATTCATAGTTTCGCCGACAATAGTACCCTTCACTCTAGTTTCCCATCACTAAACCTGACTTGGAAAACAAACGCATAGCGATGCAGATATCCCTTTCGCAGGATTTTAATTTAATATTGGATTGGGGCGCCAAAAATCTCGTTCATTTTAATGCATCCAAAACACAATCATGTTCCTTGTCGCGAAAAGAGTAATTAAATACTAATCCTCTACTTATAAGCGGCCAAGTTTTGCAAAGACACCTTCAATCTTGTGGGCGTCACATTTGAAAGTAACCTTAACTGCCATAAACACATTGTATCTATAGCCACGGCAGCTTCAAAAAGCTTGGATTTCTCTTTCGAGCCAAAAAGTATTTTTCCGTTTCTAACTTATACACTTTGTATGTGTCCCAAATCCGACCTCCCTTGGAGTATTGTTCTCATATCTGGGGCATAGCGTCCCCCACAACCCTAAGCATTCTTGATTCTATTTAAAGAAGAGCTATTCATCTCATTAATGATCCTTCACTTACGGAAAGGCTTCCCTCTCTTGCCCATCGTCGGGCTGTGGGGGATTTATAGGTTTTTATAGGTACTTTCATGGCTTCTGCTATAAAGAATTGTCCAGTATAGTTGCTCCACTCATGATTCCCAACAGAGAAACTCGTGGTTCCGTGCGTATGCATCCCTATACGGTCCAACTGGACAGGCCCCGAACTTCCCACTTTGTTCGTTCTTTTATCCCTAGAGTTTCTAGATTGTGGAACCTGCTGCCCCTGGAGGTCTTTTCTTCCCCTCCCCAAATCTTCAAGTATTTAAATCCCGTGTCAACAAACTACCTCTTACCTCGCTTAAGACACCCACGGTACGTTAGTATTTAGGCTTTTAGCCTTCGTGGTTTGTCCAACAATAAAAAAAAATGCTTCCCCAGGACTAACCAAAACTTTTTAACGATTTTATATTGAGGTAGTTGTGAAAAATATGTAATTTGCTATTTTATTACCGCGGCCATCTTGGAATTTATTTTTTTTTATATTGAGCTCTATTCTATCAATCAAGCCCCTTCATTTGATACCCATATTGATGTAGTTTTTGAAAACATATGTTATTTGCCATTTTGAGGCGGCGGCCATCTTGGAATTAAATTTTTTCGTAGTGAGCTCTATTCTACCAATCAAGACCGTTCATTTGATACACATATTGATGTTGTAGTGAAGTTATATGTGATCCCCACTTTTGTACGGGCGGCCACCTTGGATTTACAATCATAGAGAATATAATATATTGTATTGTCACCAAGATTAGGAGTGTGTACCAAATTCAGATCGATCGGTCGTCAGGAAGGGGGTCAAATTCCAGTTACTAAATTTGACCCAAACAAATAACAAATAAACAGATCAAGTTAAGTAAAACCGTTTAAAAAGAAAAACACGCCCGACAAGCACGCAACTGAGATTTTCATTTTTTTTTTATCCAAAAACGACACGCGGCACCAACACCAAACCTATGTATACCTGATACTATTGGCATAAAAAGGAACACTTTGGTTATAATTTTTTTATTTTGGAATTTGCAGAAAAAAATAATTTTTTTTTGGTTAGCCCTCCCTGACTAAATAAAAAAATTGAAAGGCAAATCTTTCGTATTGTTTTTGTAATTAAAATAAAATTTTACTGACAAATTTAAAATTTTATATAATTATCTATATTAAAAAAACTGTTTACTAAACGATCGACTCCTATCTTGGGTATACTTGGTTATCCACTTTATGCCATACTACCAGAACTAACCAAAATATGACAAAAGTGGCATCTATCCATTCGCGGCAACTCTTCCTCATATACCGTATATAAATATCAATATCAATATTTTGTTATAAGGTTTGTTCCAGCAGAATGTTGGAAACATGTTAGCAACAATCGTAAAACGCTGAAATTGTTACAAACATTAGTCAGAAATGTTGGCAACAGCTTTCTGCTGGACGAAAATTAAACAAGGCGTGCACAAGATTGTTTGACTAGGTAAGGTTGCCTCGTGAGCCTTGCAACATGGTGGACCATACGTCACATATGTATTTTGCTCATTATTTAATGAAGTTTTTAATAGTGTAGTTTGTGTTTTTTGTCAATATTAAATAATAGTTATTTATTAGATAAGTGAGTTATATTACATATAAGTCACGCAAGAAAAGTTTAACTCTCGAGCCCGAAGGGCGAGAGAGAGTAATTTTCTTAAGTGACTTATATGTAATAACTCACGTGTCTAATACAAAAATTTTATCCAACACTTTCGTATAAATCGTTTTTAATATCGAAATAATTTGAAAACGTCATCCATTATTTGTTACTTGTCATTGTCAACACCAGCAACAAAATTTTGTATTGTCTATAATTCACTAGTGAGCTAAAGGGTACTTTAGCTCACTAGTGACTTTATAGTACACTTTATATCCTCAAAATCTGATCAATTATGTAGATATTATATGTAAGTGTTGGATAAATACTTTTATCCAACACTTACATATAATATCTACATAATTAATCAGATTTTAAGGATATAAAGTGTACTATAAGTCACTAGTGAGCTAAAGTACCCTTTAGCTCACTAGTGAATTATAGACAATATACATAATTTTGTTGCTGGTGTTGACAATGACAAGTAACAAATAATGGTTGACGTTTTCAAGAATTATTTTCGATATTAAAAACGATTTATACGAAAGTGTTGGATAAAATTTTGTATTAGACACGTGAGTTATTACATATAAGTCACTTAAGAGAAAATTACCTCTCTCGCCCTTCGGGCTCGAGAGTTAAACTTTTCTTGCGTGACTTATATGTAATATAACTCACTTATCTAATAAATAACTATTAAATACTGGTAATTCCAGTTGTTACCGTAACTTCTTTATATCCTATTAATAAATTATTTAACAATGATTATTCTAGCTGATTTTTAAATATTGTATATCGCGCTCTTTCGCCCACATGGCATTATCCATCTAGATATCCTTGTTTGCTATGTAGGAGGCAACCTTACCTAGTTAAACGATCTTGAGGCGTGCATACTGCTTACAAGTCAATACAAGAAAGGTTATGTTAAAAATTTGTCAGTAATGTTTGAAAAAAGTTTGCAAACTTTTCAAACAGTTTTCAGCATGTTTCAAACATCTTAAAACTACTGCTGGAACAACAAACAATTGTATAATGTTACAAACATGGCACTGCTGGAACCACAAATTTGACGTGCGCAGAATCCGAATGGTTGCAAACATATCTGACAGCCTTCTGGAACAAACCTATAGTAACATATATTTTTCAATAGAAGGTTGCAACCGCTTGCTTTTTAAATTATTTTAGTAAATTTCCGCAAGGGTTTTAAAAAGCAATGCCAGGAAAATCACAAGCTTTACGTCAATTCGCCATTGTCTTTCTGGAGAAAATGTTTGTATTTGTAAAAATTTGCCTAAGGCAATGTTTAATATTACTACTATTCTAAACCTTGATATCAAAAATAAAGCTTCAAAGGATCTTTAAAGACTAAATTGAATGTCTGACTTGAAGTTAAAACAGGTTTTTGTCTGACTCGTATTTTGTGTATTTAGATATTCAATGAAAAGAGCTTGTATAAATTAACCCTTTCATTAATGTAATGATCACAAACAACTTATTTACTTGAAATAGGTATGATATTTTATAAGAAATACCAGTTACCAAAATCTTTAATGCAAAAACTTTAGTTTGTATAAAAATTTAATACAAAATATATATTTTTTATTCCTTTAGTGATACCATAAAGTAACATACCTACGGATAAGAGAAACCATGGCATGCTAAAATTTTCGTACCGCTTTTGCGGCAGTCTTGGCGGCAGGCTTGTCATTTTTCCAGTTTACACTTTAAATGCGTCGGTCAAAGCCTTGCCTCGTGTAACATCAGCGGTGGGGAGACACGTAAGCTTACTGAAATGACTAACTGGCGGTATTTCAACGAGAAACGAATAAAATTATATTGGGAGTTTTCGCATGACCTGTCCTTAAATCGGCTATTCCATGATAACTCTTATAATTTCCTTACTCTATGGTGATACTTAAGTTTAGTTATAAATTTATAACATTATGCAATAATAAAACAATGTTCTTTTGTTTAACAAAATCAGCCAGTCAAATATACATAATATGTGTACAGGGCAATGCGTCCAAAGGAGACAGTCTAACGCAATTACCGGCATGTTAACATTTCGGATTAGGGGACTAATAGTGTTTGTTTTGTTATTGCATTACTGGTCGATATACCTTTAAAATAGCTGATGCGATATACAACTCAAAACGTATTTTGAGCTAAAACAAATTCATTTTAATTATGACATCTCTTTTTATGTGAACGTGCTAGAAAAATGTTATTTGCAAAGTTTTTAACAACCCTAATTTTATAAAGGTGTAAAATTAATAAGAGATAGAGGGCTGGTTATATAATATTTTATTTTAAAAGCTTTACAAAGTGTGGTTTTAAAAATTCACGGTGGTTTTGAAAATATCCGAAAAAAAACGAAATGTTGTTGAGTTTAAAATCGGACATAAAATGGTTTTTAATAAATAAAGCCTAAGAGTTTTAAGAATTATTATACAGGGTGTTTTATATCTACGGTACGAACTTAAATAGGTGATTTTTAATAATTTTATGATTTATTTTTAATAAACATATGTCCGGACTTGCTTCATTTTTAAGATACAGGTAAAGTTTTTAATAGAGTAGTTTTTTTTTAATATTTTAAAACTTCTTTAACCAATTTAAATAAAATTTGATGCACATATGTAGAGTAAAAATACGCTTGCAAAGCTTTACCTAGATTAATTGGATTATTGGGTCCAGTAGGCACCACAGCCAATATTATAAAAAAGTACGCCACACAAAAAATTTAAGAGTAATTTGCCTTTAAATAAATAGAAGGTCCTATATTTCATTGAAAATTCTCATATTCCTTCTTAACTAAGGTCAAAATTGTTTATTTTTCAATTTTTGATTTTATTTTATGCTGTTTAAGGGTACTTTTTAGTATCACTTAAAGTGGCTTAACTTTTTTCTTAAAAACAAAGCAAGATATAAAGAAGATATAAAAAACTTAAGTTGCATATTTAATTGCTTACTTGAAAAAAAAATAAAATCTTTATAAAAACTCAGTGGCGTACTTTTTTTCTGAATAATATTAGCTGTAGTGCCCACTAAGAAGCCACTGAACCCCATAATCTTATTCTTGGTAAAGCTTTACAAACGCCTTTTTACATTAAATATATGTACCAAATTTCATCCAATTCGGTTAAAGCGTTTTAAAGATATTTAAAAAATTTCGGCTATTTTTCAAAACCTTAACGCCCTGTACCTTAGAAATAGAGCTAATAATCTTATTCTTGGTAGAGCTTTACTAACGCCTTTTTACATTTAATATATGTACCAAATTTCATCTAATTCGGTTAAAGCGTTTTAAAGATATTTAAAAAATTCCGGCTATTTTTCAAAACCTTAACGCCCTGTACCTTAGAAATAATTCCTTAAGGTGCTTATGTAAAATTATAGAAAGTTGTTTTTGGTGACAAACCCTCGGAATAAGATAAAACAAAGATAGAAGAGAATTGGATACTAAAAAATTTAAATAATTACCAGGTTTCATTAATTGACCTCTAGGGTACTGTCTGGCATTTATAATATCGTCATCTATAGCAGACCCGTCCCTTTTTAATAGATTATTTCTACAGACCACGCAGACTGTTTTTTCTAAGATGTATTTTGCAAAAACCCACTCATATATACCATGGTGGTTTTTCCAATTCTGCTCTGTTTATTAATATTTAAATCTTTGGGGATGGTCGTAATAGCACTCTCATTATTTTCCAGAGGTTTTAAGCCAGCAAAAATCTCCCCGGTCAAAAATTATCTTAAATCATCAAGGGTTTCTTGACATGAATCAAAAGTCCGGACATATGTTCATAGCAACTTTTTGCATTAAAACACATAAGAAATCACCCCCATGAGTTTCGTACCGTTGTTAGAAAACACCCTGTATTTTGATATTTTGAGGTCGTTTTAGGGACTTAAGGACATTTGCAAGGAGTAGTGTGACCATTAAAGTTTCTAGAGGCGTCGTTACATTAGTTATAATTTTTTTGTTCTCATATTGTAGAGACTATATTTGTTTGAAAAAGTTTTTGAGGTTATGTTAATTTTTAAATTATTTACAAAAATGACTTTGTGATTAAAAATGTCATATTTGTTTAAAAAAAAATTGTAAAATGAATAAAACTGTAAAGAGTACCTATGTCTGATGCTAAAAACCAAAAATTAAAAATATTGAAGAATTGACAGTGGATAAAGTTCCTGATATAAATGGGATATATTATATAATTATTATATAATATACTATATAATATTAAAGAGATATATTTTAAGTTAAAGCTTAATAAAAATTTGTAAATAATATTTTTAAATAAATATTTCTTTTTTTTATTTGATAATAAATACCAATTTATTTACCTGTGTCCTAAATCTTCTCTTTTTATTACCAGCAACTTTTATTATTTAATATACAGCGTGTCTTATTAAGTTCGCACCATGGGGAAAACTTTTTAAGTTTAATTTTACAAAAAAGTTTTTCCATATAAAAAGTTCTGCATGGTCTAAATCCAAAAATGCAATCATCCGATATATTTTTTCAGTAGTTTACAACGTATTCCATAATATTTAAGCTTCGTTTGAAAAAAAATGTTTAAACATGCGAACCTGTATACTTAAAAAAACTTTTTTATTTTTTTATGTGAGAATGGTAAAAATTAGGGTTTCTACATAGTGCATTCTTGTTTTAAAATTTAAAGTGTAAAGAAAACTTAAGAACCTTTAAAACAGGAAGCAATCACAGAAACGCTCGTTATGACAGAAAAAAAATAAAACACTTTTTTTTCAAATAAACAAGTTTGCGTGTTTAAACGCTATTTTTATTTAAAACATTTAAAAATTCTCGATATTGTAAAAATAATAGTACTTTCCTTTTAAGCGAAATTCACATTTTTTGAGATACCTCGTATACGAGTACCGGTCATATGTATTTTTTTAAAGAAAAACGTTTATTATATCCTCAACCAAGTTTTTGGTAAAAATTGGAAGAAAAGTTAGAATGATATTTAATTAAACATTTCCTAAAAAGTCGGTCAGGATAGGTAGGCTATTGATTCTGTACTTTAAAAATGAACTACAACGTTTAAGGGATTTTATTGTTTTATATGATCAATGGACCCCCAATAATTAAAAACCACGGAATGCCACGATTTTTAGGGGTGCGTTTTTAGAACGGGTTGAAAATAACCCCTTTTTAGTTTTTTGACATGACAGCGCTAAGGTATCAATTGCTAGAACTATGATTTTGGAAGGAGGTACTGAAGCTGAGGAAGAAATAGATGTTTAAATTGGTTTTTTTTATGACTACATTAGGTAAAAAAAATAGGCCTTTATTTATATTTAGCAATATATATACCTCAATGCACAAGCAAAAAGTTATAACAAGAAATTAAGAAATTTTACGTTAAAATCGCTGCAGTATAATACTTTGACTAATCATATTTTGCTCAGAATTAACCTCAGATTTTTTTGCAGCACACCATTTTAAAGGCTAAAAATAAGTATTAATAATAATAAAAAAAACCCTGTATATTTCAACATTTTTGGATTCCTAAGACAATTCTAAATGGTTATTTAACATTTTGAGAAGTTTTCACGCCTACTTGATTTTTTAGCCGTAGGTGGGTATGATCTTTTATTTATGACTTTATTTTTAAGCCGATCGTAAACTAATTGGTATCGTTAGATTCGTAAAAATTCTTTATTTAAAAAGTGCCTGTCTAAAAAGGGTTGCCATTTGAAAAATAATTTAGGCACGGAACTGTCAATTTGCCAAATTGTTTTATTCCTCAGTTTCATATTGGTCACTAAAACATTGAGATTGTATTTTTATAAGATCACCTAGGGCCACTAGATTAATTTGCACCTTATCATGGCCACCTAGATGCAACAATAAAAATAGCTTAAAAAAAAACAAGTAGACTTAAAAAAAAATTTAAATATCAGATTCTGACTTAGAATTGTCCTAGGAATTTAAAAATGTCAAAATATATAGGGATTTCTATTAAAAATTTAAAATTGGAGCCATTCTCGGTCAAGCCAAAAGTGACTGGAAAGTGTAAAATATGCGTAAACTCTCCTTGGCTCACACCATTTACCTATATAAGTATCATTTTGATATGTCTAAGACTTTAGGAGTTATGGCTTGTCTTATAAATTCGCTAACACCCGGTATGTTAAAAACAAAAATATTTGTTTAATTTCTCGCACAATGTGCAGAAATATTTGATTTTTGTTGTTAATTAATTTTATTGAAGAATAAATATGTATTTTCTTATTTAACCCACACTTTGACCGAGAATAAGCTTTAGTTTGCCGAATTGACCCACAATGGTTTAAGGACCGATATCTTAAAATCTTCAAATTATACATTCCTGGATTTTGGGCTCAGTGAGACTTTTATAAAAAAAAAAATTTTTGATATTATCTGAAACCTCTAAAATAAGACCTAGACATAAGTATTATTTAAAAACCTAACTTTTATTTTTAAAATTACCTATTTTGCGTAAGAAAAATACAAGCCTAAAAAAAACACTAAATCTTCAACTATTTCATGACAAAGTTTAGGAATGTTCTTTTAAAGTAAAGTATTTTATTTACTATGGAATATACAGGGTTAGTAGAAAAAAACGGAATCGTCAAATACAAATAAACCAAATTTTGTGCCATGGGGTATCTGAACATGAAGAATTAAAAAATTGTATTTGCAAAGTTGTCAAGTTTATGGTTTTCTCTCTAGGTTGGAGAAACTTCAATATGATCTAATATTATCGTTTTTTTACTTCAATTTTGGATATATGACATCAAGCTTGAATACAGAAACGACCAGGTATGGTCAATTATCTCAAAAAAATTTACATGTATGTATTTTCTCTTAAATTATTTTTTTATTTAAAAAATAATAAAAATTTACAGGATTATTTTTTCCGTATAAAAAGAAATTTTATGTTTATGATATATTTTACCAAAAATATAATACAACTCAAAAGGTACGTATCCACCAAAGCAACAATAAGAAACTTTTTTGTTTAGGTTGACTATTTCCAAAAAGTTCCATAATATTCCAATAAGTTGGTCATTTTAGTCGCAACAAGATAAAAATGTTTCCGTATGTCTCGTGTTTACATTTCAAGTCGGTAAGACCAAAGAAAAAGAAAAACAAGTTGGGACAAATTTAGTTGTTGCGGCGATGGAGACATTCAATTCTTAAAGTTTTGCGTAGTGCAGACTTCCACGAGAATGTGTAAATGTAAATAACGATAAACAAAACTAAAACCGTTTTTAATTTCAGTTGCTTTAGTGGAATCAAAAAGTTAAAAACTGTTGACATTTTTTCCGCAAATTTAAAACACAAAGCAACATTTAGTATTAAAAATGTATTTAAAAAAAGTAGTAAAAGTTGCTAAAAAGATAAAAGTAATAGCATTTTGCATAAAAATATAAAATCTTGTGTTTACTTAGTTATTAACATTGAGTAATTGAGCACATATTTATGTTATTACCCGACTTCTTTTTTCTTATTTTTATTTTATTATTTTTAACTTTTCAGTGACTTTTATTAATTTTTTTTAAGTCGGTTTATTTTTTTTTATAATAATTTTTAGCTTTTTAGCATTTTATTATTACAATTAGGTCGGTAAATTCAAAAACACTACTAGTACCTTTTTTAGCGGTTAGCTGCAGCTTCTATCGACTTTTGACAGAAATGAAGGTTTAATTAAGGAATTAAAGAAAATATTTAACTAACCAGAACTGACAATGACCCCCACCTATACTTAGTCTTCAGTTCCTTATATTTTCTATCAAAAGCTTATAAATCGATGCACAGGGGGCTGCAATAAATCGATACACACCAAATTTTACCCCAAGGTTGTCGACTCTAAATGCCTTTTTGATCTCTTCTTTTTTTTTGCTTTATTATCTGGACATATGTCTATTTATATGAGCATATGCCTATCTAGAGTGCTTTGCCGCAAAAAACTGGAGGCCGCCTTGCCAAAAAAATAAGTCTAGTACCTTTCTCCCTTGCGATCCCGACTGTGTTTTTATGGGACCACCGCGAAAGTAAACTTTTCTAAATAATAAAAAAAAATAAAACGGGCCACAAACGCCAGAGTAATCGCGTAACATACACAAAAAAAACATACGCGGCGAATTGAGAACCTCCTCGTTTTTGAAGTCGGTTAAAAAAAAAAAAAATTCTCATTGTTGCTTTGGTGGATACGTTTTTATATTTTTAATTAAACGGTATTTCTTAGCTACAATAAGTTTCATACAAAATAAAATTTCAGTGTTAAAACATAAACAAAGTGAACACAGCTTTATCTGCATTGCGGCCTAATGCTACAAAGAAAATTAAATGTATTAAATATTAGTCAAATATGTTTAAACATACTTTGGTTAATTTGTTAAATAGGATTTGGTATTTTTTAATACAAATTTTAAAGAATTACCGATGACTAATTATTCTTAAGTAAACAATTGATTGTTTAAAGATTCCTAGACTTTAAATTTAGATTACCTATCGTTCCTAAAAAAACATTTAAAACAAGGTTACAACGAGATGGGATTTCAATATGTAACAGGAAAAATTAGTAATATCGATTATTTAAAGATATTTTAGTGTTAATATCTTATCGTTAAAGTACACAAAGATTACGCTTATTTTGATAAAAATGAATCGTTAATAATAGACACTACTGAACCGCATTTTAATGTATCTAGTTATATAATAAGATAGGTTATATACCTACTTATATACCCATAGTGCCTAAACCGTACAATAAAATTTTGGTTGTTTTAAACAATATTTGGTAAGTAGGAAATTATTATGTCTATTTACCTAACATGGCATTTTATTTATTTTATATTATAACCAGAACTAACCTTTAGTTAGGTAAAATATCTTGTTAATGTAAATGTGCAAAATGTATTTTTACAGTCATTGATAAGCCATATGCCCAAAGAACTTTTATAAATATAGTTAGTTGCGGTAGGCTGAGGGATTTGAAACAGATGTATTATTTGTCCCTGACAAAAAACAATAAGACATCAAACTTTTGTGTGAAATACAAACAGCTATAATGTGCAAATATTATGTGAAAACAATTTGTTAACAGTACCTAACTCTAAAATAACAAGAAATAACATATTCAGAATTAACTCCCACTCCATTTGATATTATAAATATTTTAATGGTTTTTTCCTAAGAAGAATTACGTTTTTTAGTTTCATTTTATGTTTTCTAGACAAAGTGTAAAATATTTTGTTAGAAATGAATGTAGTGAAAAAGATAATACATTTTTTTTTTTTTTAATAATAAAGGTCTAGCAAGGATAACCATTTTGGGGCTTATAAAATTTATTTTCATTTATATATATTACCTTAGGCAAAGTGTGAAGTGTACTAATAAATACAAATTTAGTTTTTGCCTTTCAGCTTTTAAAAAATAATGACAGTGACCTCAACTAAAATAACATTTAAATGTTTTAATACGAGTATTTTTTCCTGGGCAACTTCTTTATTTAATTATTTATACATTGAAATAAAATGCTTTTAACAAAAATATAATTTTGCATTTAGATAAAAAATAATAAAGGATAAAGTGATTATTAGATGTTTACGGTTGGGGGTCAATTTAACCCCCACGCGCCTACTTACGTTATAAAAAGGCACGCGCCTAGTTAAGAGTTAATACAGATAAAACCTTGGGGTTTGCGCGTAGCCTAACTAGCCCATCACCATATAGTTTACCCTATATATCTTTCCCTAAAAATTAGCAACACTTTAAAAAAGCCGCAACTTTCTATCTCTAATAATAACTAACTGACTCTTGCAACGAAATCCCTTTAACCTGTACAGGGTGTCTTATTTTGATTGCAACTGCGGGATATATAGTTTTTCGCCCTTTCGGGTCTACCACCTAGGTTCGACTACCGCCACCCTAGTTGGTGCGCTGCAGCCCCAGAGGCTTATTTTGCCTTCGACCGTATTTCTTCTCATTCACACGTCATTAATTCCATAACTTTAATATTTGCTGCTCGGTCCGTCCGCTGACCCCCGAGCAGGGCAGCGGCTACAGCCGCTGCGGTGGTTACCAATCAAATTAGTTTTGGTCGCGTTGGTCCGCGTTGACTAACTCCGGTGATTAACCGATCCCCCGTTTTGAAATAAAGATAGAACTAGCAGTTTTTGCAAATCTACTTTCTTATAACACAAAGATTCCGTTAACAAAGCGATCTATAGCCATTTTAGTTTTTGAGCTACAGGGTGACTTTCGGTTCTAGGTGCCCCTTGTATCTAAGTTGAGTGACACGTTATCGAAAAAGGTAAAATCGGATCCTTAAAAAAAAAAATACGTAGAGTACAATGGCCTGGTCAGAACTTTTTAAATATTATTGTTTTTGAAATATTGACCAATGTTGGGTTTTCTTATTTACAGGGTGTTTTCTAACAACGGTACGAAACTCAAAGGTGTCATTCCTTATGTTATTTTATATATCAAAAACATATCGGTAATTTAGGGAAAAAAAAGGTTTTTTTTTTAAATATATTTATTATGTTTGGGCCGATTGGGATGAAATTGGGTTTATTTATTTAAAGTAATAAGGGCTTTTTAACTTTAACCATATATGTAAATTTTATTTAAATTGGCCTAAGCATATAAAAATAATTTAGAAAAAAAATACTTTTAACGCCCTGTATCTTAGTAAGGAAGCAAATCCGGACATATGTTTATAAAACCTTTCAAACACCTTGAAGTTTCGTAACACTGTTAGTTAGAAAAACACCCTGTATATATATTTTAACAGTTTGTTTTTTTAAAGGCATTTTAAAAATATGTAATCAATATAATTTTTTTTTGTATAAATAACGATCACCATTCCTAATTTTTATATTTTATATCCAAAATATTGCAATAAATGTAATAATAGTTGTAATGTATAAATAGTTTCTTTGATTAATTGGATTACCTGTAGCAGTTCTTACGTTTCGGGTTTAAAAATTAGATTTGGCTATTAAGCTTTTAATTCTTTTTGATTTGATTTTTTGATAAGTTGTCACTTATCTGGGATACAAGGGAAACCTAAAAAGCAATATTTTCAAAATCGCTAGTAGCTCAAAAACTAATATGGCTATGACGGTTTTGTTTGCAGCATATTTCTGTTTTCCAAAAAAGTTAATTGGAGAAAACAGCAAGGCTTTATCTTTATTAATAACTTAGATACCCCGCAGTTGCAACCAACATGGGACACCCTGTACAGGGTGTACGAATTTTGCTGCAATTGCAATTGCTTGCTGTTTGAGATACTAGACAAACTTAATTTTTTCCATTTTTAAATTTTTCTTGTATTTCAGATGTCATTTAATTACAACAAAAATAAAAACTAATATTGGTAGACATTTATTTGTAGTTTATTTAATATTCTTTTGAGATAAGAACCAAACATGTGATTTTTCCTATACATTGGAGTAAAGCATCTACGGTTACCTAAAATATTTTTAAAATGCTTTAAAAAATGGTAATCATTACCTTTCAAAAATTGGTTTATATTAAGTTTAAAAAGCAATAATTTTGTTTTGCTTTAAAATTGTAATATTTCACTAAAACCTTTGATAGATGTACGAATACTATAAATATTATTAAATACTATTAAAATTTTTAAATGGTAACATAAATGCGTAACAAACTGTAGCACTGTTTGTTATTTACATTTTTTTATACGTAAAGCTTTACTATTAGGTAAAATTATATTACCTTGGGTGCTAGTTTCGTTAAATATGAAAAAGCTTAAATTTGACTTTAATAACAAAGACCTGACTCTAAATAGCTCTCTAAATATTAATGACTAAAATAGGTATTGTACATAAATTGAAGGGCTTATTGTAAAAACGCGATTAGCCACACAGCTACAAAATCTGTTTATTCTTCTATTTATTTAATTAATAATATGATAAGCGACAATAAAAAAGTTTTAAGTATTATCCTTGTAGTTTAAAAACTCATTAAAAGGTATTTAAGTTTATTTTTAATAAAATTTGATTTAACGCATCGTTTTTTCTTACTTAAAAATATAATAATTTCTGTAATTTTTGGATGTGTCTAATAGCATTTTTACAAAAAGGTTTTTAATTAATTATTAATTGCAACAGTAAATACTTTAAATACACAGACTCTCTACGAATGGGGTTCGCGGGAGAACAAATGGACAAAACAAAAATTAAAATAAATACATTCTTGTAAATAGTTTTGCTAGTAAAAAGGTGGTTAACGAAGGGAAAATGTTAATTGTGTTTACGGGGTTCGCAAAATGTTTAAAAACATAACCTATCTCTAATTATTGTAGGTAGCTCATGTACAAAGTAGAGCGCTTGAGACCCAGTTTGTTTTTATCACCTTAGTATTTTATTTAGGCTACTTTAATTCTGTATCTTTTGATTAATTTTTGTTTTTCACATTTATACTTTAACTTTTATGTTTATTTTACATACTTTCGGAAAATTATGTTACTTTAGCACTCTTTATCATAATAAAACGGCAATCAATCTATAATGTACCGTAGGATTTAATAAAAACAAATAAAAAGACGAATAAATCCAAATAGGTTTAAATAGATTTAAATAAGAACAAACAAAAATATATAGTCGCAATACCAAACCGAATAGGATTAAACAAAAACAACTAAAAAAGCAGAATAAATCCATAAGGGAGCAAATAGGTCCAAATAAATTTAAATAAGAACCAATATAATAAAATAAAAAGATTGCAAATATGACCGAAGAGAAATGAATAGGATTAAATAAAAACAACTCAAAAAGCCGAATATATTCATATAAGCGCAAATAGATCCGGATTAATTTAAAAGAACTAATACAATCGAATAAACATTTTAGAAATAGGACCAAATAGAAATAAATAAAAAAAACTATATGCGTATAGACACCAATAAAACCAAATAGGAACAAACACTTCAGTAGTAAAGGATTACAAAAAGATTCGAATAGGAAAACACGAAAAAGTATAGTCGCGATAGAAATGAATAGGATTAAACAAAACCAAATAGAAACACAAAATAAATCCGAATGGAAAACACATTGATTCTATTCCAAAAACCGACCAAGATCGAATAGGATTGAATGACAAATCTCTATTCGGTTCTATTTGGATTTTTCGACAGGGGGACAATATGTTAAATTTTGATGGTGCCTTAAGTTAGTTAAATCTTTTGTAAAGAATGATGATGGTACTTGTTTTCTGTAAAAGTTCCTTAAGAAATTTTAGAGGTACTCGTCAAATATTTTTATTTCTGTTACTTTTGCAGCGTGGCCATTTGTGTATCGTATATAATGCACCAAACCGGTGCAGCACAGGTAAAAATTGGTCTAATCATTTGTTTATAGATTATACTTTTATTTTGCGAAGGAAAGAGATGAACGTGGGAACAGAAATGCATACGTGCGGTTTAAAACTTGTACAAACACAGACGCTTGTGTAAATGACCAAGTATTAAAGAGTTTTTGTGAGGTGAAATTTTTTGTTGTTATATTTGAGCATGTATTTTTTTAAGATTTTTGTGGCCTATAAATTAACATTTAGGGATTAAAAAATTGATGTAATTACATTATTCAAAAATAATAAAATACTACCTACAATTCTTTTACTTTCCTTAGTGTAAATAATTGCACTAATATTACAAACATTAAATCAGACTCGATTTTTAATGACCTTGTAGTCATTTTTTAGTAAGGTTACTTATCTCACTAATCTTTATACAGATAACACAATTTTAAAGAGTTTGAGAATGCTCAGCTAGACTTAGTTTATTATAAAATTAAAAAGTGTTTTAAACTTTAACTTTACCGGTATTTTAATAATTAATTATTATAAAATTTAAGGGGTCCAAAATAAATAAGGTAAATATTTTGTTGTTCGTACAAAAATATTAATTAATACTTTTTATGCTTTTTAATTAAGTAGTTCCAGAAATACATTTTCTATTTTTTTTTCTTTCCGAATAATATTTTCGCAATCTTGAACCACCCTCTAAATCATTAGGACAATTTTATTATAACTTTTAGCATTTTAGGCGAAACAATTTTTTTATAAAAAATATAAAAAAAAATTAAATATTAAAAATTAAAAAATTGCAGGTATAGTTGAGTTCATCCGTGGACACACTGTATATTTCATATTTTTTTACGTTATCTAAGCATTAACACTTAAATACTTGACACGAGCGAACAAATTGAATATAAATCCTCTGATTATTTTTTTCTTTTCTGATCATTATTTTAGTTTTAATGCTTAATGTAAAATAAACTTTTGTTTTACTTTAAGGCTTAAGCTTAACATTTTGACATACCATTTAATTTTAAAACATTTATTTTTAAAATTTGGTTCTATTTTAAAAATTGCTTACTTTACGGGTTTTTTTATATTTTTAAATATAACGCGCCGTGTATACTGCGAATTAAAGTAAAAAATTTTGTACGTTAATTTGAACCATGCGACCAGTTTTTCAATTGTTTTTATTTGTTTCCTTGCTATTACGATCTTGAGATGCACTGTATAATATACAGGGTCGGCCAAAATAAACTTGCACACTTTTTAACTTATAATACCTTTTTATCTGGTGCGCCTATCTTTTTTATTTTTAAAGGACTAAAGGTAGATACGTTTTCTTTAGGTTTGCCAATTTTGGTCTAATAGATGTAGACAGGACAGGACTTTCGAGACTTATTCCAAAATACTGTTTTTAACCTTGTTGCAAAAGAAATCTGATTTAGCTACAATTAGGCTAATACGTTTTTCTTGTAGACAAAGCATGAAAAATGATTTGGAAAAAGCAAATCTGTTAACAAGGTAAGGATTTAGAAATTATAATTATTTTTGATAAATAATGCTCCTATTGAAGCATGAATTTGACCCCTAAAAAGAACTTTTTTATTGTTCTTTGAAAAAAAATGTGATGTTACCATAGTTACTGAGTTGGATGCTGACCAAACTTAACAGATAATTATTTAAAAATAAACGTATTAGCCTAATTGTGGATAATTTTTTTTGCAACAAAGTTTAATGCATCATTTTGGAAACATTTTCGTAAGTCCAGTTCTGTTTAAATCTATTTGACCAAAATTGGCAAAGCTGGAAAAATATTATCTACCTATCATCCCCTTAAAAATAAAAAAATAGGCGCAACAGATAAAATGTTATAATTAGTTAAAAAGTGTGTAAGTTTAAATTGGCCCGCACTGTACTGTTAAAATATAATAAATAAAAAAATTTAAAAACTATTTCAATTGGAGTGGAAATAGTAGTTTCAACTCGTAAAAACGTGTATTTTTGGACTCTAAGTAATTGCTGGCCTTAGCAAAGGCCCCAGTGCTTCAGCTCCGGATATGTAATTACTTTTCCTAAATGTTACGTAATATCGCGGGTAAACTGATCTGGCAATACCTTTTATCAGCCGTTTTTACTGAAAATATAAAATATTAGAAAATATACCTACATATGTCATATTACAAAATAAATTTGTGTTTTAAAAATACACCAATTCCATAAGCTATATAGCGGTTACCCCAAATTTGTGTAATTGCCGAGTTCATATATTTGGCAAAAGTGTGCTTACTACGTGAATTGAGCAGTAAATAAAACTGTCACTTTGGGGTGGACATAAATAGCTTTTTTTTATATGCCTTATAAAAAAATTATTTAACTAACCAGAACCAACAGTGACCTCCCCTCCCCCAATGTGACAGAACAGCTTATTTTAATAATTAAGCAAAATTTTAATTTAGTCGAATAATTACATGAAATTGGTTATTACACAAGCTCGACGTAACAAAGGTAACATACTTTAAACACTGTCCAAAAAAACAACACAATATTTGAACCAGAAGTATTTTTGTTCCACCCCCAAAAAATGTTTTTAATCACTAGGTATTCCCAGATCACCCGGGATACATTATTGCACCCCTACTTTTATATAAAAATTATAAAATCACTTATTTTAAAAATCGCTTTTTTAAATTTAAAAATATTTATTTTACATTTTTTTAAACTAGGTATTTATTCCCTAAAAAAAGCAGTATGGGAATAGATTGGAAAGGCGAATTTAAACCTTGGAGGATTAAGCCCATACATGACAATCACTTTGTCTTTGTTACATCCCAGGTAAGTGTTAATATTTGATTACCGTTTGTGTTTTTAATTTTTTTTTAATTTTTAGCAACACTGGTATGATTTGACAAAATTTACGCTTTTCAATTAAAGGGCTTATTGTAAAAAGAGGATAAGCCACAAGCACAAAATACGGAATTTTTTTAAGTTAAAAATAAAAGGTGGTTAATCAACCACTACTTAAAATAAACTTGAATAACTTAATAAGCTTCAAAGATAATACCTAATAACTTTTTATTTTCACCCATCCTGTAAATAATTAAATAAATAAACAACAGATTTTTGTAGCTGTGTGGCTTATCGTGTTATTACAATAAGCCCTTTAACTAATTTTTAAAACAGAGTTAGTAAAAAAAATTAAACGGTAAATTATCAAAAACATACCAAATTTTGTGCGAAGGGTAATTAAACATGAAGAATTTAAAAATTATATTTGCAAAGTTGCATAGATTTTTCTCTAAATTCGGAAATTTTAAAATTTAAAATAAAATGCCCCAATTTTAATTATTATAATTAATTGCCTCTATCATCTTTATTATATACTTATATTATCGTTTTTACTTCTGTAAATTTCGGAGATTTGACATCATGCTTCTTTCAAAATAAATACAAAAACTGGGTATGGTCAATTATTATCTCAAAAACGATCGAACCAAAAGTCGTCAAAATTATTACAGGGAAGCATTCTAAATTAAGAAATTGCATTTGCGATGTTTCATAATTAAGTTTTAATTTTTTTCTTTTTTTGACTTTTTTAAAATAATCCTAAAAACAACTCAAAAATGCAAATCATGAATTAAGAATACCCCTACACTAATTATGACGAATTTTGGTAAGATCGTTTTTAGATAATTGACCATACCTAGGAATTTTTGTAATAAGTTCGAAAGAAGCATTACGTATGCCATATTTACAAAATTAACAGAAGTAAAACAAAAATATTATTAAGTCATATTAAAATGGATATATACAAGCTATAATAAAAATGAAGGTATTTCATTTAAAATTTTAAACCGAGACAGAAAAATATGGCAACCTTGCAAATGTTTTAAATTCATCAGGTTTAGTTACCCATCCACACTAAATTTGGTTTATTTATATTTGACGGTTGCTAAGATAATCCATCGTTCTGGTTTTTTATACTTACCCTTTGTAAAATAAAGAGGAGGCAGCATTTGTGTTTTCGTACATTTTGACTCATTTTAATCGTAAACAATTTTGGAATTAAAAGACCTATCAAGATACGATGTTTAAAAAAAACATAGTTTTTTAAAGGATTTTAAATTGAATTTTCACCATTTATTTAACAAAAAACAAACTTTGTTATATTAAATAAAAGGCCACGTATATGTGCTACTTACAGGGTCACAGAAACGGCAATAAAGCCAATATATTATTTACCACGAAATAGTAGTTGTAGTAAAGCTAGATTACTTTTTATAATATTGTGGATACCTGAGCTTTATAGCCGTATTTTTTCCTGTATCATTGTATAAAGCAAAATGTTATTGTCAAATAAGTAGTACTTTTCTTCCGTGCTGTAAATTTTTTAAAATTTTCATTTTTTTTAATAACCATAGCTTCTGTTACACTTTTTTTTAAGAGTAAAGATTAAAATTAAGGCTGTAGAAATATTTACATAGCACTACTATGGAGTTATTGATTAGCCCAAACATTATTCGTACTGTGACAACAGTTCAAAAGTTATAATTGAAATAAGTTTTTTTCATGTCAACTTTGAAGGGCAATATCTCCCAAACGAAGCGCGATGGAACTTTTTTAATATAAAGTACTAACATTATTTTGGCTTACTCTATCACCCCAATCATTTTTGACCTAACCGTTTCGGACACCCTGTATGTTTATAACTTGTGGAAACATATACCGAGCGTTACTAATGATTGGAAAAATTAGAGCGTAAATTTTATATGTATTTGAAAATTTAAAGTAAAAACAAATTTACGGAATGGTACTGGAAATGCTTCCCTTTTTTAATACGTGATATTAACATCCAATTAAATAAAAAAATATATATATTACATGTAATAAAAATCCGTTAAAAGATTGTAAAAAGTCTTGGAGCAGGCAAATATATTATTAGGAATCACTGCACACTAAAGCTCAGGTCATGTTCAGCTCACGGTCCACTTAAGTCGCGATAAAATATTATCACATGCAATTTAAATAGGCGTTTCCCCGCGGTCCGCTCACGCTTTGACCGCACTCTTTTCTGACGTAAATATTTTAACGTACCGTGAGCAAACCTTTGTTTACCTGGTTTAAACAAATTAAAAGTCATCTAAACATATAGCAATAATAGCTAAGTCAGCATTTAAATTTTTCCCTAAGTCCTACTTAAAGTAGATAAAGCGTAGGTTGATCATTGTTTGTAATAGTATATTACATAACAAGTGTCGAAAGTGATATAGTTCACACGAGTGGGAATGTTGTCGCACGAGGCGATAGCCGAGTCATGTACAATATTTTTCCTACGACCAAAAAAGATTTATATACTAAAAATTCTAACTTGGTTTTTTTTATGTCATTAATTATAACACAGACAAAATAAACTTACAAAAAATTAGACGTAAATCGATGTCAGTGCCATAGAATCCAAATAAAGAAATTCTTACCTAATTGTATGTAAAAGCATGTATTTTTAAAATTTTATTTTAGTTACCTTACAAAAGTGTTATTTCACTGGTATTTCTTTAATAAGGTTTTTCAAATTAGGTAAATAACCTTACCACTAAACAAACCCCTAAATAATGTCTAAATAATAATAAGTGTAGCCTATTGTCACGAATGGATTAAATTAAATATAAAGTCTGGTTCAATGGCAATTCCTTTGCTTTGCTTTCTTTGTTGTTGGTCCCGTTGCAAGACGATTAACCAGCTCTTCCCCTTCCGGACTATGCTTTCCAGGGCTTCGTACGTGGAAAATCTGGATGGTCGAGCTTTCCGCTCCCAGAAATTCCGGTTTAAATGTTTACTTTTGTTCGAAACAAAATAATTATCGATTCAATGCATAAATTGTAGCTGTCAATCCAAAAAACTACTACTGGTTTCGTGCATAACCTTCACTGTCACTTGCTGATGCCTTCAGTAGAGGGCGCCACCGTCCTCGGCTGTTACGAAAACACGTGCACCCCGCTAACCTAAAAACATCAGGATTTTTAGGAATCTTCACTCACAGCGCTTAGTTCCAGAAGAAAGATGCTATCAATTTAGCGTGAGTCTTTCCTCGATCCCCAAGGGTACAGCCACGCCCGTACGATGCCTTCAATCGCCTACCCGGAAGGTCTATGTAGACCTCTACGCGAACACGAACCGCACTACTCGAAGATCGCGGAAAGAGTGAAATGGCCATTCCATTTTTATCTTATCTTAGCCTGTTTCTAACAAGGGATGTATTATTTAGGAAGGAAAAAAATCGTTTCGCATTTTGTGCAAACTTTGTGGTTAGGTTATAATGTTATAATTTTACAAATCAGGGTCCCACGGAACTTAAGACACTTCCACACTTCCATGTGTTTAATGGGTTGCCTATTATTATTACAGGCATTTGCTATAAAATAATTATGTCTATAAACTAACAAACCCTGAAAAATATATTTGAAAAAAGATAACGTGTCTTAGCACTGGTAAGTCAAAACCTTCAGTTTGTTAAAAATAAACTGTAAATATCTTTTTAATGGAATTTAAGTATCTGTCACTGTCATGTACTTTTCAACACTAGTGTTGAAAAGTAGATTTCAACACGCGTGTGATATAATTCGTTTTTAAAGAATTAAGGAGTGCATTTTATATCATTTTATTAGTGGTCGTAGAAAAATAGGTTTTTAAATTCTTAATCGCAAACCGAGACCTAAGCGCCTAGTGTACAGGGTGTCCCAATTTAATCGCAGCTGCGGCATTTCTTTGTTATTATTTAAGATTCAGCCTTGCGGTTTTGCAAACCTGAGCTACTTTTTTGGAAAACAAAAGATGCAATAAACAAAGGCGTTGTAGCCCTTTTAGTTTTTAAGCTACAGGGCGATTTAAAAAAAAACATTGGTCAATATCTCAAAAACAAAAATATTCGGAAAAATTCTAACTACGCCAAATCCGTTTTTACCTTTTTCATGGGTTATCAGTAAACTGAGATACAAGGGGTACCTGAAAATGCATTTGTTTTAAATCGCCCTGAAGCTTAGAAACAAAGAGGATTATGACGGCTTTGTTAAAGGCATCTTTTGTTTCACAAAAAGTAGCTGAGGTTGGCAAAAACCTTAAAGTTCTATCATTGAGATTAACTGTAATAATCCTCAGTTGCAACCAAAATGGGACACCCTGTACAGTGACTTAAAAAGTCACATTTACATATACATACTGATTTCACGCCCATCTTGGTAATTTTTTATTATTAGCAAAAAGATTAACCGCTGCTATTTTTTATATATTTTTCATACAGTGCTTTTTTAGGGACAAATTATTTTTGTTTTTTGTTTAAGAAGTTGACTTTATTTATTTCGTATTTGCAATCAAAAAATAGATAAATATCCTCTTTCTTATCTAATTTAATAAAAATAGGATTATATAAAGATAGAACCAAAAATGGATTGTTTTTAAAATACAGGGTGTTTACCTAAAAAAAAATTTTTAATAATATTCTAAATATTCCTTATATAATTTAATTTTGCAGTGTTAATAACAACGATAAGAAGCCTATTTAGCCATAGCTTAATTAAATTCCCAGTCCAGTGGCACCTTAAGTAGCCCATAAATTAGTATTTTTGACAAAAGTTAATTACATCACTTATTTTAGTGTAATTTTTATGTTTTCTTTAAATTACACAAATATATGTTTTTTTCTTTAATATTTACCTGGCTTGGTAACTTGTTAGTTAGGTATTTTTTCCTTAAAAATTAGGTTGTATAATTTTCTACTAGCAATTATGTAATAACAATGAAGGCTCTTTTCCTTAAAAATCTCACATTATCGCATCGTGCCCGGATTAATAATAATAGAGGAAAGTGGGGTCGAAAAATTTAAATTACTTTTCAAGTTTTTTTATAAATTTTTATTTAATCTGTTAATTTTTAATTTAATTTTGAAAATACCATTTCTGTGCTGGTTAATGTAAAATTTCAATGGAAACTTAAAAACATTAAAATAATTTTTGTCCAGCAGAGCCTCTTGTTTTATGTATGTATAACTAGTTGTTTAAATAAACAAAAAATTATACTAACCTCTGTTTCTTTTTATTTAGGTGTAGTAAAGGTAAAACTGTGTTTTATTAAAAACAAAACCTTTTGCACTGCATCCCTTTACATTTTACCAGCAAAGCGCATTGCTGCGGCCTCGTTGCTGTTATGATTGGCCAAACCTTTAAATAACCTGGTCAAAAGGTATCAGGTGACATAAAAATTGCTGACAATATTAATAAACTTTAAAAAAAATATATATATTTAATTATTAATTAGGGTTCATTTTAATTTTTAATTTTTTTCTATTAATGTGTTATATTTTCTTAACAATTATGTATCCAAAATTATTAATAAAACCCTTATTAAATTACATTTTTTCTGTCTCATGCATCTTACTATAATAAGTGTTTTCAAAACCGAAAAGTTTTTAAAAGTTTATGTTTTTTATTTTTTATTTAATCTGTTAGCTTTTAAATTATGTTTAAAAACATCATTTCTATGCTGTCTAGTGTAAGAATTTTAATGTAACCCTAAATACTATATTTATATGTTTTTAACTTATTTTAATAATTTAGAAGGTTTTTGACAAATGCAAAATAAATTTAATAATTAAAAAGTGTAAAATTCAAACATTCCGAATCATAATCATGTTTATATGAATTTCCGTTCAAATTTTCAGATATAGAATCTGTTTTTGTATTTGCCTAACAATATGTTTTAACAGCCTGTGTAAACGCCATATGGTGTGGGGTCGGTCCGTTTAAAATTATACAGGGTGTTTCTAAACAAATGCGAGAAATTTTAAAGGGCAATTTTTTATTAAAAAGAAGAAAAAAACTTTTTATGAACATATGTCCTTAACGTCTTAGTTTTTGAGATACCGGGTATTAAAATTTTCAAAAAACAAAAAATTCCGAAAACACTTATTTTACTAAAAACTGTTATACTGGATATATACTTTATTTTAATTAGTATTTATTATTTTTGTTACATAATTTCTAATTAGAATTATAAAAACCCAATTTTTAAAAGAAAAAGATCCCACGCTGCTTCTTTTAGGGTTAGGTCTTATATGTAATTAAGTATTTTTTTTAAACTAAACAAAATACGAAAAAAAAATTAAAGGACCTAAAAGCAGTATTTTTATTTGCTATATCTAAAAAAGGCACAACAATTTTACACATATTTACACAGTCAATGGCGTACCGTTTTTTGTTGGAAATATTCCTTTAGTTCATTTGTTTAAAAACACCCTGTTAAATTTTAATTGGTAGTCGCTTTTACAATGTCGTGACGATCCTTAATTTAAGGTTTACTACTACTTCAGAAACAAACCATATTTTATAAAAATCGAAACATTGCCGATGTCATGTTAAAAAATTAAAAATAATGTTTAATTCTTACGTTAACATAACTTGATAAACTTATTTTAGCTTGGACTTAAACCATCTGTATTTTTAACCTCGGGTTAGAGTGATACGATATTGTAAAAGTGGTTCTAAATAATTTTTTATTAATATTTTGTAAAAATTTAAAAAATGTTTTTTGGTTATACTAGTTAGTAATTGTAGAGTCTGTCCAAGTGCTAATTTATCTAAGTGCAAAAACTAGAAATTCCAAGAAATAAGTAAAGAATATAAAGCTTTGCATACTGGTGGCGTCCACTTTTGACTTCGTTTGCAATCGCTAGGATAAAATTAGCACGGTCATTTTAAACTAAAATATAGGGGCTGCCATATTAGACTACATGGGCGCCAATGTAATAAAAATTATTCGCATGGATTTTTTTTGCAGAATTTTCATCAGAATAAAATTCTGATTACGACGATCCATGATGCCAGCTCGAATTTTGGTTACATTTTTTTAAGCGCAATTATTTTAATAATTTAGAATTTTTTGCATCAAATAATTTTTTTTTTTTTGTTGAATATTTTTCCACTGAAAACGTTTTTTCACATTTTTTGAAAAATTATTGTTAATCAAGTTATATTCATCTAAACAATAAAAAATAAACAATTAGGTCCTATATTTTAATTTAAATATTGTATAAAAATATGAAACATTTCACAAGATTTATTTCTTTTAGAACCCTTAACCTTTCTGTGACAATTGTACAGTAAGCAATTTGACAACTTTAAATTCCTAAATATTGTTTTTGATTTAGTAACAAAGTATATTTTTTTGTTTTCAATCCCCAAAAATATTTGCAGTTTTCTTGTATGTTATGATCTCCAAATAAACAGCACCCAGCCTAGTGTATACAGGAAAAAAACAAAGATTTTTGGGAATTAAGAACAAAACAAAATACACTTTGTTAAGAAATAAAAAATATATCTTAATAATTTAACTCAATGCTTCTCTGCAATTTTTACAAGACGTTATAGGATTCCATAAAATATACATCTTGTAAAATTTTTCATATTTTCATACATTATTATTTCAATGGTAAAGTTGGGCCCAATTGCTTCTTTTCAGTTGTTTAAATGAATGAAGAGTTGTTTTTGATAGAAACTAAATCAAAAAATAAAATAAAATTTAATTTAATGCAATTTTTTTCTTGTTAAAAAAATGGCGGTTTAAAAGAATTCTGACCAAAATTTAAACTGGCATCATGTATCGTCATAATCAGCATTATTCTGATGAAAATTCTGCAAAAAATTCATGCGAATAATTTTTGATACATTGGCGCCCACACGATCTACACGTAAACGTCTTAGTTTTCAAAGTACAGGTTGATATTTTTTAATAAAAAAATGGTACGCCACTGCATTTTTTAAAAATAAAAATAATTTTTTGGAACAAATGTGATTTCTTGACTTTTTTTTATTTGATGCACGGTTTTCGCGTAAACATAAAATAAAAGACATGCCTCGGCATGATTAAATCCCTATTTAATTAAAGAATAAAATATCGAAGTTAATTTTTCACTGTAGAATTTGATATTATCCATACAAAATGACCGTGCCGAGTAATGGTTTTTATTTATTTACGCGAAAACCGTGCATCAAATTAAAAAAGTCAAGAGATTAAATTGTTTAAACTTGATGGAAATTTTACAAATTATTTTGATTTTAGAAAAATGCAGTGACGTGCCACTTTTTTATTAAAAATAATAACCTTAAACCTCTTATGGACGACACTGGTAATAATTTTCTTTTTTCTTGTATGCCACAAAATGTGTTTTGTTGCATAAAAGGCGTTTTCATAGTTGTTTAAAAAGATCTTAATTGGTATAAAAGTTATTAGAAAAAACATATTTTTCTTAAATTTTTAACACCCCGTAGTTCGAAAATTAAGACGGTTGGGAAAAATTTTAATATAAAGTTTTTTCAAATTTTTCAGTGTAGAATCAGCCCTTAAAATTTGGACGTCTTTGTTTGGCCCAACCTGTAGTTTGGCACTTAGATCAATTAGCACTTTCACTCTTCAATTGTCAAAATGACCTTTTAAACGGTTAAAAAATATATTAATTTTCTTCCTTTTTTTAGTGGCAATATGATAAGGATACAGTCAGTATAATATACCTTGTGCTAAGATATGCTATTTTCCTAACATTTTTTGTTGTATGGATATTAACTTTCGTACTAGAACCACCAGCAGGAAAACCAAGGTGGCCCATATACCTCACAAACTGGGGATTGACACTATGTGTAACTCAATCATGCCTGTCTTGTGTAATGCTGACTGCTGCACTTATAGGAAACAATAATGTTGTAAGCAATTTATACTCTACGTACTGGGTTATAAATGTAATGGCCACCACAGTGGCTTTTACTATTACTTTTATTTATTGGTCCATTATTTATGCAGGTAGGTTTATTTATTAACTTTTAGATTATACACGTTGTGTCAGCTAAATAAGTTCAATTAAGTTTTAGTGTGTTGAACGCTAACAGGTGGAGATTAGACGCGACGATAACGCATGACTCAGAAGCTTGCACCGTAGGTTAGCGTGTCATTCTTGCCTTGTCGTTGCATTAAGATACGTTTCCACCAAAGCAACAATAAAAAAATGTTTGTTTATGTCGCATATTTTTAAATAAATCCATATTATTCCAATAAGTTGGTCATTGCTGTAACAACAAAATAAAAATGTTTCTTTGTGTTTCGTCTTTCTATTTCAGGTCGGTAAGATTAAAGAAAGAGTCGAAACAAGTTGGAACAAATTTAGTTGTTGCTGCAGTGGAGACATTCAATTCCCAAAGTTTTACGTTTAAGTACAGAACCTAAAAACTGTTGACTTTTATTTTTAAATTTTAAAACACAAAGCAACATTTAGTAACAAAAAAGTTTCTTATTGTTGCTTTATTGGATACATACCTTTAGACCTTGTTCTTTCCACGTATTGGCAAATAATTGCCCATAAACGTTTGTGGAAAGACGTATATATTATTTACTAATTATTAACTTTATACTGCTCTATTAGCTACAAAAATATAAATGTAGGAAAATATACTACATATCATATCATACAAATTGCAACACTTATAATAAATACCGGTTGTGCTAAATACAATAACACATAGGCAATGTGACGAAAAGAGACAATATAACTAAATACCGACATGTAAAAATGAGTGACTAATACTACTTATTTGTTTATTACATTACTCGCCGATGTACCAAAACTGCTTCCTCATAGAGTATATCAAGTTTACCCAGAAGTGATAAACATGTTTAAATTTAGTACAATATAAAAACAAGTCCGGACATATGTTTATAGGAACTTAAAAAAAAAACATTAGAAAGCACCCCCTTAAGTTACGTACCGTAGTTAGGAAACACCCTGTATAGTCTAAGAGCCTGTGAGCGACAGACCTTCGTCATTTTGTAATAGCAGCTACACAACAACATTTCTGTTATTTAACAAGATATGACAAACCTTTTTTTTATAAAAGTTAGAGTGTTTTTAAACGCGAATGTCCTAAAAATATGTTAGTTTATATAAAGTGTCCCGAAAAAAAAATATCTGGGAAGCTATTTCTTTTTTAATTGTAACCCCAATTTTTCTCCGATATCCCTGTTAAATTATTTATGCCCAATACCTTTCAGAAACTATATTTTGTAAATGCAGCTTAAGCGGATTATAAGATATTAAGGAGCTGCAATACTTTTTACTAACTTAGTATAGTTAGGGGTCACTGGTTGTTTAATATAAATTATTGACAAATACTTAAATTGCTAAAAAGTAAAAACACACAAATTTACTGTCGCTAACTTTTTAAGATACCTTTACAATGGAATACGTGGTACCATAAAGGCGAAAATAGCATTTTCCAGTTTTTTGTCACACTTACTTTTCCTTTTTTTTGTAGGAAATGACACATTTATGCAAAACTCGGTATTTGTAGGGTTTGGGTAAGAAGAGTTAAATAGTAATATCGAAATTGTTGCCAGATTTTTTGGTTAACGCTTTAGACGTATAATTTTGTAATTTTTAACTGAAATGCTATTAATTGCTATAAAGGGGGCAATTTAAGTAAGATTCCAATTTTTAAAATACAATCTTTACCCTTTTCCGGAATACCATAATACTGCATTTTTATTAAAATGTAGTAACAGAACTAAAAAGTATTTATTTAAACAAAAGTAACAAAACTGGAAAATCTGGCAGCAGTGTCGATAACACCATTTTATTCCACATGCCTAAAAACATATTGGTGATCAAATTTATTAATTACAGCTTATCGGTTTTAAATATGTTTAAGAGTTAAAGTACTTTTTGCAAATCCAGTATAAACTTTTCTTCATTTGTTATCATGTAGAATCTGCCGTTCAATTATATCAAAACAATGGTCTGTAACACTCCGTGTATACTTATAACAGATTTCATTTAAGTCAAATAAACCTTCTGTGTATCCTTAATTACCATTCCTTGTCAATTTTAGCGACTGGATACTACTGGAACACAATGAATTTCATGGTCCATGGAATGAATTCCATTCTGATGTTCCTTGACTTTTGGATTGTCTCCCATCCTGTTCAGATATTACATTGTGTCTATCCATTTATCATTACATTAACCTATACAATTATGACAGCTATATTTTATGCAGCGGGAGGAACTACGAGGTAAGTGCTAAAGATGCCATTTATTAAATATAAATGCACTAGCGTAGCGAGTGGGGCGGCCGCCCCGGGTCCCCTGTTAGAAGGGGGCCCCAAAATGGGCTTTTATAGAACAAAAGGTATTTTTTCAATGTTTTTTTGTGGTTGGTAATTACAATTTAAGAAGAAAAAAATTTATGGGGCTCTGACCACAGTAAGGATATAATATAGTTAAAACAGGTCCTTTATATAGGTGAGGATGTTTTTTGAAAAAGTACAAACAGGAAACCTCAACTTAAGAAAATATTATATATATATTTTCTTAGTAGAATGTCTTCTGCTGCCCGAAAAAAAATCATTAACTAAAATGGTGTGGGCCCCGACTTTCCTTTCCGCCCCGGGCCATAACACTCCTAGCTACGCCACTGTATAAATGAGCAATAAAAAGTACAAGGTGGCCAATACCTTTAAAAAATAATTTAAATCGATGGTTTATTTTACAAATGTTGTAAGTGCAAAAATAAATGTTCAAGTTAAATTAACTCTTAAGTTTAAAAAATTGTCACTAGTCGAGTCTAAAAATACTTAACACGATTGGAAAACAAAGCAAAGCATTTTTAGTTTAAATGTTTTACTTGCTTTTGGGTTCATAGAAAAGTTCTTGTATATATTATATTTGAGCGTATACAGCTCACTTTTGCTGAAAAATGTACCTACCACATTTGTGTACTAGACCATCAAAATTAATTATTTCTTTTTACCATTTAGAACGGATTTTTCTTTTTTTAATTTTATATAAGCTATATATCTTTAAAAGCTTTTTTATTTATTTCCGATTTCTACAGTCGTCCAATGCTAGCATATTACAACAATGGTTTTATTGTCTGATTTTAAAATTCAAGAAAAACATTTTAATTTCTAAAACAAAAATATATATAGTCTTATCTTATTAAGGTACTCAGAAGTTTAAAAAATATTAAATTTGGACACTGTTTTGTTTGTTAAATATTTATTAAAATTAAAGTAATAAAAAACCACTATTGGTCTTTATTAGAAATAAAAATTAAAAAAGAGCGGCCATTTTAAGCACTATAAAACATTGTAATATTTAAAACAAAAAAAATCCGGATCTATTTAGGTAAGTTAGGTTAGGTTGAAAGATATTAATTTTGGACACGGTTTCGTAAGTAAAATATAACTTAAAAATTTGAGTACCAAACAAGATACCAAAACAAGATACCAAAACCAAGAATGTGCTACTAATTAGGGCAGTGTAAAGAAATTTTATTTACACCTGTGGGATAATATTTTATAATAATGTGGTATAATATTGTGGCGAGCGTAGTGCAGCGGTAACGTACCAGCTTCTCACCGCAGAGATCCCAGTTCGAATCTCGGAACCGGACATTGGCATTTTAATCGCTTCGTCACCTCACAGATGGCTTGGCAAACCACTGTGTAGTATTATTGCATGTTTCAGTGCTTGGATAACGTTGAAGGAACAGCGTGGAAAAGAGGTTAAACATCTAATAACCCGGCACCCACGGTACTCTGGTACTTAGGCATAAAGCCTTCGTGGAGTGTTAAACAGATAAAAAAAAATAAAAAATAAAACACGCATGCTTTTTTTTATTTTGTATTTTTGTGTATTTTGTTAATAAAACATTACAAGCAACAAAGTCAATAAAAATGTTAAAAATATGTTTTATATTGGTTAGGCCAATTTATTTATTAAATGGTTTTATTTGTTGGGTACCTACATGCCAAAAAGAATGGGACCGCTTTGATCCTGGTCCCAAGATATAGCAAGCTGACCCTATTTAGCCCTATTAACCCCTATGAACTGGCCGGTCGCCTGAAATAAAATAAAGAAAAATCTCCCAAGAACCCAAAAATTCTAATTAAAAACCGATGTTTTGGTGGCAAATCTGCCAACATTGCGTTGTCAAGGTAAAATGAGGTTAAAAATCAAAAAGAAAATTAACAACACGCATTTAATAAAAATCATAGAATAAACTGGAATACTTCAAGTATTAAAGCAGAAGGAAACTTGTTCTAAAAAACGCAAAATTAAAGAAAGTGCGTATACATTACTAAATAAAGATTATTTTGTAGCATTAATTTCAGTTAATATAAATAACAGTTTGTTACATTTGCTTGGTGCTAGGGTATCTTCGGAAAAACTAAAAATTAACTAACTTATCACCTTTTTGAATATTTATTTGAAATAAAAAATATACCAGTTATTCGTGTCACTCGTGACTCAAATGTCAAACTATTTTTAGAGTATTCGTTAAGCGGGCTTTACATTTGACAAGTTATTGATCAAAAACTTGTTCAATTACTTTGTCAAATATTTTATAAAGAAATTCAAAAGTTGGATGTTTTTACTCTCTTCAAGTTATTGTCAAATTTAATTTCAACTTCATCAAATGGTTATCTAGGGTTATGTTAACTATTAACTAATTACTAAAAGGCCCCTAAAAAATATTGATGACAAGTTTTAATTTCCTTAAGTACTTAAGCAAGCTACTTGATAAATAAGTTGAGAAATTTTTTAACCGTCAAGTCACTTGAACAAGCACTTGTTCAATTAATTGATCAATTACTTGTCAGGTGTAAAACCTGCTTAACTGAAGGCAAAAAATTCGAAACAATTTTATTTTAAATATTATTTTAAATTTTTATTTTTAACTTTATTTTATCTTGACAACGGTGGCAGATTTATTTTGATTTAGGCGATCGGCCTGTTCATAAGGGTCAATAGAGCTGAACAGGGTCAGCTCGCTATACCCCGGGACTGAAGTGGTCCCATACTTCCTAGATTTTTTTAGCGTGTACCCAACAAAAAGACCAATATAAATGTTGTAGAAGCATGTGAAGTGTATGCAACACAAACATAATTATTTTAATTAATAATTATACCTACATAAAACTTTAATTTTATAATTTAGGGATGGTTCAAGATATATTTACCCAATACTAAAATGGGACCAACCAGGACCCACTATTGGATACTGTATAGGTATAGCGATCCTTATGGTTATATTTCATGGTTTAACATTTTTATGTATAAATTAAGAGAAATAATTTACAATTGCTGTTTCCCTCAATCAGAATCGACAGATGTTCCAGTGACGACAATGGATCCTTCAGAAATACAAATGCTTTAAAAACGTAGTTATTAATTTTACCTTGAAGCATTTATTACGCAAAAATAGACTATTTCCTTTAAAAAGACAAGTTTTTGATTGTCACTTTATACCTCGTAATTGCTATCGTTAAGTAAATGTATTGTGTCTTAAGGAAAACTGAAAATCATGTAAGCTGTTATTAGAAAATTGGACATAAATCTAAACAAGTAATAGTTTAACTTTTAAATAAAGATTAAATATATGTGTATTGTGTTGCCAATTTAATTGCCATACGAAACAGCACTAGTCATTACTGGTATATTCATAAAAAAGAGTATTAGTATTAAAAAGGAAATATATCCTATTTTTGCTTTAAACTGACTTTTGTAACTGATTTTTGTTCGAGGTCATTAAATGTCATAGGTTTCCAATAAAATCGTTGATAAAATGAAGCATTGGGGTGCACTGTTTTTTTTTATATCTGGGTGGCAATGTTTAACAAATTTTGACTTTTTTAGTAAAAATGCCACGTTAATCATTTTAAAATAAAATGGCACAAGCAGTGTGCAAAAGAAAAAAAATATTTACCTAAAGTTTTTTTTAATTTAAATTTATTTAATATACATCCATGTTCACGCCACGCTAATACTACGGCTACGATACC
>JACEGR010000794.1:0-216636 GCA_014170235.1 Listronotus bonariensis
TGTTAGCAATTTTTCTGTTTCCAGCCGCAGAGTCATATTGTTAAGCTGACTCAGTTGTTGTGTATTAGATAAGTTTTGTTTATGCTGGGTCTCATGGGAAAAACCTCGGGACTCAGGTAGTCGATTTAAATCTGTCAAGCAGTACGGAATAAATGTTTTGTTATTGATAATTCGGGCGTTTGATTTTTGTAGTTTTAAAAAGTAGAATAAGATTAATTAAGTTATTAGAGCAGCGGCGGGATAATTTCGCTTTATTCGAAGGGACTGTTGTGTATTAATGTGAATTCTTAGTGTTTAAGGGCTAGTTAAGTGTATTAAAAAGTTACGTTATAGTGTATAAGTGATTGATTTTGAAATGGGCAAAACGACAAAACGACGTAGTTCATTTTCTTCGTCATCTAGTTCCGGGAGTGAGAGTGACTATGGCCGATACCGAAGAAAATCGAGCAGAAAATATTCGAGAAAATCAAGGAAACGTTCCTTGTCTTCGTCTGACAGTGTGAGTCACACCCCACCACGAAAAATAACTGTAAGTAAGAATAATGAAGCCACTAATTTTATTGCTGATCAAAATAAAAAAATAAAAGATTTAGAAAATGTTGTCAAAGAACTTATTTCGCAAAAAACTAATACCGTACAAACACCGATGCAGAGTATACGTTCAGATTGCATTCCTGAATTTTCTCCGGACTTATTAGGCGTGAGTGCAACAAAGTGGGTTGAAAAAATAGATCAATTAAAATCGATTAATAACTGGGATGAAAGGTTGACAGTATATCATATGCAATCGCGCTTAAAGGGTCTGGCCAAGACATGGTACAATAGTTTAGATAATTACGATCATACTTGGGAAGAATGGAAAACTATGCTCACCTATGCGTTTCCTGATCAACATGATTTTCCGTCAACGTTAAAAAAAATGATAAGCTTGGTAAAAACCAATAAACAAACATGGACTGAGTATTATTTTACGAAAATGGAGTTACTTCGTGCGTGTAACATAAGAGGCAAAAATGCTGTTGCAATGTTGATTGATGGCATTGACGACAGTGCTATACAAAATGGCGCAAAAGCCGGTAGATACTGCGAACCTGAAGATTTGTTTCGAGAATATTTGTCGGCACTAGCGTCTACATCAGATCAACCTCATCAAAATACCTATGTAAATAAATTTGACAAAAAGTTTTTAAGGGACAATAAACCGCGATCGAATCCTTTTGTTAGAGAACACGTCTCTAATGCCGGGAAGTTCGATGAAAACAAATATAAGTGTTTTAATTGTGGTCAAAAGGGACATATAGCTAGAAAATGCTCCAAACCTAAGGTTGAATGCTCCATATGTAAAAAGTTGGGCCATACGATGACTAATTGTTACCGCAATCGCCCGTCTAGCTCAAAAACAGTTTTAGCTTGCCAAGCGTCAGATAAAAATTGCGAAGAATGTTACAAAGTTACATGCAAAGTGAATGGGGTTATTTACGATGGACTGATTGATACTGGTTGTGCGGTGGTTACAATACGTGTAACTGCTGCTGAGAAATGTGGTATCACATGGCAACCGTGTAGTGTAAAAATAAGTGGCTATGGTGGTGGTACAGCTTTTGCTGTAGGAACTGCGAATGTAGATATTGAAGTTGACCTAATCAATGTTACCGTTTCTGCCCTTATCGTACCAGATGAAGCCCAATTTGTATCCGTCATGATTGGACAAACGGTGTTAAATCATCCAAGTGTCGTAATGGTTATTAAAGATAAACAGATACGGCTGTTTAAATCGGACTTGTTGCATCTAAATGAAGTAGACCATCTTCCGCCCAGTAAAATTAAAATGCGTATCGATAAAAAGTTACGATTCCGCCCAACCACATAGGGCACGTGAGTTTTTCTACCGATGGTAGCTATCAAGGGGAACTTTTCGTGGATTTTCAGCGCCGTATGTTACCATCATTGGAGTACTCGATTCCCAGCTGCGTAGTTTCAACCGAAAATGGAGTGCTGCCAGTGTTCAATATGTCTGACTCTGACTTGACCTTTGAAGACACCCAGATTATTGCTAGAGGTCAGGTGTGCTATCCAAAGAACGTCTTTGAAGAAAATGAGGTAAGACTGCTTAGCATTAACACTATGAACTGTAATAAATTTAAACTTGATGACCTTGAATGTGATCCCTCTTTTAATGATGCCAATAAAAACGAATTATTGGTATTACTTAATAAATATCGTCATTGTTTTGCCGAAAACTTAAATGAATTGGGTTGTTTGAAAGGTGTGGAAATGAGCGTTCAGTTGAATGATGATAAACCTGTAACGTACAGACCTTATCGTCTTTCAATGAGCGAACGAGATTTGGTTCGTGATATTGTGCAAGATTTATTGAAAGCTGGCATAGTTCAAGAATCAAACTCTCCTTATGCAAGCCCGATATTACTGGTAAAGAAGAAAGATGGAACGAGCAGAATGTGTGTGGACTATAGAGCTCTGAATCGAAAAACGGTTAAGGATTGTTTTCCCCTTCCACGAGTGGACGACCATCTAGAAAGACTAAAAAACTGTGCATATTTTACTACACTTGATATGGCCAGTGGGTACCATCAGATACCTATGGCGAGAGATTCCGTAGCAAAAACAGCCTTCATTACTCCAGATGGGCATTATGAGTACTTAAGAATGCCTTTTGGGTTAGTTAACGCTCCGTCGGTCTTCCAAAGATCTATTAATCAGGTGTTAGGATCTCTACGATTTACTATCGCGCTAGCATACTTGGACGATATTTTAATCCCTTCTGCAGATATTCCATCGGGTTTAAAAGCTCTCGAAACAATTCTACAATTATTTGAGCGTGTTGGTTTAACATTGCGATTGTCAAAATGCCATTTCTTTAGAAAGTCTATTGAATATTTAGGCCATGAAATCAGCAAGGAAGGTGTACGCCCAGCAAGTGGTAAAATTTCAGCCGTTAAGGATTTCCCTGTTCCGAAAAGTGTACATGAAATTCGACAGTTCTTGGGATTAGCTAGTTATTTTCGCAAATACGTTAAGAATTTTGCCATTATTGCACGACCACTTACCCAGCTTACCAAAAAGGATGTTGAGTTCGTTTGGGAAGATCAACAACAACAAGCATTTAGCTGTCTTAGGAACATTCTGTGTACTAGACCTGTGCTTGCGATCTATCACCCAAAGTATGAGACTGAACTTCACACTGATGCTTCTAAATATGGAGTTGCAGGCATTCTACTTCAAAAACAACCCGATGCAAAGTTAAAACCAGTCCTCTATTTTAGTAGACAAACCAGCAAAGAAGAACAGCGCTATCATTCCTACGAACTAGAAACGATGGCTGTGGTGAACTCTATGCAACGATTTCGAGTTTATCTATTGGGCATACCATTTAAAGTCGTGACTGATTGCAATGCTCTTCGGTTAACTATGACAAAGCGAGATCTTATACCCAGGATAGGACGTTGGTGGATGATAACACAAGAATTTAATTTTACAATAGAGTACCGTCCTGGTGCTCGGATGGCACATGTGGATGCCTTGAGCAGGAATCCTACAGGAAGCTCAGAGGGCTACGAAGAAATTCAAATTTTGACAATAAACATATCCGAGAGTGATTGGGTTCTAACTGCACAACTTCAGGATGACCGTTGTCGGTATTTAAAGGAGGTACTACTACGAGCTCCCGTTGATAAGGAAGAAGCATTGATTCACAAAGAGTACGAACTGAAAAATGGAAGGATATATAGGAAGACAAGTGAAGGTCTTAAATGGGTAGTACCCAAAACAGCGCGACATGCAGTGACCTCTTTTTGCCACAATCAAGCTGGACATTTAGCTGCAGACAAAACGTTGTCCCTGATCCAACAACAGTACTGGTTTCCGCGGTTACGCAAATATGTCACTCAATACATACGTTGTTGCCTAAACTGTTTATACAATAAGAGTAGTGGAGGACCACAGCCTGGATTATCACACCCTATACCAAAAGTATCCGCTCCGATGGACACAATACATATAGATCATCTGGGTCCTTTTGTGAAGAGTAAACAAGGTAACATGTACCTTATAGTTTCAGTTGACGCCTTCACCAAATATGTTTTCATGAAAGCGGTAAAAAGTACCAAAACCCAACCTGTACTTATATTTTTAAAAGAAATATTTAGTACTTTTGGTGTCCCTCGAAGAATAATTTCTGACAAAGGAACAGCATTTACAAGCAAAGAATTTAGAAAATTTACATCAGATGCTGGAATTAAAACCGTATACAACGCTACAGCAACGCCACGAGCAAATGGGCAAGTGGAGCGTTATAACCGAACAATTCTATCAGCCTTGGCTGCTTCTGCGGACGAAGAGGATACTTGGGATCGCAATGTCAACGAAATCAAGTTTGGAATTAATTCGTCTATAAATAAAACAACCGGAAAAAGTCCTCATGAATTGCTTTTTGGGTACCAACCAAGAGGGATTAATGACGCCTTTCTAACATCTGAAATTTGTGTCGACAACCCTACCATTGAATTAGATGCAAATAGACAAAAGGCAGCTGAAGCTATTGCAAATAGCCAACTTAAAGAAAAGAACCGTTTTGACGCAAAGAGAAAACAAGTACAATTTGTGGTCGGTGATTTAGTACTTCTTCAAAAGAAAAATATTTCAAACGACGGAAAAAGTAAGAAGTTACTTCCGAAATATGATGGCCCATACATGATCAAGAAAGTCTTGGATCATGATCGATATGTGGTAGAAAGTTTACCTAGTGATCACGGGTCAAAGAAAAACTATGTTGGGATTTGGGCTGTAGACAAGATCAAGCCCTATACGGTCCGACAAGAAGAAGATGATGTTTCTTCTCCCAGAGAAGAATTGGAGTCTGGAAATATTGATGTGGGTGATGGGGGCGAAGGTCGTTCTCATTTAAAACGCTCTTGTAGGCTAAAAGTAGCTGACGATGGAAGTGAAAAGTCACTTGGGCATAAAAGTGTCCCCAAAACTAGGGAAACGTCTCTGCAAGTTCCTAAAGATGGGACGTTTCAGCAAAACGTTGCTGAAGAATCAAGTGAGAAGTCACTTGCAGGCAAAAGTTGCCTGGAAAAGGATACATACAACGTCGATGTATCACTAAGAGAAAAGTCTCTTGTTAAAGCTGGAGATCCTTTGGGAGATTCTACATTAAACGTTCGTGAAACGTCGCGAAACCGAAGCAGTAGTGTTTCGGGTGCAGATGTAAATCCTGCAGAGGATCTTAGGCTTAAATTAACGAGAAAACGAACAGCGAAGAATAAGTCTCGCTGGGTTATTTTAAAGGATTAGGTTTACTAATTTTTTGTTTTGTTGCAGGTTTGCAAGGGTGACAAGTAGTCTCGGGACGAGACGTTGGTAGCATTGGCCGACTGTTAGCAATTTTTCTGTTTCCAGCCGCAGAGTCATATTGTTAAGCTGACTCAGTTGTTGTGTATTAGATAAGTTTTGTTTATGCTGGGTCTCATGGGAAAAACATCGGGACTCAGGTAGTCGATTTAAATCTGTCAAGCAGTACGGAATAAATGTTTTGTTATTGATAATTCGGGCGTTTGATTTTTGTAGTTTTAAAAAGTAGAATAAGATTAATTAAGTTATTAGTAGTATTTAAAAAGTTATTTAAAAAATAGAGAATTATTGCAAGTTGTCTTATTAAGCTCGGGAATTATTAATACCGGCCTTATTTAAATAGTGCTTGTAGCCATAATTTAGAGTTATTGCAAATCATGTTGACAGTACCATTAACCTAAAAAAAAAGGGAAAAAATGTTAGTAGTTTTTCTTTATTGTTTTGTGTTGTAGGGTTTTTTTATAACACAATTATAGAAATTCATTTGAAAAAGCAAGGTTTTAAGTATTTTTACTTCTAAAAACTTATCGATTTTGTGATCGGCAGCCGTTCGGTTCGACGAACAGTTCCGAAGTTAAAATAAGGCCAAAATAAGGCACGAACTAAAACCGACATAAATAAAGCCGGGCACTATACTTATTAAGGGAGTCCTTATCCTACCATGCATCTGCGCAAGCTCAGATGTCAAAATAAGGCCGGTATTATTAATGCCTGGCCTTATTTCACTGTACAATAATTCTCTAATAACGTCTGTGGTGGCACTATCCCGTTATCTAAAAGGTTCTGTGTAATAACTGCATGTTTTAAACCTTGGAATACGTTGGCGGACCAGGGGAAAACATGAGTTAAACATTTAGTGTTTAGTGTGTAAATGTGCCTTAATTAACAATTTTTTTATTTTAATGTCAAATGTGCCGTTGTATGTTTGGTTCCGATACTAAAATTACGGTACAGTTTCTAGTCAGGCATCAACTCCCTCTATTTTCAAAAAAACAAGTTCTAGTAGTTGCTAGAAATAACTACCATATTAAAAAAAAGGATATATAAAATAGCTTTAAAACAGCATACAGTAAAAAATCATTGATATTAAAAATAATCTGAATAAAAAAATAATGCTTTAATTCAATAGCATAAAACCGTCTTAAATTAACGTAATTAATTAAATAACGGTGTTTATGAGGTCTTGATTTATCGTTCTAATTTAATTATAACACTTATTAAATTACTTGGGGCAAACGTAATTATACGTTATTTTTAATATGTATTACATATTTTATGCGGCCGGCATATTATCAGTTTTTTTAACACGCTTTTATTAACTTGGGTTGTAACAATCTATCCATCTGTCTATCTATGTAACGGAATCTTTGAGCCTAATTTTAACCAACTTCCAGCTATTCGATTTCTTTGAAACTTTGCACACGTGTCAAGGACCGATGAAGATGCAATAATTTAAAAACAGTATCCCGTTATCTCTTTTTGAATCGCCAGGAAAAAAATTCCATTATATTATAAAAACAACACCTAGGATGCCATCTGTTGGCAACATTTCAAACTTTGCTATTAAATGAAGAAGAAATTTTTTAGTTTTTACACAACTTGGTTAGTTGCACCATTGGTGTTCAATTTTTATGAACAATAAAAATATAGGGTTAGTTGCACCAGAGTAGCAGAAACTAAAAAATGAAAAATAATTAATAGTTTAAAAAACTAAAAAACACGCTTTTATATGCAACCGAACTAAAAATTAGAAAATAATTTTTCATTAAAAAAAATATTGTCATTTCATAGTAAAAAGCGTGGGGTGATAAATATATTAAATGTTATAATTATTATATTTGCAAATATCTATGATGGAAAAGTTATGAAAAAATAGTAAAATGCACCCCACGCTTTTTACTATGAAATGACAATATTTTTTTTAATGAAAAATTATTTTCTAATTTTTAGTTCGGTTGCATATAAAAGCGTGTTTTTTAGTTTTTTTAAACTATTAATTATTTTGAATAAAATTTAAAAAAAAAAGGATAAACAAAGAGATAGTTTGTTGGTTTTATTAATAAAGTCCGTACAGTATAGAGCAAGTCCGAAAATGTGTACATTTTTGTTTTTAATATAATAGGTTGACAAAATAAAAAATTATAATCCTAAAACTTTTATGAAACATTTTAAAAATATAAAAGCTTTATAAGAAAATATCATTTTTGTTTCTAATATTGTATTATTTTTGTAATAACTATGTTTTCCATTTACACAAAATTTAAAAAAGTTATTTTTAAAGCATTTCTCAATACAGCAAAATAATTTAATTTTTTTTTAATCATTTTTAAACTACCCAAATAATTTTTTCCTAACGAATTTTTTGGTGCTTGATTTCTGTTTAGTGCTCTCATAGTTATCGTAGTTCTCTCCAGTAACCGGTGGGTATTACAAAATAAGCTTTGAAAATTTTGGAAAAATGTCAATTAAGGTGTTATTTGGCGCTTCCGTTTATACCGGTAGTTATTGTCAGCTTTCCTATTTTAAATGAAACAAGCAATATATTAATAATTTTTCAGACTTGCGTTAAATTCTAAGAATATTATTTGTATAATTTCCTATGCATAAATTTAATGCATTTTTAATATATATTAAATTTTACATAAAAATTTATGTTTGCATTCCAATACCCAGGAGCGAAAATAGGGCGGGGGGTAGGAGGTGCTAAGCCCCCCAAGACAGCCATTAGCTCTCTCAAAGTTATGAATTAAAAATTAACTCCAAAAACCTGCGGCTAGTTGCGCCACTACCAAAATCAGTTATTTTTTTAACAAAAGCATTTAAAATGAGTCCGAATTCGGTTCTTTATTGAGAAACTTTTGGTGTGGACTGTATTTATATGTTAACAATTAATACAGTGTGGTCAAAAATTAAAAATAAAACAAAAGCCCTAAAAGTATTTTTGTTTATGGAAACAACTCCCTTTTATTACTGTATTCTATTTAGCACTAAAAATAAGGGTATGTTTGTTGAAGGGTGTTTCTTTTAAATAATTATATTTTTTTAAATATTAGGAGTTTGGTATTTATCTCTTCTAAGAATAAAGCTGAGTGTGGCTAATTACAGTTAAGTTGACCATGACACCTCATCTCATATTTTTTTTTTAATTTAAAATTAAATTTTTGTTTGATTCCTAAAAAAAAACTTTTAAGAACAATTTAAAAATAAATAAAAACAAAACCAAGGAAGGGGTAAATGGTTTAAATAATATGTGTATATTTAATCACCACTGAATCAGCTTTAAAAACAGCAGAGAAAACTTAAGGTCACGAACAAAATAAATGGCTGCCGGTGGCTAACTTATATTTTTGACGTTTCAAATAAACATAGACAACTTATTATAACTTGTTCCTCAAATACTGGGTAGAGGATATTTCACGAAATGGATTTGCAAAATCGATTATATGTTCCCCTCGGGATAAGACAAAAGGTACTTACTCCACTTTTAAACTTGAAATGAGATTTACAACATTTATTTAAATACTGACATCAACACATCTGCTGTAAATATTTGCCCAGCAGAAAACAGGTAGACATAAAAAAGAAATTACCGATGTTACGTCTGAGTAAATAAAGTGCTCGCCAAAAAATCGGGACAAGCAATTTTTAGCACCATATTTAACTTGTAGTAACTTTTGAAATAAAAAATATTTTTAGCTGCGGATTTCGGTTTGCTAAAGCCCATTTCGTCTAGATGACATGGCGCAAAATGATTTTTGAAAAATATTCAAATGTTCATGGTATACAGGGTGGTCAATGAACAGATGCAAAATTACAAAAAGTTTAGAGGTGTGTGATTCCGGTAATATTTTTTTTCGCATTTAATTATAGGTCATTAGTAAAGTAATATCAATATCTCTAGACGTTTTTGCCAGTTTTTTGATTACAGCCATTTAGCCCCAGAGACACTACTAAACAAAAAATGTGTCAAAACTTTGCTACCAATATCTTTAAAACGCTGTAACTTAAAAACGGCTTTACCGATTTCCACCAGGTTTTCACATTCTGAAAGCTTATTTTCTAGTTCTTTTTATTACCTAACCACTTTATTGGTAAATGGCCATTTCTATAAAATACAGGGGTCAAACAAAAAGTAAAGATAAAATTGCACAAAATATGGCTATTGTTCGTTTTAAGCTATGACAATTGGGCTGTACGTTGTTGTTTGGTTTGAAATTTGGTCAATATGCAGCTTCGGTCAATACCTCTGGACGGTTTTTTTACTTTTTCGATTAGTGCCTTTTGGCCACAGATACGCTACCAGGCAGATCCATTGTCCTAAAATGTGTCTTTTGTGGATTTTTTGATGTGATCTGGAAATTTTAAATTAATTACTACCTAATGATGTTTTTTTGTACAGGGTAATCAAACAAAACTGACTCTTTCATTATACAGGGTGTTTTAGATTTTAATAGGAAAAATTTAATAGACGATAGAACATGAAAAAATAAAAAAGTCTATATAAACATGTATGTTTTGAAGCTTCGTTCTCGAGATACAGGGTGTTAAAGTTTTGGAAAAAAATAGTTTTTTATTCATAGCTCAAAAATCCCTTGGCTGATTTTCCTTAAACTTGACAGGTTCATTCACACACAAATCCCTGTACCTATTCGCATTCATAGTCTCACCTATCAAAATACCCATTTCCGTTCTTCCATTACTCATGATACCACCCCATACAGTAACACCACCCCCACCAAACGCAACCCTTGCTTCCATATTCTCCTCACGGTACCTTTCATTCCTCTCTCTCCAAACTAAGATTCGTCCATCAGATGCATGCAAATTAAATTTACTTTCGTCCATTTGTATGTGTAAAGCAACAATTATTATTTTAAAAAAATGAAAACATTAAATGTATGTTTTAGGAGGCCACTAAGGAACAGGAATTTTTTTATTATTTTGTGTTCTCGAAAACGAAGCAAAATACGAAAAAACATTTAAAAACAAAAAGTTGTATTTTTCTTAATTTTTTCTATAGGGCCAAGCAATAAAGTAATAGTTTTTATTTTTTTCTCGAAAACAAAGCAAGATACGAAAAATTAACACAAAACAAAAAGTTATATTTTTAAATGCTTAATCTAAAAAAAAATACAAATTTTAAAAAAGCAGTGGTGTATCATTATTTTTCCATCTTTACTAACTAGATTGCCCTCTGGGACGCCACTGCAATAATTACGGTAAATCTTATTACATCAAATGATACCTCTTATCATGAGAAACAAGCCTGTCAAGTTTATGGAAAATCGGCCAAGTGATTTTTGAGCTAAGAATAAAAAACTATTTTTTCCAAAATTTTAACACCCTGTATCTCGAGAACGAAGCTTTAAAACATACATGTTTATATAGACTTTTTTATTTTTCATGTTTTATCGTCTATAAAAATCTGAAACACCCTGTATAATGAAAAAGTCAGTTTTGTTTGATTACCCTGTACGAAAAAAAATCATTAAGTAGTAATTAATTTAAAATTTCCAGATCACATCAAAAATCCACAAAAGAAACAATTTAGGACAATGGATCTGCCTGGTAGCGTACCTGTGGCCAAAAGGCACTAATCGAAAAACCGTCCAGAGGTATTGACCAAAGCTGCATATTGACCAAATTTCAAACCAAACAACAACGTACAGCCCAATTGTCATAGCTTAAAACGAACAATAGCCATATTTCCTGCAATTTTATCTTTACTTTTGTTTGACCCTGTATTTTACAGAAATTGGCATGTACCAATAAAATGGTTAGGTAATAAAAAGAATTAGAAAATAAGCTTTCAGAATGTGAAAACCTGGTCGAAATCGGTAAAGCCGTTTTTAAGTTACAGCGTTTTAAAGATATTGGTAGCAAAGTTTTGACACATTTTTTGTTTAGTAGTGTCTCTGGGGCTAAAGGGCTGTAATCAAAAAACTGGCAAAAACGTCTGGAGATATTGATGTTAATTTACTAATGACCTAAAATTAAATGCGAAAAAAATATTACCGGAAACACACCTCTAAACTTTTTGTAATTTTGCATCTGTTCATTGACCACCCTGTATACCATGAACATTTGAATATTTTTCAAAAATCATTTTGCGCCATGTCATCTAGACGAAATGGGCATTAACATACCGAAATCCGCAGCTTAAAATATTTTTTATTTCCAAAGTTACTACAAGTTAAATATGGTGCTAAAAATTGCTTTTCCCGATTTTTTTGGCGAGAACTTTATTTTGTTATCAATAAGTAAACAGTTGAAACTCTACATTTTTCTCTGTTTTGTTTCTTTTTCCGATATTTTTTTATAATAATAGGGTGTGGTTATCCTTTAAAACTTGAAAATCTCGAAATACAAATACTTTAAATAAATTAAAATAAAACTTATTGGATTGTATTTTTGGTGCGGTATATTAAAAGTTTATATACGCTAAAATTTGTTGCTCCTAATTTTAAATATACAGTATGGTTTATGAAGTGTGCAACAAACTAAAACTTTTTATTCGTAATTTTTAAAATTTTTTATTTCATATAAAAGTTAAATCATAGTTCCAAACTATATCAGTGGTATAGTAGTTAGGTATAGTTAGACCCATATTTATTACATTCCGTACCCGCCAAGTACACAAAAAATGATAAAGCAAATCAACCCCTTTGTAAGCAACGATTTATTGCAGCAAAAAATATACAACATAACGACTACGCCACACGTTACAGGTTTCATGGCACGCCAGAGATGAAATAAGAGGATCTTATTTAAGTACGTGATACGTGTTTTCGCAATATTTTTATTTATTTTTCAAAAAATATGTAATCAGAGTCTGTAAGAGGCTATGTGCTTTCAAAAGGTCTTATTTGCGGCATTTTGGCAAAAGCCTTTTTTTGTAAATTTTTGAAGCAGGGGGGCATTGAAAAATTAGGGACCCTTTTTTTGCTCTCCAAAAAATTTTCAGCGGCTCAATATTTTCTTTTTCGCAAGTTGTGGGGGCGGCATTTGATAAGTGGGGCCTTTTTTTTGCATTTCAAAAATGTTAATACAATAATAAATTTTTTAACCTGTGGAGGGCGCCATTTTCTCTTTCTGCAAGGGGTGACACAAAACCCAGGAACGACGCTGTGTTCAATAGTATATTTCTTGATAGCTGTTAACTTAGGACATAAAACATGGTTTATTAAAAATGGTTGGAATCCCCTGCAGTTTTCAAAAATGCAATAAATATAGAACTTCCTCAATAACTGTTGACTTTAGGTAAAGATCATGCTACATAAAATATAGAATTTGATGCAAAATTTTTAAAAAGTGTTTTTCCCGATACACACAAATCTAAAGTGAAAACTAGGGGAACGAATTTAATTAGTACCTCGTTTTAAAGCCCCTTTGATTCTCTACTCAACGCCACTTTGTTTTGAAAAATCAGCCGTTCAAGGGTAAGAATTATTTAAAATTTGGCTAAAATACTATAAAAACAGTGCGGTTTTAATAGTATTGGCTTGTAAGTCTAGAACTTTGGCAGTTTGACCCCTAGTTTAGAATTCAGATTCTTGTTTAGCGGGAGAAAATTTTTGTCCGATACCCAGCACAGACTTTTTTATTTTGTTAATCTGTGTTATAAGGAACTGTGTGAAATCAAAAATAAAAAAATATTTATTATAACATAATAAATACAAATTTATCTAATTAAATAAAAATATAATTTTAAAACCATTTTGTATTTTATTTAAAAGCCGTTCTAGCCATAATTCGTTTGTACTTTTGCAAGAAACAAGTCAGGTAAAATCAAATAATGCTGCAAGTTGGTAGTGAAAAACGCAAAAGTAGTGGTCATAAATTTCTTATTTACGACATTTTGATGGCACTTAAATTTTAATATTGCAACATCGGAGTGCCGCTATGCAACTTTTGTTCGCAATTCAAGCCAACACATTACTTTTGAGTACGACTTCTTGAATTGTATTTCTTGATTTTTTTTGTTTGTAAAAATAGATCTGTAGATGTTTGAACACTTGGTTAATTTATTTGAGAAGTATTTATTTACAAGAGATAGTCAAGTTACAAATATGTTAACGTAAAAACGTTTGCAAGTGAAATTCCTAAAACTTAAATTTCATCTATGTTAAAAACTATAAAGTTCGGCATGCGCGATCCGCTGCTGTAGTGTACATAGGTTTAACATATTTTTTAATTAATAATAAAAAAATTATTAAATATATTAATTTAAAAATTTGAAATAATTCTAGTGTCATCTAGATACTTTAAAGAACCTTTGTCAAAAAAATATTTATTTATTAATTATTAGTTTTTTACGGGTTTCGGGTTTCGGTTGTCATAAAAGGCGATATAAAAGTTTAAATAATTAATCAAAAAAATGTTCGCTTTCTTATTTAGGTACTTAATAAAGTAATGCATGATTTTTTTAAGTTTATTATTTTGGTAATTAGAACCTTTTGAAGTTGGCAATATTTAAACAAAATCTAATTCTTTGTTTAAGTCACCAACCATATTTTTGGAGCCTTGTAACTATTTATCAAAGGAAATCAACTTCTCGACTAGACTAAGGCCTCGGACACGATAACCAGCGTCAGCGTCGGGCGGCTGATATAAATAAACAAGTTCTGTTATTCTCGCATAAAGATCAAAGACAGCGCTCTCACATTTTCCGTTTAACCCTGGCCGCTGACGCTGACGCTTAGTATCGTGGCCAAGGAGTATTATGTATCTTTGTGGGCGAAAAACGTATTTTTAATAATTTCCTTAATTATTATTAACTCTTTATGGGAAAATCGAAAATCATTTTGGGCATGTCTACTTTTTACTTTTTGGTTACTTACGATACGTACCCCTTAAATACAAAAAACGTCGATCAGGTCAGTGGCAAATTTACATATTTGCCGCCCGTAGATTATAAATTTTTGCCGCCCCTAAATTTTGTTACCTTGGTGCACATTCTCATATTACCGTAAAAAAATTTTAGGAGCAAATAAAAGGTCTTCTAGTCAAAAATAGTTATTTTTATTATAATATTAGATTTTCTTTTTAGGTTTTTCGGTCATAAAAATTATTGGTTATTTATTAACGTTTTGGTTTATTCCTTAAACCATCATCAGAATCTATAAGTAAGAAGAACATAATTTTAATTTTAATACAAAACAAAGCAAATATTATACAAAGGGAAAAAGCACTAGATTCTATCTCGAGGTTATGTTGTCTCCCGACATAAAGCCAAAAGAGACAAAAAATCGGGAGCTAAAATCTTAACTTTTTTCCGTGTATAATACATGATTTTTTTCTGTGACGAAAAACAGCCTAATATTAAAAAACATATAAGGTATGTAAAATTTGTATTTGAAACGACAATTAGACTCTGCGTTACTATGAAAAACTTTAAAGAAATAATATCTGTCAATGTAATTTTGTGATTTAAAGGATTTAAAACAAAAATTTGGAACTAAAAGTGATTATTTTGTAGATATTTTGAATATTATAAAGTTAAAAAATTTCTGATTGGATTTTTCTTATGAAGAAAAAACACAGAAAAGATTTAGGTACTAAAATGTATTGTTTTTTTATCGAAAACTGAAACTCAGTGTTATATAGTACATTAACATTATAACGCAGGGTGTTAGGAAAATAATGTTCGTAACTTTAAGAGGGCATTATTGTAAGCAAAAAGTTCATTATAAATGTCCAAAAATCAATCGATTTTAAGAAAAACTAGTCGTAAATAATTTAATTTTTCTAAACATTTGACAACGATGCAACAGAACCGCGATCGAGAACATGAGGACCGAAAATTATTTATTATAATTGTTAACGTTGCGTTGGTATGATTCTGATTTTTCAAAATCTATGCCTTAAATTATTGAATACTTTTAAGCAATTTTTGTTGCAATTTTTGTTTATCTTCAAATGTTTTGAGTATACATTTACTTAAAACAAATAACAGGACTTACCGATACCTGGCAATACACACCACCAATTCCGACGATTAGCAGTCAATTATTTGAAACGATCCGATGCACCAAAAAACAAAAAAACACGTAAATCATCTTCGTATCAAAATGCACGCACTGATACAGTAATACCTAGAAGGAAAATTAAATGTGGTTTCAATTCGGGTAAACATTTTTTGCATTAAGGTATGCAAGAAACCATCAAACATTTTTCCCGATGTAGGTATTTCTTTTTGCTGTTTCTGATGTCTTAATCAATCGGGTCAGGCAGAAAACGACGTTGCCAAATTATGTGAGGGATTTTGTTGTCTGTTTTTCTTCAGAAAATTGTATTTAATACGCAGGAAAAATATTTTTAGAGTCAGTTAAACAACAAATTGGATGTATTAATACATATAACGCTATTAGTTATATAATTTTAAATTATTAAGATAAAACATTAATTAATTTTATGACTAAAAAGAAATAAGTTCAGCATTTTTTCTCCGAAACGGCTGATTTTTGGACATAGGTTATAAGGACCTTTTTTGCTTGGAATAATTTAAAGAATCACCTTTTTAGTTACTAATATTCTTTACCCAACACCCTGTATATTTTCCCACGACTATAAAAAAAATTATATTTCGCAATCTTTGATCTTTCAAAAAATAATGAAATCACAGAGGTGTTAAAATATATGTTTAAACTTTAGAGTTTATAACAGACATACATGCACACATATAACACAGGTGCTTTTATTTTGTTAAAGAGAATTCAAAACAGTTTCCGATTTACGTCATACCCCTTAAGTGACGTAAAATGGCGACATGGTTGCCAGCTATATAATACAAAAATTTTAGGTTGTTAAGTTTTATGATCAAAACGACAAAAAAAATAATAATATTGCTTCAAAACACCTCGTATAAAAACACGTGTCTTCGTTTTTAATAATAATAATAATAATAATAATAATAATAATAAATGTCTTTATTTCTGAATTTTCATATCTTACATAAACAAACAATAATACAAAGAAAAATATATTAAATTCAGAAAAAGGCGGAGTCCAGATGAGGCATCCTGGAATGCCTCCCTGATCAAACTCAACCTTTTTATACCTTTTATTAACAATGAAACGTAATTATGGTTACAACTACGACAAATGGTTAAGTTGTCAATGTCTCGAAGTAAATACTACAAAAGTCGAAACTATAATACTACTTCCATGTATTCCATCACCGTTTTATAGTAAAGTGAAAAAATCAAGATTTTTTTAGTACAGGAGGAAATAAAAGTGTTAAGTGGATAACTCGAGTGTTTTCGAATACCTACCAAAGTTATGAAAAAACTTGAATAAACTATGGTAAATTATTCAAATAAACTATTAAACTAAATTAAATAGCATTGTCCATAAATGTAAAAAAAATATCAACAAAATGTATTTATTTGTTAAGATGGTATTAAAGTTATTTGCAAATTGACATTAAGTGTGTGCTTCCTTCTAAAGAAAATCCATTATAAAATTATTTTCCCCATAATGTTTTTTATTAAATAAATAAATAGTATCGGCGGTGGCGCTAATGATGCGTCAATCTATATAGCCTATTATTAAAGATAATTTCTACTGCTTTTTTGCAAACGCAATTTATTTGTCATATTATAGGTGGTAATTACATCATGTATTTATTTTAGTATTAAACCGCTTTTACACGGCAATAATTTTGTAATTAAAACAATATGTATAAAGTGCACTTTTAGTTAAAATATACATAATATTCTTTATTCATTTTTGTTAATTTAATTAGTTGGTTCCTTTCTGTAAATTAAAAATATTTTGTATAGTGTCCTATTTGCTTGAAACAATAAGATAGTTAAAAGTAGAATAATACTGAAGCTCTAACGAAATTAACCTGTAAGTAAGTTTTATTAATTAAAACAAAATACAGTATTAGTTACATTTATTTGGCTATGCATGCAGCTTGGCAAACTTTTGTTATTTAAAAATGTAAGAAACATAGGTATTTAAAATTTACAAAAAATGGTAACTAAAGATATTATCAAAATGGTCTAATTTAACCACGCTCCAGTTACTTACGTAAAATTTGTTTAACAGACCCATACCACCCTTCCTATTTTAAATTCTATTCAAGGCTTTTCTCGAAATAAAATCTTCTTTAGCTTACTTTTTTAAACCATTGTCTTTTAACCCCTATTTGCTTTATTGTTTTTTTAACTGCTGCTTTAAAACCATTGCTGTTATAGTTCTGAAGTTTTGTTCTTAAATGGTTTCTTTTGATCATGCGACATTTTCATTGCTTCCAACATTAAAGAATTATTGCAAGTTGCCTTATTAAGCTCGGGTATTATTAATACCGGCCTTATTTAAATAGTGCTTGTATCCATAATTTAGAGTTATTGCAAATCATGTTGACAGTACCATTAACCTAAAAATGGGGAAAAATTTTAGTTGTTTTCCTTTATTGTTTTGTGTTGTAGGGCTTTGTTTCGCACAATTAAAAAATACATTTCAAAAAGCCAGGTTTTAAGTATTTTTACTTCTAAAAACTTTTTGATTTTGTGCTCGGCAGCCGTTCGGTTCACACGAACAGTTCCGAAGTTAAAATAAAACCAAAATAAGGCACAACCTAAAACCGACATAAATAAAGCCTGGCACTATCCTTATTAGGGGAGTCCTTATCCCACCATGCATCTGCGCAAGCTCAGATGTCAAAATAAGGCCGGTATTAAATAATACCGGCCTTATTACACTGTGCAATAATTCTCTATTTTTTTCCACAATATTATCACAATATACCATAAATTTTAATATATTATGTATGGGTGCAATCTATTACAAAGTAGATATATATGTTAAGCCACGTACAGGCTTGGATACAATCGGCGAAAACATTTGTTGGTCGACTGTATCTTGAATGTTGCACATCGGTCGGCCGACTTGTTGCAAACGCCATGGCAACATCCGTGAGCGTTTTCATCCAAGGAATCGGCAAGACGCCTGTTTTTCATTTAATATTGAAAACATCGGCAGGTTTGTACGAGCTTTAAAACTAGTGTGGACGCGAAACACTTGTATTTGCAAATGTTGGCCAACTTTGTTGCTGAAACATTTTTTGAACAAGATACAGTCGGCCGACAATGTTGTCCCGATTGTATCCAAGTCTGTACATGGCTTTATAGCTTGCCTCGTATTAAAACTAAAAACTTGCTAATACATGGAGTAAGCGCTAAAACTTTTACGATGCTGTAGTCTTTTCTAGTCACTTACAATAAACAGCCTGTGCGCACAAGGTTTATTAAACGTGTCAGGGTGTGATATTTTGGCGTTTCTAGTTCACTGGCGTAGATATGGGGAGGGGGAGTAAACACCCCCAGGAAGGTTAAACAATTTGTAAGGGTCATTACACAGATGTTTGTGAAGTATAATTTGTAAGTGGGAAGACCCTATAATTGCTTTTTGGTAGGAATTTATGCGCAATATGCCATGTTTAAGAATGCCAATCAGTAAATGTGTTTTTTTTTTAAGGCGAAGACTTTTTTTTGTCTTCAACATGCTTTTGGTCGAATTTTAACATACGAAACGAGGTTGAAACGTACTTTATCCATTCCATTACTCCCCTAGGAAATGAAATTATCTACGCCATTAAATTAGTGTAAAGATTTTGAGATATGCAGGCAGATGCGAGGAATTATCAATCGTGCGGTATTATTCAACTCTTCCTTTTAATAAGTAATAGGTGTACTGTCGAGGACAAAAAAACCGTCCACCCAGTTAATTTTTTTAACGTGCTTAAATTAATATTTTAGGTAAATTTCACAAAAGAAACCCGTTAAACGAATAAACTGTATGGACGGTTTATTTTGTCCTCGATTGTACAATCCTACAAAACAGGATTTTTTCTTTCCTTTACTTTCCTCTACGCAAAATTAATAATAATAATATTTTTAAGATACCTGTATACCACAAAAAAATAATATCTGATGGTTGTATTTTAGGTTTTAGACCATGCAGAACTTTTTATAAAGAATAACGTTTTTTGTAAGATTTATACCTATAAATAACTTTTCATATTGTGCGAATTTAAGTGGACACACTCTATATGTAATAATTTGGACATATTAATATTTTTAGGCCGATTTAAAAAAAAAAAAGTTACAACATATTTTTATTCCAATTGCTTACTAGGTACATTAACACAGACTGTTTTTTTACATTTTTGTTTTAAACCTTTACACTTTATTACCGTACACAATGTTGCCTTTAAATTTATACCTAAATAATTTCGAAATAAGAATATAAAACAGAAGCAATATCACGTCAAGAAAACCTATAAGATACTCCATCAGTTTGACGAATTGCCCGAGATAAGAAATCTAAAGATAATCGCAGAATTTTAAAACAACGATATGGATCTAAATGTCGCTGGATATTGAAAACAAGTTCCCAAAAAGCTCATAAAGAAAAAAGAAATATAATCCTCGATTTTAAATCAACCATATCAACATAATTTATTGTGAGCTAGACAACACCAAGTAATAAAACATTTTATTGATTTTTTTTAACTTTCGTTTTGCTTAGATCACATTGACCAAATTGTTTTAAATATTATGGTAGTTTTTTTTTGTATATTTTTGATCGTTATTACCAAACAAGTTATGATAGCAACAGGAAAAATATAAGTTCAACAATAGAACATATATTACCAAATATAAGACATTTTAAAACAAGATACTTGTCCATAATCCAAGCAATAAAAAGAAAAAAAAGTACAGTACGATTTAAATATATATTGCATACAAAAAGTATAACACCTTTTGACAATAAGAGGGTTACCTAAATATACCTAAAAAAAAAGAAAAAACCAAAGAACCTGACAGTGCCACAAATAGGTAAGAAATAAAAAAAGGTCTGAATCTAATAAATACGGAACATAAATCTGCCACAGAATAAATTAAAAAACAAAGGCGACAAAAGAATGCATAGAAATATAAACGTTAAACCATAAGAAATTTATCAGTGTAATATAAAACAGCATTTTTTCCTTATAATATCGATTTATTTTTACCGTTGTTGGAAAGTATACAGAGAATTAAATACAGTGCGGACGTAAATAGTCCCTACCCCTGCTAACTTTTGTACCCTGAATTTTTTCTTTATTGAATTTGGGTATGACTTATGAGAAAATATAAACTACTTTTTGACGTAAAAATGATAGTTGCAAAAGTCAAGATGGCGAATGGGCACTATCTTAGAAAAAAATTAAATGGTAAGAGGGACATGTTGCACATTATTTTAAAGCTCCTGACGAGTAGGGTAGGGCGGGGCTAGTTGAGCATAGAGGTAAGTTGGGCAATCAAAATATCTCAAAAACTATCGACCGCACGCGAAAGTATCAAATAGCATAAAGAAGGGGTTGCGCGAGGGGAACTCATTGTGCGACCACTAGTGGTGACGCGGCGATCGAGAAAACTATCCGTGAGCAAGCCGGAAAATTTTATCTGTGATAGTTAAATGTATTCCGTTTTCAATCAGGTAAGTATTAATCTTAAGTAAATTTATTGCAGTTTTATTATGTGTAAAGATTTTGGATATAATTCTAACCGGTTTTTTAATAAACTCACTTTTCCTTTAAAATTTGTGGTTGGGGTTAGTTGAGCTACAGTTGCCCAACTAACCCCATAGTTTTAAGTATAAAATGTTTTTTATTTTTAAGGATACGGACTTATAACAGTAAGACTACTAGACTCTAAATTTAAAAGAGGCTGCAACTGGAACTTTGTACAAGCAACAAAAAAAAAGGAGCTGACCTATCTAACTTATAAATTTCCTCTGGAAATAGTTCGACCATACCCAAAGGCTGGTCCAAGAAAATTAGCCAAATCAAACAGAAGATAGAGAAAAGCTGCAATTTTAACAGATACAGAAGGCATTACAAGAGAAGCAAAATAAAACTACTTAAAAAGTTTAAAAACGAAGATGAATTGTTAGGTATTAAATTTAATAGTTAAGATAAGCTAGGCACGTTTTAATAATGAGATTTTTTGTTTTGTCACTATAAGAATATAAATATAAGAAAAAAATTGTTAAAATGTATTTTTATTGTAAACATATCTAACATTCAAGCCATGATTTGACTATACTTTCTAAGTGCTCCACTAGCCCCATACCCTTGCTCAACTTACCTCACCTATGGGGTACGTTGGGCATATTTGACTATCTACATTAAAATAGATGTAGCTCCTAAATTCGACTTATTAGAAAGAACTTACTATGGACACTATTATTAAAGGATAAATTGCTAATCCATCAGTATGCCTTATAAGCCGTTAAGACTTATTTTTAAGGAGCTATAACCGATCAAGTGAAAAACTGCTCAACTAGCCCCGCCTTACCCTACTTTACAACCCTAGAATTAAAAGTCAATACCTTAACCTATTACAAAATGGCGGTACTTTAAAAATTACCTAAATACCTGATTTGGATGGCCATATTTCCGAAACTAATAGAGTTGGATGTACTTAATGTGGTATTTTCTTAAATCTCTTTTAAAGATATTTTTAACCGACTTCAAAAACGAGGAGGTTCTCAATTTGCCGCGTATGTTTCTTTTTTTTTTGTGTATGTTACGCGATTACTCTGGCGTTTGTAGGCCGATTTTTAAAATTATTCTTTTATTTGAAAGAGTGCACTTTCGCGGCGGCCCCATAAAAACAAAGTCATGATCGCGAGAGAGAAAGGTACTAGACTTTTTTTCGGCAAGGCGGGCTCCAGTTGTTTGCCGCAAAGCTGACACTAGATAGGCATATGCTTGTATAAATAGGCATATGACCAGATAATAAATCAAAAAAAAGAAGAGATTAGGAGGGCATTCAGAATCCACAACCTTGGGGTAAAATTTACACTTTTCACCGACCAAAAGGAGGAGGTTTAATCTGGCTGTCCATGAGAGCGGTTTTCCGCTCACGGATGATAAATTCAGCATTGTGATTGGTTAGTGCAAATTTAAAATGCTTTATCCGGCAATCACAACGCTGAATTATCATTCGGGAGCGGAAAACCGCTCTCATGGATAGTCGGCTTTACAATTAGCCGCGTATGTTTACTTTTTATGTGTATGTTACGCGATAACTCTGGTGTTTGTGGACCGATTTAATTTTTTTTTATTTGAAAGAGTGCACTTCCGCGGTGGTCCCATAAAAAATAAAGTCGGGATCGCCAAAGAGAAAGGTACTAGACCTATTTTTTTCTCTCTGCCATACGTAGGTACGAAGGGCGCATTCAGAATCGACAACCTTGGGGTAAAATTTTTCCTTTTCACCGAACTAAAAGACAAGCGGATAGCTGCAGCCCCGTGTGTGTCGATTTGTTGCAGCCCCACGTGTATCGATTTATAAGCTTTTGATAGATATATTGTATTCTACCAATCTACAAGCGGTTAGCTGCAGCCCCGTGTGTATCAATTTATTGCAGACCCCTGTGCATCGATTTATAAGCTTTTGATAGAAAATATAAGGAACTAAAGACAAAGTGTAGGTGGGGGTCGTTGTTAGTTCTGGTTAGTAAAATATTTTGCTCCATGTCTATCAAAACCTTATAAATCGATAGAAGCTGCAGCTAACCCCTAAAAGAGGTACTAGTAGTGTTTTTAGTGAATATTTACCGATTGAATTGTAATAATAGGAAACTAAAAAGCTAAAAATCATCATAAAAAGGAACCGAGTTCAAACAAAATAGTAAAAGTTACTAAAAAGTTAAAAATAATACAATAAAAAAAAGAAGTCGAGTTATAACATATGTGCTCAATTACTCAATGTTAATAACTAAATAAACAAAAGATTTTATACTTTTATGCAATATGCTATTACCCGACTTCTTTTTTTTACTTTTATTTTATTATTAATAACTTTTTGGGGACTTTTACTAATTTTTTTGAACTCGGTTCAATTTTTTGTTAATGATTATTAATGGTGGTACTAATAATAATATACAGAATAGGACAAAAAGTGAATATTTTTTTATAAAAGCACCCTGTATATTACATTACCAATAAAAAGAACTTTGAAAGAGCTTTAGGAAAATATAACATTAAGTACATTCAACTCTATTAGTTTCAGAAATATGGCCATCCAAATCAGGTATTTTGGTAATTTATAAAGTACCGCCATTTTGTAGTGGGTGAAGATATTGACTTTATATTTTAGGGTTATAAAGTACTCATCAGGAGCTTTAAAATGATATACCACAAGACTCCCTTTCTTTTTTTTTTCCTAAAATGGCGCCCATCTGAAATCTTGAATGTTGAAGCTATTATTTTTACGTCAAAAAGTAGTTTATATTCCCATTAGTCATACCTAAATTTTATAAAGAAAAATTAAGGGTACAAAAGTTAGCAGGGGGGACTATTTATGTCAACACGGAATAGATATTTTTTAAAATTAATTTAAGAAATAATAGGTTTTATTATTTGGCAGTAATAAATAACCTAATACAAATGTTTTTTAACACTAATAACAAAAAATATGACATTTTGTCACACTCTGTATTTTTTAGACTCAATGTATTAAATTAATAAAATTACAAGTTTTTTAATAGCAAGCTGGTTAGTAGCTGTATTTCGGTCAATCAACTTTTATTTGTCCCAGTTTTAAAATTTTCATATTTTTATTAACTTTTCTTTTTAATATTTATTTGTTTTGAATAACAGAAAAAAGTGAGCCAAGCACTTTAAACAGTTTCAACAATAAAACCAGAAAAATCCACATTAGGTTCGTCTCATGTACACAAAATTCGAACCCAAAATAACCAGGATCAAAATGCAGTGACAGTACCAACAGAGCTAACTAACTTGTCAATCAGTAAGCCATATTACCATTTCCCAAGAACAATCAAATTGTCCTACGGACAACAATTCAGTTATTCTAGTGGCAGGTTCTCCGACAGATATTTCCTAAACTTTAAACTGCCCTATAAAATATTATTAACTTTTCTTTTTTTTATGCTTACAGTAACATTAAGATCAAATACTATCCAAAACACCATAATTTATTGATAACTGAATTTTTTAAGTAAGTGGTTTTCTAAGAGACTGGTTGAATTTTTTGAACGCCTAAAACCTTAAGCTGTCTGAACATATTTTATTTTTTAACATTTTTTTATGCTCACAGTAAAATTTTAATCAAATACAATCTTAAACACCATAATTTATTTTAAAAAATAATGACTTACGTATTTCTGCTCCTTGTCCGACGGACACTTATTAATGCCAACCACTCTTTTTTGCGAAACTTAATCGACTGAGGCCGCAATAATGATAGAAAAAATGACGAATGGTGGTAATCATTTACCAATATTACCAACTTACCGACAGTATCCAACACAACATTTATGTATTGATTTTAAAAGATACGGTAGTTGACCAACGGACATGCGGTGCGACGGACTTTTTCTGGGACCAAATATATATTTTTAAAAAATGCCAAACTGAACAATTTTAAAAAACAAAGCATATTTTTTCCTAATAAGTAGTATACCCATATATTAATTTTTTAAATACAGTTACTTAAATAAACGGTTTTTTGGTAATATAAAGTTATAGATCCTATTGTTGCATGGGGACCAAGAGTAAACTTATATAACACATCAGAGGCTTAGTTATTGCCGTATCAGGCGTATCGATGATACGGGGCCCCTGGCTATAGGTACCCCCAAATGTGTGTAGCAAAAATTAGTGGTAGAAAACTGTAAAACTGTCGGTTAAATTGGGAAAGTGGCGCCCTTTTCTTTTGATGGGAAGGAATAAAGCAAGCTGAAATAAAGAAAAATAATGTTGTTGAAAAGTGGACACCACTTTTTTTTGGGAGCCTCTCCAAGAGAAAAGTAAGGATTTTTTTGTTTTCAAAATTTTTTGTTTTGGGGTCCCTCTAAGGGGAAACTGGAGACCTTTTTTCTTTTTCTACAAAAAATTTTTGGGGCCCCTTAACTCATTGTGATACTGGGCCCCTTCAAGGCACGCTACGCCACTGCTTTAAATCTTTTGAGGAAATAATTTAAAAAAAAACCATTAAATAAAAAAATATTACCACATCAGCTTCACAAAAAAAAATGAAAGTTCATACACAAGAGATACACAGGGTGTCCAAGAATATGTGGGCAAACTCTCGGATGCATATAGAACACGTGGAAATAATGTGACAAGTTCCTATAAATCTTATTCCCAAAACCCCGCTTTACGAAGATATGTGCTCCTAAAAGACGCCGCTAAAAATCAGTTTTTTTTATAACTATAGTACTTGGTTTAATGGGTTAAGTACTCCTGTTTAATGTCGATAAATTGAAGGGTTTTCGATAAAAACAAGGTTTTGTTTAGTAGGGACATCTAAAAACATTGGGTTATTCTGTTGCTAATGGTATTAAGAAAAACTTTAAGATATTTTTTCACGAAACTAAATAATAATGTTGCAGCATTGTCGAGGGTCCCATATTCTTCCGTAATTAAAGCTGGAGAATGCATAAAATAAGAGAGAGCCCATGTTGAACCGACAACCAGAATTATTAAATACAACCCTATTAAATTAAAATGTTGTTTTTCTCAAAAAGTCTTCACTTTATTAATATCGGACGGCAGTACGGGGGATAGCTAAGGGTTTAAGCTATTTAAAAATTATATTTTTATTCCTTTATTAAACAGTGTGTAAAAATAATTGGTACTATTGTGTAAAGGTTAGTCTGCCCCTGGAAAACTATTGAAGACAAATATTTTACAAAGATGCCATTTTAGAGAGTCCTTACTTGTATTTATCATATTAAAAATGATCTCATTATACCAAGTTCTATAAAAGTTATTTAAGAAAAACTGATTTCCAGCGGCGTCATTTAGGGGCACTTATCTCTGTATAGAGGGGTTTCAAGAAAAAAATTATAGGAACTTGTCACATTATTTTTTGTATTTTTAAATAAAGTACAAAAAAATGACAATGTCGCGATTGGCACGTCAAAACCGCGATTTTTCGGCTCCTAAGGGGTCATTTTTCCGACCCCAAACTATGAATTTCAGCTGGCCAAAAACTTATTGAGCACAGAATGAAGAAGAAGAAGTTCATAAAACTCCCACTGTTGTGATTGCTACGCCAAAAAAACTATTTTTCGGACCCTAGGTGGATATTTTTCCGGTCGTAAACTGGAAATTTTAATAGGCTATAAAATTTTTGCGCATATTGTAAGGTCCAGAATTCACATGTAAATAAAAATATCAACGTTGTGATTGCCACGCCTAAAACAAAAATTTTTAGTTAGCCGTAGACCTGTCAAGCACAAATGCGGCTTTGACTTCAGAATACACCCTTAACCCCGTTTTATCCCAGAAACTGTATTTCAGGGCCTATAGAGGCCCCTGGGGCCAATTTTAGACTTGTAGGGCCATTTCTGAACTCGAAACCGGATTTAGCGTCGAAAAATACATGGGAATACATATGTCTGATTCTTGTAAATAACCTTTTATATTTTTTTTGTGGGGCGGTGTAGTTATTATTTTCAGGATTTGTTTTATTTAAAATAAATTAAAAAGTTCTGTTTTTCTTTTTACCAGGACACAGTGATTTCGCGCTTGGACAAATAAGAGTTGATTGACCCATTTACACAGTGACGTAGCTACTATGGAGCTAGGCGGGGAGTGCCTTGGGGCTCCAATATCAGAGGGGGCCCCGCGAGCTTAGTTGTGAAAAGAAAATGTGTGAGTGCGGGTGAAATGAGGTAAAGACCTTTTTTCTTAAAATATTTTGGGGTAGTCAGTATATAAAATTGTTTGAATAAAGTTGTTTTTTATTAGATAAGGACTTTTTGTTTCTTTTCTTTCTTGATCTTAAATTTTTTTTTTGTTCTCCCCGACATTTGAAATTTTTGCAACCCTCCCCCCTCTTCTCCGTCTGTCATCCTGCAAGCGCGGCGCTTACAATTATAGCCCTATTTTAGTTCTTTGTCCTAGGGCCCCTGCTGACTTAGCTACGCCACTGCATTTACATCAAATACTATTCAGATTAATTTTAATATAAAAGAATGGGATACACTTTACTGTTTTATTTTATGTTAAATGAAATCCAAATATTAAACATTTGAGAAATATTACTCTAGAAAATATACATGGTACAAAATGAAATAAGCAATTGAAAAATTCTGGTCTATTTTAATCAGATTATTGTTTATGCCCTGGATACGTAACCGTGGTCCTCCTTTTAGACTTCGTAATTCTGTCTTTTGCGGGATTTGTTAGCGAAAGTCGCGAAACAAAGATAAGATTTCGCGAGGACCAGCAAGAGAAAAAGCATGTAATGAAATCATTGTTATTGCCAATTTTATTACCTTGATGGGCAGTTTTTATGTCGCTGGAATGCAAATTTTCGTTGTAAGTATTGTGGTTTGAGGTCATGGGGTTCGTATAACGCTATTGCGATACGCGGCTTTATTTTTATGATTGTTTATTAATACTATACAAGTTGAGTAACTCCGTAACGGGTGGTCCATTATTGATTTAGTAATTTTGTATATACATATATTTTTATTTATTTGTACACAGGTAACACATAAAATACAATTACAATCTAAAACATAATTTAAAATTTAAACTTATTAGCTAGCAATTTTTAATTTTATTTAGGTACTTACCTTTTGCATTCATGCTATTACGAGAACATACACTTTTATCTACTATTACGAAATTTTAGGAAAATTTAATAACAGTAAAATATTTTGTTTTTGGTTTAGAGTGGCTTAATCTTTAAACTGCTATTCTATTTGGCAAAAATTAGAAAACAATAGTCTCTATCTAATTATGGGAGCCTTGTCCATCAGCAAAGTCAAGAGAGTAGTTTTCAAGATATCTGGATTTTAAAAATCACTTCCTGATAGGGACAGGCTAAAGTATACGGGGTGTTTTAGAATAAGATGCTAACCTTTGAGAATGGTAATCCTTAGATCTTATTCTGAACCACCCTGTACACTGGGTGTCAACAAATTTATTAAACAAAACATAACTCCCAAAGTATAAGACATGTCAAAATGAGACTTGGCATGAATTAATTATATGATAAGAGGAGAGCTTTTGCATATTTTTCATCTTCTAGTTATTTTCGGTTTAACCGAATTTTATCTTTTTAAATTCCTGAGACAATTCTAAATAGGAATGTCATTAAAAAAAATAGGTTGATTGATTCTTTTAGAACCATTGTTAATGCTGCATCTAGATGGCCTTGATTGGACGCAAATGGTAAAGTAAGAAACATATAATCGCAATGTTTTAGTGACTATAGTAAGAAAGATATAAATAAAACAATTTGGCAAATTTACATTTTCGTATCAATTACTAACTATTATTTTTCCAATGGCAGCCCTTTTATACAAGTAAAACAAAGATTTTTTATCAAATCTAATGATACCAATTTATTCTCAATCAGATTAAAGGGCATAAATAAAGGCTCATATCTACCTAGAAGCAAATATTACAAATCGCTCGCAACAAATCAAGTAGGCGTAAAAAGCTTTAAAACTGTTATGTTTCTATTTAGAACTGCCTTAAGAAATGTTTAAATATACAGGGTGTTCCATTTAAAAAATCAAAATTTTAGCCATTTCCGGTTAAACCGGAAGTAACCAAAAAGTGGAAAATATGAGAAAAATCTCCTTTTATATTATTACCATCATCATACCATTTGGGTACCTATGTCAAGCCTCATTTTCGTATATCTAATACTTTAGGAGTTATGGCTTGTCTAATAGATTCGTTGACACTCGGTAGAGCTGGTCATTCAAAGAGTGTTTTATTTTCAATTTAGATATTTTTAAAAACGGCTATTTAATCCAAGTTTTACCAAATGAACCGTTTTATGTTGAATTATAAGAACTGTTTCTAAAAGTTACATAAAGAGTGGCTCAAAAAAGTTATTTTGTTTTTAATTTGGTGCCTTTAAGAGTTTTCAATACGAGCAAATTCTAATTTCCCTTTCCTCAAAAACTCCCCAAGTCAAATATTGCGACAATACACCTTTTATTGGCAAAATGATTCATAAAAACTAAAAACCAGAATACATTTTTGACACTTGGTATCTACGAAAGTATTCATTTTTGGACAAAGATAAGTTGGGTTAAACCGTCATGTTTTACCCTCAGGCATTTGTGGTAGCATTTTTCCGCACCTTTTACAGTATACCAAGTATTTGGAAACCTTAAAAAATATATTAAAATTCCTTTACAATAACCAACATTAATGTTATTTACGTATTAAATTAAAAGCATAAACATACTTGGACTCTTACCGTAGTTCTCTAATTTCTTAATAGATTTATGTACATCTGAACCCGGAAAACCCGTCATCTATCCAAAGTCTTTTCTAAAAATGCATCTTAAGCGGAGGCCGCGCGGCAGCTTTAAAAATACTTATAAGTTCACGGAAATGACCTCTGACACCACGGCGAGCGCATTTTTGCTGATTACAAAAATGGTCTCTCTCTCTCTAATTAAGCTCAGTCATTGAATAGTTTGCGGAATCCTGTAACGGGAATCGATATTCAATATTAAATATGAATTTAATTTATACTAGACGCGTGTCTCATTAAAGCCATAGTCTGGGCAAAAATCTGAAAAATAGAATTTCAGAATTAAAACATTTTAATACTCAATACATTGGACAACCTATTTTTTATTAGACGTAAACTAATATCTAATTTACCCCACCTACCCCTATTAAAAAACCATACAAGCTTTTGTTTTATCACCCTCAATTTTTTGTAACAGTGACAGTCACATAATCCATTTTATTGCAGAAGAATTTTTAAATTGCTTGTAAATTATCTTACAAAAATTTTAGTTTTTTGCTTGTACTTTTATAATCAACATTGCTTGAAATACCGAACATTTGTATAAATAATCCAGTGCATTTTTGTTATAAGTGTAAAGAACATACATTCAAGATTCAACAGTAAAATTTCACAAAATAAGTAAGGAAGTATTACTTTAAGTATTTTGAATTTTCAGTGCGTCCGTCACCTGAGCAATTTTGGGTTTTTCATAAATTTTGTGAATCCATTTTGATTGGATCGACCAAAGGATATGTCATATGAACTTTGCCAATGCAATCAATATTATATACCTATTAAAGAGATTACTTATTAGACTGTTAATTCTGTATGACCACAATAATTAAAGGTATGAGTAATAAAATAAAACAAGTAAAGTTCAAACGCTGTTAGTTAAACACCGCTAAGTCATACTTTGATAGCATCAAAATACCCCAATCACACATCTCATCGACTACAGAAACCCTACATCTACAATTTGCGGTAGCTAGTTATTCTGTGCTACAATTAAGCGATGCCCGTGGTTAAAAAATACATGGCAAGTCAATGCTTTTGTATGTAAACATTTGGTTGTTGATGACGTATCTAGCTGTGTTGAACTTACAGCGTTTGTACTCTAATAAATTATCCAGACCGAAATCTTCCACTTCTGACTTAAGGTGCATTTCTGCAGCCAATACACATAAAATAAGGTCAATTAAAATATTTGTAAAGCGATGAACAAATCCAAGCTGGTTACTTACTTCCTTGGTAAAATTATAGACATCTCTTAGACACTTAACCTATTTCAATTCGTATCATTAAATATTTCATCTTAAAAAACCTGTATTTAATTTGGTAGTAATCCTACAGCACTAAAAGATAATACATATAGAAAGGTGTGCTTAAAGAAGAAAAATCAAAACACACATTAATGCCATTATTACATAAGAATCTAACATTACTTCGGATATGGTGGATTAGAAGCTTGTCTTTTAAATTTTTAAATTTGGAAACCACGTATTTAAGATTAAAATGGAAATATGAAAAACATACAGTGTTAGGCATTGTCATCCAGGCAAACCTACTTAAATAATGAGACATAGTATAATATGATGCCTGCAATAGCACTTAGCCAAAAAATTGAGAAAAAAACTATGCTTACAATATTTTTAGATGTATGGGAAAAATCTCATTTTCAATATGTCATATTTACAACCCTATTCCTATTATACAGGGTGTAATTTAATTGATGGCTAAAAATACAGGGAATGATTTCTTAGCTTATTTTAGAAAAAAAGAGTTCATATAAGCATATGTCCTAAACCTCTTAACTTTTAAGATACAAAGTTTTAAAATTTAAAAAATATAAATCTATTTTTTAAATACCCCAACTACTCTTTACCCAATTTTGTTTTAATTTAGCAATAATATTAATGAAATTAACGGGGTAATTTATTACCAACTTATTTTTATGTCTTTTAATTTTTTTTCGTATCTTGTTTAGTTTAGGAGAAAAAAAATCAACTTAATTGCATATTTTCAGACCATAAAAGAAGCATTGCGGGCTTTTAAAAATTAGGTTTTATAATTTTTAATTAGCAATTATGTAACAAAAATAATAAATAATTATTTAAATAAGGTTTGTATCCAGTATAACAGTTTTTACTAAAACAAGTGTTTTTGAAATTTTTTGGTTTTTTTAAAATTTTAACACCCTGTACCTCAAAAGTTAAAACGTTTAGGACATATGTTCATATAAACTTTTCTTCCTAAAATAAGCTAAGGAATCATACCCTGTATTTTTAGTCATCAATTAAATTACACCCTGTATAATCAGTCTCACAACTTATTAGCACGTCCAAAAAAACTCAGTAGCAAGACTTAAAAACAAATGTTTTTGTTTGATACCTAACAATAATAAAATAAAAAAACTTTCAGAAAGAATTTCTTTTGGATCCTATTAGAGTTGGGCAGCATTTATTTTAGAGCCTTAGGCTCTGTTTATGTTGGAGCGCTTTTGGACGAGAAAAGCCGCAGCTTTTATGGCGCGGCTCTATTCTCCTCACCCAGTGCAAAATAAACAGAGCCTTAGGCTGTGTTTATGTCGGAGCTGTTTTGAGCAGGGTTAGCATCGCGGCTTGTCCGAAGCATCCTTATGTTACTGTACCTTAAGGGTGATTTTGTCGAGCCGCGCTGCTAACCTCGTTCCTCGTCACTCCGACATAAACACACCCTAGACATCGCAGGTGCAAAAATATTTTGACAATTTTTAAGCTACTGAATAATTAAATAGCATACTTTTTACTTAAAAGTTGTATCATGTTGGAAATTTCGGTCAAATTAGATTGAACAGCTGACTAAGTATAGCAGTGAAATAAACAAAAAGAAGGAAACCACAATTAACATTAAAAAAAATCAATTCTGTTCAGGATGAAAGACTAACTTATTTATGAATATATCTGTGTATAACAGTATAAACGTATGTCGCTTGTGTGTGCATTTTATAAACAGTAGAAATAGTAATTAATAAATGATTGATGAAATCGTTAGGTACACCTTTGAAAAGCAATACACCATCATGCAACATACAGGAATCAAAATACATAAAGGTTTTTTACCTACAAAGCTTCTTATTAATAGTTCTAAATTTTTAATTTTTATAGGTCTAAAATGTGCTTAACAACGGAGATGCAAATATTAGAGAAAGCAAAAAGTATCCCAGGGCACTAAAAAGATTGGTGTAAAGAAAAAAATGATAATTTTTTATTTAGGTTGCTATTTAGTCCAAAGTTGAGTTATACAACCAAATTTACTATTTGTTCAAAGATAATAAACAAAAATAAATAATACCGAAAACTATTATTAATTTTGTTCCATTACTCCGATCTACAAGTTTCGTTAAATTGAAAATTTAAACTTTAGTTCGTGTTTTGATCACTTAATTATTTTGTCTGCATTATCTGAGCGAAGAATCATAACATTATATTACCTATCTCGTTGCATCAGTATGTTGTAAATTAAAATAGATAACGAGTTTCACGAATTTCTAGAAGTGGTATAGTTTAAGGCAAGATTGCAAAATAAGATATTATTGGTATAGTTTATGATAAACTCCATGTTAAATAAAGGACTTCTAAAATTCTCTGATTAATAAAACTTAATGCAGGGATGTTTGAGAAAATTTTTGACAAAATTAGATATCTTAGAAACGATGTAGAGAATGAAGAAAGTTATTAAATTTTTGCACAAAAATATAGTTAAGGTATTTATCTATCCAAGAAAAATAGTCTCCAAAAATTATAATTGCACGATTGCACATATCATATCATTGAAATATAAAATTAAAAAGAAAACTCACTTTGCCCTACAAGCATTAATACACCTAAAAATTATTTTTATTCAGATTAAATCGAATGGTGGCTTCAAAACCTTTCAAACAATGAAATTGTAGATTTTTTTAACGATTTTTAGTCCAACAGTGGGGCGTCACAACTAGACTGGTTATCCCCAAATTTTTTTAATATACAGGAATATTTTTATGCTGGTACTTTTCTTTTAACACTGTATAAAATTCAAAATTCAAGATAAAAAGAACATTTTTCAAATAAAATTATGTTAGAAAATGCTTTCTTTCTTAGATATGGGGTGTTAAAGTTTAAAAAAAATTCTTTTTATCCTAACTGTCCTACCATTCCAGATATTTTCACACACTTCTTTTAGTTGTTGCATTACATTTTAAGCTGTAAAAGTATTTTTTTTTGATACCAGTTGCTTTTAAGAAAGATTTGTATTAAATTTTTGTTAGGAAAAAATAGAGTATGCCACTGCTATTTCTTCGAATTAATATTATTTTTAAAATACTCATTTACTTTGGGGTTAATTTGATCTTTTAATATTTTTCCGTACGATGAACGGTGAAATACTACTAAATACAAAACACCATATCAAATTTTAGAGTTTTTGCCATGCATCAAAATGGCTTTTATTTTTAAACGAAAACCATTCATCATACGGAAAAAATCATGACACAAAGTTATCCCCAAAGTAAATGAGTATTTAAAAATAATACTGATTTGTAGAAAAAGCAGTGGCGTACTACTTTTTCTTAAAAAAACATCAATACAAATCTTGTTTCTACGCCACTAGTATCTTTATTAACTTTTACAGCAAAAATGTAATTTAATGGTCCAAAGAGGTGTACCAAATGTTGCCGAAATATTTGATGTTGCAGAAAATGTATGGTAAAAAGGGATTTTTTTAACTTTAAGATTTTAATGACGTATGTATAACCACAGTGCATAACGATATTTTTAGATAATTTTTTTCTTCAATAGATAATTACATCAACTACAGTTTTGTGCAAAAATCGAATATCTGCGAGTAGTCTTTCCTGATATATCTAATTTTATCCAAAATTTTCTCAAACATCCTATATTGGGCCGATCTTGAGGTGACTTGCGCTCTGGTGCAAGAAAATATTGGTCGCCCCTATGTATTTTTAAAATTTACCATATAAGGGAGCTAAGTCCTAAGTTTTTAATGTTAAATCTGCATTTATACATTTTAATACAAAAGTAAGATAAATGTCTTAATTGTTCAATTTTTAGAGCTAAATTTAAATAAATCTTCTTTTATGATATGGCAACATCCATAACCCAGTGTTTAAACCTATGAAAGAATAAATTACATTTAATGTTTATGTTCTTGGTTCATATTTTATGAAATGCAATCTAATATTAGAATGCGTAAACTTTGAAACGAGCCCCCTTATATGACACATTCGATGGTTGGTAACAGGAAATTAATACAGTATTTTGCCGTTTTTACTTTTAATATAAATTTTATTAAAGGTTTAAACAAATACAATAAAATGTATTAACTAAATAACAAAAAAAAACTTATAAATGTTACTTACGTTACAAAAGTAAACAAAAAATGAAATTAATAAAAATATATATCAGATTAAATACTTAAATAAATAAAACAGCATATTTACTATAATTGAACTTTTCTGTCCTTTATGGTAGCAAAATAATCAATCAAAAAGGTAATTTTTGACATAAAATTCGGATTCGGCGTCTTACAAAATGCCCCCACAATAATTTTCGGGGTTGTTATTGGCACTCTTGTCAGGAAAATTCTCGGAGATGACGTCCGCGTCCAGGTTAAGGCTTACTAAGACTCCGTAGGGTTTTCGCCGAAGCCGTCTTAGAATTCAGCGACTCAAAAAACCCCTGAGCGCCTAGTTTTTCACCTTCTCCACATGAGTTTTGGGAGAGTCCCACAGAGATGACCTTCGTCGGCGTTCCTGAGCCCAGGTGTTCGGAGATTAAATTTTATTTAATTTAATTATTTACCAGGGCATTTTTTTCTTTAACCCTAACATTTTTATTCTTACCTAATAATTTACCGCATTCTGATATGTTTATCGATTGTATGCGTAATAGTCTTCCAATTTACACAAATAGATTGTAAAGTTGAAACACAATCTAAAGTGGAATTTTTAAACACCCAAACCTAAAAAAATATTTTAGCAATTTAGAATAAAATAACCTTTTACACTATGTAATCAATGCTTACCATCGCTTTAAGTAAATTACAATCGTTGCAAAGATTATTAAAATCGAAAGGTGTAGCGGCTTAGATTGACCCGACATCATTTAACCTCTACAGTCGTGATCAGTGCTCTTTTCAGAACGGAAAAATCGTGGCCGTCTCTTCTGGACTCGAGAAAATTAATTTAATATAATAATTATAATCAATAGGAGTCGACGTAAGAGAATCAAAATTATTAGGATATAATTTTGTAGAAAACAAAACGCTAAGTTCGTGACTAGCATCCAGCTACGTTATCAAACATAAATAAGGAATAAACAAAATATCATTTTTCCACAACCGTTAAAAAAAAATGCTGTTTTTTCAATCGTTAACATGAAGATAAAATACTTCATTCTAGTACACTACATAAAGTGTTAAAAAAGTAACTTTTTTAACACTTTGAAGCTTTTTTCACTATTTAAATTAGCGTTTGTTTTAATGCCTACAACAATAAACTTAAATATAAATTTCTGCGATGTAACAGTAAACGCGACATCAACTGAACCAATCGGTCAAGTTACCTTTGATTTCGTCATTATTTCTTTTAGATCATGTGTCACTAGTTTTAAAATTTGACAGTTTTCGAATTAATTTAATAGAAATTATTGCAAATTAATAGTAATAATAAATTTGGATGACTAGAAATTGAAAAGGAATTTGTACTGTCTTAGAATTATTTCTACGGAAAGTAAGTACACATACAATTTTCTAAAATTAAATTAAAAGTGCATAGTTATGACGAGGCTAATTGTCTCTTAAAAAATAGGTAGGCTATGATTTTTGTTGCAATATAATGGGTGTGCTGCCAAAATTAAAATTAATAAGTTGAAATAAATAAAACATGTGGTAATTTGGGTCATTTTTATACGGTCGTAGAAAAAATATAGTATTTAACACATGCACAAAGTGTCTTTTTCTTACTTATGGGATTGCCCATGGATCGCCCAACGGCTCGTGCTGTCAAACTTCCCATTCGTAAAAAAAAAAAAGTATAATTTTATGCACTTGTTACATAAATTACTATTATAATACTAAAGCAAAATTATATATACCGGGTAACACTGGATGTCGTTAATACCCCTTCCCCAAATTTTTTGTAGTTTTTAAGAGAGACTAATAAGAATTTACAGTATTATTATAGCACAAACTAACATTTTTGGTTACTATCATGACCTTAAAATAACTTTCTGTTTAACCGGAAGTACCATAATTTTCTTATTTAAAATACAAGAACCTACTTTTTTCCATATTTGTATTTGTATATCATACAGGGTGTTGTTTTTAAAAATGGTGGCCAAAGAAGATTTTTAAGAAAAATCAAGTGCCGTCACTAGTTCTGGTTTGAATATATTTTTTCTAAGTAGGCTGTAAAAATAAAAGAATGCTTTACTTTACTTAGTTATACTTTCATAGGTAGTAACATATTCCATTTTCTTTAATAAATTGCTTAGATTTAGTTATAAATGTAATTAATGGAAGGAAATTCAAAATTTTAAATGGAAACATACCTATTTTGTTTTATTTTTAAATTCCACACAAGAATATATTTCTAATAAAATATCACAACATATTGTTTATTTTCAAGTTGGCGGCCATAGATCATTTATTAAAGAATTTCGTTTTTCGGATGTCGTCAATAAATAATCTAACTAATCTTGAAAATAAACAGTATGTCTGATATGTCATTAGAAAGAGATTTTAGTGTAAAATTTAAAAATAAAATAGGCATGTTTCTATTTTAAATGTTTGCTAAATTTTTAATTTTCGCTCATTAATTACAGTAACAACTAAAATTCCGAAGTAATTGATTAAGGGGTGATATACAGTTAGAAGGCCAAAAATTTTTAATTTTTTTTTCTTTTAAATTTATTGATCTAAAAATGTGTACACATATTATGGTATCTTGTAACTGCATTTTAAGACTTAGTACTAGTAAAAATATTTATTTGGAAAGGAGCTACAGCTGATCTCCGGGAGCTCCTCTCAAAAAAGACGTTTTGCGGTGACTACTATATTTTTGAACTGGATCCTCTGAAAATAAAAAACCAAACAGATTTTGTTGAAGTGATGTTTAATCTAGTAATTTTAACAAAACGGCGGTTTCTCAAAAAACGAAAAATTTTTGACCAAAATTTCGGCCTTAAATTGTTTATTAAAAAAATGTATCTATCTTTATTAAAAAAATGTATCTATCTATTATTCCGGTTAAGGTTTATATTTTATTTCTTCTTTCAAATCGATAGGTATAAAGGTATAATAAAAAAAGGCAAGAAAGTTTCTAAATAAACTAGGCAAATACATATTTCTAATTATTTTTTTCCAATCCTATATGTCGAGCAAAAATAATTGGTTGGTTATTTACTCTTGGCTCTGGTCTCTTTCGGTCCAATTAACTAGCACATTCGGGGGAAATCTAGATAGTCGAGATCTGTAGCTCCCAAAAATTCCAGAATTTTTCACTATTTATTTAGATTAGACGATAAATGTTTAAAGCTATAAAATGCATACATTTTGGCCATCTTCCCAAGAACTGCTACTGGTATCGCGCATAACCGGTTTCTTTCAGTACTGACGTCACCCGAAGCGCCCGCTACCATTCTCCGCCATTAAAGAATACCTCGTGCAGCACGCCAAACAGAAAAACATCAGGTTATAGGAATTTTAGCAGTAAGTTTTCTATCTTCCTCGGGGCACCAGTTCGTCTTCTACATCCTCCATGCCGAAATCACGTGAAAGCTCGGTATCAAGTCTCTTCCAACGTCTAATCACTTCCGAGTACGAACGGAAACTGCAAAAATAATTAGGCAATGTTTTATTCTAATTAATGGAAATACAGAATGAAAACGCACGATGTAAATTGTAAATAAAACAAAAAGTTTTTAGAGAATTCTCTTAATATTTATCTATTGTATAAAAGGATTTATGACAATTATGTGTAAAACAAAATATTGGCCAAATGCTTGCCTCGGCTCCGTTGACATACCTTTATCCGACGATCCATATTTTCAATGACTCTAATAGATAATTGAGTTTCAATGTCGTTTATGTGCCAAATTATTTTATTGTTTGTGGATTCGTTAACAAGCGAAATTGGCGCATTTCGGCAAATTAGAGTCCAAGGGATATTGTTAAAAAGCCGATGCATCCACAAAAAGTAATTGTTTGGTGCCGGCGTCATCGGGCCGTTGAGCAAAGCATATGGACCTGGACGATGTGTGGTTTCACCAGGATAGTACCACTTGCCACACATCCAACGATTTGTTTTCGAGCTAGTGTTACGTTAGATGACTTACTTTTGCTCCTCTTTTTTGTAGGATTTCGCATGGAGAGAAGACGTTTTTCTAGGAGAGTGTAGCAGCATAGAAGAAAAAGTGCTTTTCTGATTGGTTTTTGACCTAGAGGAAAAGGTTTTGTATTTGTTGACTATTTGAAGGGGTGATTAGATGGCCTGTGAAGTGGGTTTAGAAGACTGCAAATTTCGCTTAAAGCAATCTTTGCAGAGCTCTGGCTTCGGCCGTGGTTGTAGTCAGACTGATGTGGGAGTGGGCGGGGCTTAGAAATTGGGTGCAGAGTATATCTGGGCGGACGGACCGAGGACTGAACGGTTTGGTGTTTCTCGAGGATTGCGAGAAGGTTTTGAAAGGGGATTCAGGCTTGAAAAAAGAAATTGGTCTTTTTGACGCTGGATTTCGGTCTTGGGTTTTGGAAGATTTTAGGAGAACTAAGAATGCAAGCAAAGGATAGGAAAGTGTGTTTTTTGTTGTGTTTGTGTGTGTATGGAAGTGTGCATGTTGTTACTTAGAGAATTGGGTTTCTAAGATTTGCGTATGTGTTGTTTTGATTAGGCAAGTAATCAAAAATGTCGTGTATGAGTGGGTTTGTGTGAATGTCTGTTTTTGAAAAGAAATTTTCATATCTTTTCTGTAGGTGTTGTTTTAGAGTGTCTATACGTAGGTCCGTGTGGATGTCCACGTTTCTTACGTACCAGGGGGCTTTGCAAATACGACGAAGTGTTTTATTTTGGAAGGATTGGGCCTTTTGGAAGTATGTTTTTGCAGCTTTCGACCAGGCAATCATGCCATAAGTCAGGGTGGGGAGGATAATTTGTTTGTAAATTAGTAATTTGTTTGAAAGCGAAAGTTCGCTGCGGTAGGAGAGTAGTGGGTATAGCATACCAAGCTTTTTATTGCAGGTGGCGATTTTATGTTTTATATGGGGGAGCCAAGAAAGTTTGTTGTCAAATAGTAAACCCAGATAAACTGCTTGGTTTTGCCAGTTTATCAAGGTATTGTTTAAGACAAGATTTACAGGGTTTTGGGATCTTTTGCGCGTAATGAAGAGCGCTTGGGTTTTGTCGGGGTTGACTTTAATTTTCCATTTTTGGAACCAGGCTTGAAGGGTGTTAAGATGATTTTGCATGTGTGCGGCGATCCTTTGTTCGCATTTGCCGGAGCTATACAAGCAAGTGTCATCCGCATACAATGCAAGGTGTGTGTTTGCGACTTTTGGAATGTCGGCTGTGAATAAGGTGTATAGGAGGGGCTTAGGACTGCACCTTGAGGTACACCTGCTGTCATGACTCTGGGTGCGGAGTGTGTGTTGTTTACGCTTGTCACAAAGCTTCTTTCATTAAGAAAGCTGCCTATGAGTTGCGTAATCCACAACGGAAGTTGAAACTGGACGTGCATTTTATAAAGTAGGGCGCTGTGCCAAACTTTATCAAATGCTTTTTGGATGTCTAGGCAAACAAAGGCTGTGGAGTGTCGTCTGTTTAGACTGTCAATGCAGTGCTGAGAAACCCTTGCGAGTTGATGTTCGGTTGAATGTTCGGGCCTAAACCCAAACTGCTCGTCTGGGATGACGCGCCTTTCTGTTGCGGTGTCTACAATGTACGAGTATATTGTTTTTCCGCAACTTTGGACATGTTGGGTAATAGACTGATTGGCCGCCAATTTGCCGGGATTGTGAGATCTTTGCCTGGTTTGGCAATGAGTATAATTTTCGCCTTTTTCCAGGAAGTGGGAAAATAGCGTAGTGACATCGTAGCATTTATGATTTTGGCAAAGAAGTCGAGGGTTTTGTCGGGAAAATTTTTTAATGCTTCGTTAGGGATGTCGTCAAGGCCTGGGGCTTTACGGTTATCTAGGAAGTGAATGATGTTTTTCACTGCCTCGGGGGTGGTCTGCGGTATTTCAGCTTGGTCTGCTAGGGGTAAATTTTTAATTTGATTTGCATGTATGTTGATGCCGCGATCGAAATTTTGATCGTCTTGCGGTGAAATATTTAACGAAAATTGCTCTGACAGTGAGTTTGCGAAAGCTTCCGCCTTCGCCTCACTAGTGAAAGCGTCTCCGTCGGGGGTTTGAAGTACGGGTATGGGGGGTGCCTCTTGTTTTGAAGTATTTGCAGATTCTGAAGAGGGAATTGTCTTGGGGTGTTAGGGTTTGGAGAAATTCGGCCCAAGACTCGTTTCTCCACTCGTCGATGCGAGTTTTAATGACATTTGTAAGCCTGTTGGCTTCACGGTTTAAGTTGGGGTCAAGGGTCAATTTTGCTTGCCTTCTTAGCCTGTTTCTTTGCCTTTGTAGGGCTTTTATTTCGGGAGGAAGTGCCAGAGAATTGTAGGGCTTATTTGGGACCGTTTGGGTGTTAACTGCAAGTGCGTTTTGAACTAGGCTGGTTAGAGCTTCAACTTGCTGGTTTAGGACTTCGGGGGTGTTTATTTCGGGTGGGTCGGGGGTATTTTGTTCTAAAAATAACTTAAAATTGCTCCAATTTGTAACTTTTCTGTTACTTGGGGTCTGAATTGGGTAGTTTTGAATGGTAATTGCCAAGATGCTGTGGTCTGAGCCTAAACGGTCTAGCACTTGCAGCTGGATGTCGTGTTGTATATTGCTGGAGAGTGCAATATCTAAAATATTTGCTGCATGAATGGAAAAGTGTGTTGGTTCATTTGGAATGTGCGGATTTACTTGGTTGTTTAGCAAGAAATCCATTAATATGCGGCCTGCTTGATTATTTTGTCTGGCGCCCCATTCTTGCACGTGACAGTTTAAGTCACCTGCTAGAAGTGTGGGCGTATTGGGGTTAAAAAGGGCTTCTAGGTCTGCTTGAATGAGGTTGTTTGCATGACGTCTGTATGCAGAAATGATGTTTAGGGGGCCGTCTTTGGTCAGAACTTGGATAATTGTTGCTTCGAATGCCGTAAGAGGCGGTAGAGGCAAGATTTGATGATTAATATTTCTTTTATAAGAATGGCCGTGCCTCCCCGGCAGCGTCAACTCTATCGTTACGATAGGTTATGTAATTGGGGATATTGAAGTTTTTGTGTGGCCTAAGAAAGGTTTCCTGCAGCAGTAGGATGTCGACATCATTTGTTTTCATGAAGTCTGCAAGTTCTGTCTTTTAGGATAGACAGAATTTGCATTCCACGAAATTATAAAGAGGGAATTTGGGTTTTTATTTTGCTGCATTTGCAGCGGGGGCGGGGTTTGCTGCTAACATTGTAGTTAGCATGTTTTGAAAATTTTGCATCATAAGATGCATGTATTGCTGGATTTGTGCAGGGATCTGCGGGGCTGGGCGGTTTCAGCACTTTGCTGAGGGCTATTTGATGGGGCTTTGGGGGTGTTTTTAGTTGTCGTGACGATGTTAATTTGTCACCATGATTATGTGTTTTGACACCTTTGAACTTTCTTCTTTGGAGATGTTTAAAAGAAAACGTGTACGTCCATAAGCTAAAAACTATTCAAGACCAAAAGGATGAGATAATTCGGCACAATAAGGACATTGAACCTTAATCTCCTTATGGGATACGCCACAGAAGCCGTGGCGAATATTTGGCCGATATTTTGTTTTACATATAATTGTCATAGATTCTTTTTCCCTAATAAAAAATAATAACTTAATTCTCTGCAAACTTTTGTTTTATTTACAATTAACATAGTGCGTTTTAATTTGACCACCCTTTATGTGGAATAAATATAAGACGCATTCAGAAAAATGCACAATGTGATGACATTTACCTATCAGGTTCCTAATGTCGATGTTTTATCTAATTTTATGTTTTATTAGCTTATATAAGCTAATTCTTGTTAAACAAAATAAAATCATCATAAAACGTGATTTGTGAGCTTATGTTTGAGATCACGATTAACAAAATGTCTGTTGTGTCATCCAAGCAGCACGTGCACTTATTTCCTGCTTCATTTTCCTGCACGTTATTTGTAACGTCGATGTTTTTAAAACGTCATGGTTTCAACAACCTATGTGGAACTCCTGTTGAACTTTTTAAAGTTAAATACCATAGTGCAGAAGGAATAATAATGCAAATATTATTTATGAAAAACTCTAGCTTTAGAGTATAAGGGTTAGAAAAAAATTACTACAAAAAAAATTAACTATTGCCTTGTGAGAACAAAAAATATTTCATAACGTTAATTCAAATTTTTAATAAAGTCGGAGCTAACTTTGGGTTGAAGTTTATTAATATTATTCATTTAATTTTATAAAAGAACAATGACAGAACTTATGTTTTTCTACTCTTAAATAGTAAATAGGCTGAGCAAAAATTGAACTATTGGAAAATTGATTCTCTATCATGAACTTAAAATAAGAGATAATGTTGCTAGTAAATTTTCCCTCATATTTTTTTAATAGTATTATTCATGTATAAAATTATAAAAAGCTAACAATAATACTATGACTTATTATGTTTTATATGCTTTCCACGACTACCATAATAAACTAATATTTTGTTGAAAAAAAACAGTAAATCATGATCGACAACATCAAATTCCTTATTGAGATTTACAAATACCACAACTTCTGCTGGCTGAGTATGACTTTCGACAACCAAATCATGTACCTCCCTTATCTTTGTAAAATGACAATAAATAATCGCAAAAGACACAAGTATTTCTTAAGCCGCGATCAGATTTGTACCACATCGTGAACCATCATACGACGTCGCAAACCCTGTTGAGAACGCTGCATCGAACAACGCTTTGAACATTGCGCTGCAATTTATTATGCGATCCATATGCCCGTCCACAGACAGTTCCGGATCAAGCGTGAATCCGTAAAGCAACCGATTCATGACCGCAGGGGGCAAATTTAAGGAAAAGAAGTAAGTGAATAGAAATTAAGCACTATATTTGTTTTGGCTGATTTTTACCTAAATACTTTTTTACCCTTTTTTTTGGATACTTATACTTGCTTTCTCAGTTTGACATTAATCACAAAAGCGCAACATTAAATTTTGCTTCCCTAGAAAGGAAGGCTTGATCCGGCACTGCGTCCAGACATGTTGAACATCGTCGCGCACTAATTCTTTTGATGTTCCGTTAATTTACCGACAAACTGTGGATCAAGACGAACCCGTTAATCTGGATGGAATGACAATATTATTACCGGCGCGAAACAAAAGTTACGTTTCGTGGACGAAAAAACAGGTTTGTACGCTTGGGTAAAAGTTATTTTCCGTCATCACCGAATGTTTAGCGCGAACACCAAACTGTCTATCTGAATTATCGGGCATAATTTATCAACTTATTGTCTTAGTGTCCCGTTCGAAGTACAAGGAGCATGATCAGGGACAATGAGCCAAATTCGTATTTAAAGTACGCATGCTTGTAAACGCACCTATTTGTTTACTACACGAGATCGTAGAGATCCGAAAAATGCTTCTAGCCACTGCGGATCTAAATGTGGATTATCTATGGATGAACATTGAGCTGTAACTTAAGGTAAGTATTTACTTAGCAAACGTATACAGCCGAACAGCAACAAACGCATACGTTCGGGTAGTGTAGACGTTAATAATTTCATGGACCAACGCATGCGAAAAGATTCGCTAGCTTGTCGGTACTTCAAAGAATTCTGTGCACACTGCTTTGGGATACGTACGTATAAACATACATGCGTTAAAAGAAAGCAGACCGCAAATAACTATCGGAACGGACGAGAACGACACTGAACGCATACGTTCGCTAAATTTAGTCGTCAAATCGCATGTTTAACAAAACGTACGCATATTTTTGGCATATACGGTCATAGCCGTAAGGCCGTATATGTTCGCTAAGTGAATACACACCTATATCAGTTCGGGGCTGCGTTTATTCTGATGTCCAAATAGGTTCGCGACGTGGTATGATTCGCGATGTGGTACAAATCTAGGCGCCGCGCCGCTTTAGATTTTTTGTTCTAAATAAAACCTATTTTATTATTCAGTGCGATATATTTTAATTTTTCTTTATATGTGTTTTTTTTAAGAATTAATATATAAAAAATTAGGTTTAAAGTAAGTACTGTAAATGGCTTTTCATTTTTAAATATAGAAACTGTCAGTAAATTATCTTAACATTTTGTAATACCCTTTATATTTCTATCTATATACAAGAATACGTTCCTTTTAAATAGACACAGTATACATACATTTAAATAATACAATGCGTTTTGCATTTACTTATAAAAAGTAAAAAGTCCGCATTCCATATCATTAGGAACGCCAATTGCATATATTATGCATTTTCTTCCTTTAACCAGTAGATACTTACGTATCTTGATTTCCGATTGTTTGGACATTTTTGTCTACAAGACAATATTTAAAGTTTAGCTTTTATCCGTAATATATTTAACCGTTGTTTATAGTCCGATATGATTTGAACTTTAGAAAACCAGTGTCGGAGTAAGCTGTTCTTATACATACGTTATTCCTTGTTAAAATATGCTTTAAAATATTTTATCCATTTTTGTTTTCTAGAATTTTTTTTTTATAGTATTACCAGTTTATCAATTTGTATTCATTTTTAGGTTTGTAGGCAGAAAGAATTTATTTTCACAGTCAGTTCTTTAGCAAATTTAGTGACCTACCTTGTTTCATGCTGCTTTTACTCAAGGCTTGCCTGGGAATCACGACAATTACTTATTCAACTGGCTACAAACAACAGAGCAACTCTGATGTGGGTGCCAGGACATGAAGGAGTGGAAGGCAACGAAATTGCCAACCAACTAGCCAAAGTCGGTGCACTGGCCGCGTTTTACGGACCGAAACCATTCTGCGGCGTAACGAGAGGTGACCTAAAGAAAGAACTCGGAGAATGGGAACAGAGACCAAAACAGTGACTCACTGAAATAACGCTCCAGGACAAAGACAGGCGAAGAGATCTTTTCTAAATCGCCTAAATACACTAAAAAGCAATTAGAGCTTAAGAAGAACGAACTCGGGATAGTTATTAAGTTCCTGGCGGGTCACGGCCCTCTAAGTAGGGATGGCAACGATATATCGATTATTTTTAAATATCGATATATCGATTATTTTCAAATATCGATATATCGGAAATCAAATACCGATAATCGATATTTAACTTCTCGATATTAAATAAAAAAGTTATGATGTAAATAAATTTTAAGTTTTAGGTAAAGTGCCCTCTGGCGGTATTTAAAAAACGTACTTTTGTCTTAAAATTTTAGAATCTGCAAAGCTCGATTTGTGTGCCAAATATCAACTGAATTGGTTAAAAAATAAATGCAATATGGCGAAAAACCAAAATAAAAATTGAACTTTGACGGCTTGTAACTCGAAAAGGAATGACATTTTGAAAAAAATTATATGAAACTCTACTCTTATTTTGTCAAGTAGAATCACCCCCTTAAGTTTCGTGATCGATTTTTGAATCACTCTGTATTATGTTATAGTGGAAGGGCCCCTATTTAAAGATGAGGACTTTTTTTGCTTCCAAATTTTTTCAACAAACAAAAATAGATTTAATTGTACACAAATACTATGGGCTCCGATACCTCTAGCTACGCCACTGCATACAAAATAACAGGAAAGAAGTAAAAAGCAGTATACGGATACAGATACGAAGATCTCGATTCGTGAACAGTTTTTTATTGAAATAAATGTTTGTTCAGCTTGTGCAAACCGTAAAAGTATTTTATTTTTAGAATCACTTCTTCATTAACCAATATTTCGATATGTTTTATAAATGATACTTGCTTTACTATACTGTTATTGACTTAAAGAGCTGCCTGTTTTAGCACTAGAAAAGATGATACACTTGTTTTTAGCTATGTTCATGTGAAGACCGTAATGCGCACTGGGCTTAAAATGGAGGTTCATATTGGTTTGAAGGGTTATGAAACTGCTTGCTAGTATCACCGTATCATTAGCAACACAAATGTTGCTTTTTAAGATGCTATTGATCTTTAATACCATCCTCCACATTCTCAAGCGGCTTTTTGAACACAGCTTCGGAGTAGATAAATACCGTGATGAGATAAATTCTTGCCCGTTCTACAGCAACCTTTTCTGATGTGACTTTATCCGTTCTGACCTTGGCTATTCGATTTCAGTACTGCTGAAAGAATGATACGCAGGTCATCTTAATCAATGCCAGATTTGTCTAAAGATATCGATGAGTTTCGGATGTAAAACACAGTCAAATGCTTATCAAAAACCTATGAAACACGCATACAGGTCGGAGTTCATATCTCTGCAACGCTGCATGTGAATGTTTTAACTCCATCTCTAAGAACACACTTGCTGATGTTACATAATATAAAACATTGTCAAAAATGTATCTCGTAATAACCCACTCAATGAAAACCCGTTCAAAAAAGGATCGGTAAATATCTATCCGTGTTCATTCAGTAGTGTCAAAATCGGTTGTTTAGTTTTTTAGGTTTTAATAATGTCGTGTTTATAAAAAAAGGAAAAGTATAAAAAAACAATAATTTGATACGTATTTATTAATTTAATTTACAGCTTAAATATTCTGAAAATCTTTTAAAATAACTGCACGACTTAGAACCTTTTTTCAAGGTCGTACAGTATTTACTTTTAAAAGGGTTTTGTTTTGTTTTGACACAAAGTCATTGAATAAATAAAAGCCAAATGAAACATACGTGTTTAAAAATAACGAAAATCCCAGTGAATCCTAAAAACAGCTCATTGGATCTACCCCAAACTATCGGATCAGGATTTGAAAATGCCTATAGGACATGAGATATTTAGCAGATTGTTCAATAATAATCATCGCAACATGAGAGCTTGGAGTTTAAAAAAGATATTTTTGCTTAACCATGGTAGATTATAAGCTAATAGGAAGAGGCAGAGGACTAGTCTATTAAACGTTAAAACAGGGTGTAACCTCTAAAGCCGGATACTCATTAGCCAGCTGTACCTGTAACCTAACCAAATTGCAAATATGTATAATGTCTAGAACTAAATCGAAAATTAAAAACTACGCCTTTAATGTCAAGATTTTATCATAAATATATGTACCAGCAAACTTTTATGTAAACTTATCAACATTAACGAAATCGTTACCACAGACCACAATATCACTGATTGCAGAAAAGTACGAATTAACTATAGTAAGAACAAACTCATTTTCAGGCAGAAAATATAAACTCGAGGAAATTTACAATTCTTGTAGGCGGAATTATTCCAACCAATCGCAATAAAAATAAACATGGACTCGTTACCAATCAGATATTCACATGACACAGCCTACGACTTTCTCCAAAGTCACACGTTTTGGTCTATTCACACTAGTTAAATTGCTAATTACTTCTGGTGGAATTGTTTTGCATTTAAAACCTCTTTTTATAAAGACATTGGTATTAAGTATTTAAATAGGTAAATAATTTAAAAAATACAATATGACTACAACAGTATTGGAACTATTTAAAGTATAGAAAGAAATTTTTTGAAATACAGAAATTCAGGTGGAATCATTTATTAATTACACTAGTTTATTGTAATGTTTCGGGAACTTATTTAAATTTTCAAAAAACAAAGAAACCCTCTGGCTTTCCTATGTGCGCGGCGCGGCATAGCAATAAAATAGGAAATGTATGGAAAAGGTACTTTTGTCAAGGTAAAGATCTTTTTTTCAGAATATGAAAATAGACGGAACCAAAGGTCGTTCTGATGGAGAGATGAAGAGACCGCCAAATGTTAATTTAAAAGAAACGCAAAGTCTTTAAAAAAGATAGGTAAAATGAAATTTATATACGAAGTCCAAAAAAATGTAAACTTTTTAATTATTTTAGGAAAAGCGGAATTGTACAGACAAAACCTTCCATATCTGAATCTGAAGTAATTTATGTAATTTAAATTAAATATAACTTTAAAAGTCAGTATGCAACCACTAGTAAACAATATTATTATTGTACTTTTAACATTCCTATTAAAAATAAATAGGTATTTTGTAGTTAAAAACGCATTTAAAGCAAACATAGCAATCTTATTTTAGTTTCATTAGAACTTATTTATACTATTTTTTTGCCTTTTTGCATTGTACATCTTTAATAACCATAAAAAAAATATTTATATTTTATACTTAGTTAATTATATCAAAAATATGTTTATAAAGTTTTATTAACTAAAATAATACTTATCTATAAGAGTTTATCATACGGACAAAACAACTAAATTTTATTTAAAAAAAACTTGTAAGATATGTTACTGCGTGATCTGGTAAACAGGAGGTCCGCAGAAACAGTAGATACGGTTAAGCACGATCTTGATACATATTTATCATTTCTGTTCCTATTACATTGCTGCTCTTTATAATCGTTTATGTTCAAATTCAATACAGGAACTCCAGTTCAGCTAACTCAGTATGAAACTTAAAATGTATTTATACAGGGTGTTTCTAAACAAATGCTAAACATTTTAGGAGGTGATTTTCCACCAAAAAAAAATTGAACAATATGTCCTAAACGTCTTAGTTTTTTAATAACGGACTATTATTTTTTAATTATTGTTTTTTTATGATAACCTTTATACCCATTCAGATATTTTTAAAAAATTTGGGAGACGCACCTTTTGCATTAGAAGACATTTTTTGGCATACAAGAAAAAAATTACCAGTGTCGTCCATGAGGGGTTTGCATTTTTCTAAAATAAAAGTCTTATTTTAAATCCCCGTTTAGTTTAGAACAAATTTGATCTTTTGACTGGTTTATATTGATTTACGCGAAAACCGTACATCGTACATCAAACAAAAAATGTCAGGAGATCAAATTTGTTCTAAATAAAATGGGGATTTAAAAAAATATATTTTTGAAAAATGCAGTGGCGTACTATTTTTTTTTAAATATTTACCCCAAACCCCTCATAGACGACACTGGTACAAATTATTTTTTCTATGTACCTTTGCGCAAAAAATGTCTTTTGGCGCAAAGGGTGCATCTCCCATATATTTTAAAAATATCTGAATGGGTATAAAATTTATTATAAAAAAACAATATTTTTTAAAATAATATAAATTTTAAAAAATGGCCCAGGCCCCCTGAAAATGACTGGCCACCCCTGAGAAATTGGTGGTACCTTTTTTTTCTCTATTATTGCGGGACAGTAAGTAACAGTATAGTGGGGTTTACGATACTTTTGCTCTCAAGTTATACTGTAAAAAAAATTGTTGGCCATCCCTTAAAATGTTCGCCCACCCCTCCCCAAACCTTTTTAACTTTTAAAGCTATTATGGTGTTAAAATTTTTGATACGAAAATAGTTTTCTTATTGTAACTTCAATAGACATTTTTTAATGTAAAATATTTTAAATTATTTCTCCCGTTGTGTGCAGATATTCTGGAGATTTTTTTAATATGTAGTACGGCACTGGTTGTATCAAAAGTAAATACTCATCAAAGTAAATCAGACAAAAGCAAACTTTAAAAAAAAATGTAAGTGTTTTTCAATGCCTACGAATCAAATTTAAGCATGAGAACAAAAATGTTTTTTACCGGTGTTATCAATTATTATTATTATTACCATAGTTCTCGCAATGTCAGCAGCGTCAACTGTAACAAAACAGCGACGCCAACGAAACATCAAATTTAGAATTCGCTAGTAATTATAATTAACAGTCTAGGAATAGTTGGCTCTCATTCCATTGATGTAATGAGTGGACCGCTATAGCAATAAGGATATTAACGACCTGCGAAGGTACATCTCTATATACCTATGGTCACATTTAATTTTATTACTAATTTGTAAAGTGTAACTTTAATCATTGTTTTGTTTTAATGTCTAGAAAAGCAATTTGGCACTTGTTTAGTTTTTATAAGCTATTAACAACAATTTTCATAGAATATTCAAATTTACACGTCTTAATAAAAAGTTATTTCTTAAAGTACTTGCCTCTGCGTACTTAGTGTATGAACAATAATAATAATATACATTTCTATATAGCACGAAAATTGATTTTACCGTACAGCTTACTCAGACATTAAACTGAGCGTATATTCAGTGTAATATTTGCCTCTGCCAAAGTTATTGCATTTACATTAACTGACTACTTAAAATTATTTTTTCCTTTAAAAATATTTTAACCTCTGTAACTACATAGACCACTTGATTTCTCCATCTATTAAAAAAATGTTGCAATATACATTAATAAACTATTCAAAATCTTAATAAGAAAAATTCTAATTTATGGTATTTTTTTAATAAAGCTTTGCTTTCTGTTTTACTGTTGTGAATCATTTTGGGGCTCTTACGGACCACCCGCGATTGGAACAAAAGCGTCTAAGCAGAAAGGGCATTTGACATTCATGACATTTAGCATGCGGGGTTGTCAATTGCACATATTGGCTGATTTCTTGAACTTTGTTTGAGTTAAGAAAGACATATAATAGCTCATATGCAAAAAGAGAGCAGACCAAACATTTAAAACTGCTTTTTGCATCCGGATTTCTTTGATATTCTGAGGAAATAACGTTACTTGATTTATAAAATATAAAATATTTTTAACAACCCCTATAAAAAAAATAAATAAAAGCATCGAATATTATATCGAAATTTCTTTTTCCTATATAAAATTGGAATCTTGTATTTTTAAGTAGTTAATTAAAACAAAACTTGCATTTAAAAAAACAACGGACAGCTCAAAGTCTTCGCTCATAAACCCTGGTTACGCCACGAAGTGTACCTTTAGTACAATTATTATTGGTAGGGGAGCCCAAGAGGGGATTTCGGGATTTACTACAGCGCGGAAGATTAATATACCGAAGGATACCTTGTACCCGGTTAAGTACCTCCACGAAATATGAGCCCCGTATACAGGGCCGATTATAAAAAACAAAAATATGTCGATCAGAAATTGTCGAGGGCGTCAGATTAAGATAGGTTAAGTTAATTACATGCCAAACAGTGTATATTTCACTAATCTGACAATTTGATAGTGACGTAAAGGAAACAGAGGGATACAAAGAATAACGTTAGATTAACATTTTCGAGCGTGGCTTTTTTATTTTGAAGAAAATAATTCAGGGATAACAAAAAATATATAGTCCGATATAACCCAAACGATTTTTACAAGCCAAAATAATAATATTATTTTTTTGACATATTAAAGTTTTCCCTCGATGAAACGGTATACATTGTATAACATATTTTTCTTCTTATCATTTAAGCTTTGCAACCCAATAGGTCTCTATGACGCTCGAATAAATCCCCATTTAGCATCGTGGGCTCCCCTACTATATTCTTTACTAGCATTAATGCGACAATTTTTATTAGGTGTATATTTTCAATATAACTGAAACACGCGCTTTCAAGCACTTTAGCATATGTAGCAGATTAAAACTATACATGTTTTAAGAATGGGACGTGATTATTTTCAATATAATAAATTTTATCCGTGTTGAAACTCCCGCAGCGCACAAGCCGCTTTATAAAATGGACACTATTATTAACATAAAAGTAAACATTTTTTTACGTTAAAAAATATATTTCTTAGCTTAGTGAGTTAATATTGCGTCTAATTGCTTATAAATAATTACCAAACTGTCCTTTGCCTACAATAAAGAATAGTTAACATGCGTGTCTTACAAAATTTATATTTGAAAACTGGACAAACCTTTCTTTATTAAGTAATAATTTAAGCGTCAGATCGTTATTAGTTTTTATAAATTATTTTATAATACAATTTGGAATCTCTTGGTTATGCTAAGGTACAATATTTCCTTGGTTTAGTATATACATTTGTACTATTTCCTTTGCATTTAATAAAAATATCCCTTTTTAACCAACCTATATGCAGTGAGGAACCCTTGTAACTCTGGAACGACTGGGAAAATTTTCAAAATTACAAGCGGTGAACTTGAAAAACCTAAAGGTTTTTAAAATATGGTGCTACGTAACCCCCTTTCGTTAAAAAAAATGTTGATGGTGCCCGCTTCGCGCTATGCAATGTGGCCATAACAATGTGTATACCAAAAGTACTTTCAGTGACAATATTTTACTCATAATTCACCTGATCCCAATATCTTCTCTCTTATTTAAAAGATATTTTAAAATGTTTAACCCATTTCTTCTTTATTTATATACAGGGTACAAGGTTAACAAATTACCCATTAATATATTTAATCTATTTTTTTAAATACTGTGTTTGTGAGGTCGGTTAAGCTCTACCACGTAAGGTTCAAGAGGGTCAAGGTCAAATCGACAAAAATGGTATGTATGCAATTTTCAGATGTTTTCAACCATTTTTGTCGATTTGACCTTCAAATGACCTCGATGCGACCTTTAAATGTCCTCGAATGGTAAAAATAGCTGCGGCTTTTAATTGTGCCATCCAAAAAACATACGTCCTATTTGTTTCAGATTTTTCGGTTCATTTTTGTCGATTTGACCTTTAAATGCCCTTGAACCCGACGTGATATAGCTTAACCGATTTCGGATTCAGAATCAGCGACCCGAAAAACCTGAAAATTCCCTTTTCAGGTTCGGTGTTCCTTCTTGGATCAAATGTTGACCTGTTTATTAAACCATAAAAGTACTGCAAAGTGGTACCTAAGCTTTTTGACACACCTACATAACTTAGCATACGTAGATTTTGAATTATTAAAAGTATTTTAAATATATATATTAAAAAGCAAATATTTGTTTCTTCATCTAATTCTTAGTTAAATAAGAGTAATACAAATTGTTTCTGAGTTGTTTTTAGTTCTTTAAAACAACTATAAATATTTTAAATAAACTCTTTTTTTCCCTTATTTTTTAAACACAAATCTTCTTTTGACAAAATATTCTATTGGTTAAAAATTGTGCATCTTGTTGACCAAAAGGATTTACTAGCGTACCGAGGGAGGTGGGCCCACCCTGGGTCCCCAAAAGAAGGTCCTTATACAAAAATGGTACATATTAGGGTTCAGGATCGTAGTTTTGAGGGAACAGACCTTTTTTGATCGTAAAATACAAAACAGGGGGCCCCAATATAAAGAAACTATCATGCTATGTTGAAAGAGGGGTTCATTTTGAGGTGATGACCTTACTTTTTTGTTTTTTTTTATGGTTTTCAACGTTTTTGCCAGAAGAAAGAAGGGGCCTCATTTTGAGGTAAGGACCTTATTTTGTTTTCAAATTTCTTTAGAAGGAAAAGCTACATACTAAAAAGGCTGCTAGAATTTCGTGAGCATACACCAACCTGTTATCGGTCAATTTAAATATCAAATAGCAATCATTCCGACAAACCCAAATTTTTGTATAGAGCTTAGGTTTATCATTACTAATAAAGTGCCAAAAAGTCCCCATCAATTCCCATGTGTAGATACCCCGTCCTCAGGGCTCTTTTTTTGGAGAAAACATTTATGGTAAAAACAGATCATCGCTATCGCGAAGCTTGTTTCAGAGATACAGAGGGTGATTCTCGATTTTTTCACTTTTTGAAAAAGGCCCTGTAGCTTTGTTGTGATTACAGATACGAGAAAACTAATTGCACTTTTATTACAGACACTTTTTCCGTAGAATCAAGTGGCGTAGTAAAAAATTCTTGAGCGCTTGTCATTTTTGACATATGACCCAAACATGTTTTTTTTATTAGGGACACCCCATAAACGATTAGGTTATTAAATTGCTTGTTTTTCTGATTAAAAATAATACATCATGGTAGGTGGTTTAATAGCATTTTTACGTCAAATTTTGGAAAAATTATGATTTTAAAGACGCATTTTTTTTTATTTTAAAATGTAAAATTTCCTACCACTTTATTTATAAATATATAAGATAGCGTCCTTATTTATGAATTTGAAGCAAAAAATTTTGGTACTACATTAGTATGATAATGTTTGTATAAAAAATAAAAATTCAAAGTTATACAGGGTGTGTCAAAAATTTTTAGATTTTTTTTTTTTGTTTTGCTCTATTGGTGAAGTTGACATGGAGAATTCATAAAAAATAAAAAAAATAAAAATCAAAAATTAAAAAAATTAAACGTTTAATTAATATAACTTGTTTTATTATTATTGTTTGTTGTAACTAATTTTTGTTTTTTTTCTACGGAAATGTCTCCTGAGCTAGGGATGACAGATTCCTTTTAAAACAAAAATATAAAATAATTTAAAAAACAGATAGAAGCCGCAATGCGTCTTTAAAATCATAATTTTTCAATATTTGACGTAAAAAATTTATTAAACCACCTACTATGATATATTATTTTAATCAGAAAAAAAAACAAGCAATTTAATTACCTAATCATTTATAGGGTGTCCCTAATAAAAAAAAAAAAACATGTTTGGGTCATATGTCAAAAATGACAGCTCAAAAAAATTTTGGCTACGCCACTGGATTCTACGGAAAAAAGTGTCTTTATAATGTGCAATTAGTTTTCTCGTATCTGTAATAACAACAAAGCTACAGGACCTTTTCAAAAAGTGAAAAAATCGAGAATCACCCTGTATCTCTGAAACGCTTCGCGATAGCGATGATCTGTTTTTACCATAAATATTTTCTCCAAAAAGAGCTCGAGGATGGGGTATCAGATTTTTAATATCTCTTAAGACAAGGATAGGGGATCAATCGCCGTTTCCGGAAAGTGGCACGATGTTGAAGAAACGGGTCTGCCGGATGGCCGGGCATGCGCATACGCACTCCCAATGTCAAAATCGGCGGTATATTCCAGAAAGCATTGATTTATTGAGTAAATATATACATAAAACATTAATAAAAAGTGTAAAATGTGGTTTATACTGAAATTTATTAATATTTTAATGACTAAATATTGGTAATTTAGTGCTAATGGTGTATTAAAATCTATTTGGTAGAACTATTTTTTCTTAGATTGGAATAGGTTAATGTGGAAAAATGTATAGGTATACATTTAGGAAATGAGAACTGAAAATAAAGAATTATTTCTTGAAAACTAAACTTTTATTGCGAGATTACTTATTTAGCACTTAAAAAATGGTACCTAAATGTAAAGAAGTGTATAATTTTTAAGAAATATATGAAAATAGCATGCTCAAACTTACCAACCAATCAATTTTTGTTCCTGTTGATCCTATTTAGTTGAAAGGTATTATAGTCTATAAGTTAATATTACCTACTTACTACTAAGAAAAGCGTAGTAGGATTTCAGTTTCCATAGGCCACTGTGGCTTGGTCCATTTTACTACATCTGTTAATCTACATACTTGTTTTTAGGTATAAGGAAGCAGATAAGATTGTAGGTTTTAATTAACAATGAAAATTTAAGTTTCCACATTACTGGATACTTATTTTGAAATAAAATACTTTTGCAAAAGAAGCTCAAAAATGCTCGTTATTGCAGAAAAAATCCTAATCCTAAACATCTTTTTTCCACAAATTTTCAATATTGACAAAAATAAGTGTACTTTCCTCTTAATACTAAATTTATATTTTTAAAAATATTCATATATTACTGCTGAGGCAATTAATAAAATGTTAAAGCCACCTAAACAGAAATTAATAATAAGTTCCTTATGGTGGGAACTAAGTAGACACATATAATCTTGGTTTGTACCTTGCTGGGTCGGTGACCAAGGATTTTGAAGTGTTATCTTTCAGCAACGCGTTTTTATCACCTGTGGCTACTTTTAAACTGATGTTTATTTACAGTAAATTTTTAAATGAAAGGATTATGCACACAGAAAATCTCTGTTGGTTCATTGTGCTTTATATATATTCATTAAATATATTTACGGATGTATATAAAAATGACCAATGTATATATAAGTAATGTTTGTTACATAGTAAATCTAGATAGTGACAATTTGTTTTTATTCAAAAAAATCGTAATAGTATTAAAAAAATAAAACCCATAACTCCACAAATTTTGGCTCAGTAACCAGACTATAACACAGGTCACACGTAAAATCAAACCGAATAAAACACAAAACAAATATACAGCCGCAACAATCACCAAAACATCAGCCATATTGAGCTGTGAGAGTCAGAAGAGTTTTGACATTTATAACGGCCAATAGCAAGCCGGAAAATGCAACTCCCATGCATGCATGAGGCAACCCGCTGTGTTAAGTTAACCATCAAACCGTGTGAAAGTTCACCAGATATTCGGCTGATAGTATTGATTCGAGACACGAAAATGTTACGTGCAAGAGTGCGTACTGAAACAAAATTCTACAACAAGTCCATACTTTAACAGCACGTCCTTTTACCAACGTTAAGCAAAGAATAAAAATAAAACTTTGACTTACTCTTTGGTCGCTGTAACACAATCACCAGTCGCAGGTGTGTGCCATTTCTTAATTGGTGGGGGCTTAAATCAGCTGTTCCTCTCCCCTTGTCCACATATTCAGTTATTTAGGTACTTAAGCAAGCCAAAATGCCTACTTATGTCACTTTTACATTTATATGTCGCAGGCAAATGGCTATTTTAGGCAAATGGCTTCTACCTAGGCGAATGCCTTCTGCCTGGGCAAATGACTTTGTAAAAATAAGTTTTATTTTAGAGCCATTTGCCCAGGTAAATGCATTTGCCGTGGGCCTTGTTAGGCCAAAGACTTTGATATAAGATTACATCTTAGGCGTACAGGGTGTTTTGCAAACTACCGTAAAAAGCAAAAGCACGTGTAATTTGATTGGTTCGAACCGGTATTTTGTTTTTTCAATTGTATAAATTGACCGGACAACTGCAGCAAATTGGATTTTTTTATGCCTAGACAGCTTAGATTCATTTTAAAGTAAATTACCTCTGCATCTTTTTAAATTGAAATTAAAACCGTTTGAACTACGTAGAAATGTTACGGTTTACGATAAATGTGGGAATTTTATGAGGCGTGTCAGTATATATGACCATTTGGCGATAATTGTATTTAAATTATTTGTTATCCACAATGAATAAAAAGAAAACTGCGCACTGCTCCACAACAATCCTAATATTTAAGTTTTAACCTTAAAAAAAGTATGTAATCTACACCGTACAATTAACCAGCATCTTCACGATTTACGTTAACGCATTCGGTTAAATAGCGGAAGCCCTGTGGACCCAGCGCTTGGCGGCTTTTCATTATCTTGGGAAAATGTCTACCTCCACCGCCACGAAATCAATTGTCCAAAGACTAACATTTATACCACCTTAAGGAGGCATAAATCTCCCGGGTGTATCGGCAGCAGTAAAGTTAATTGACCAAGGAGGAACAATCCGAACAAACAGGTCTAAGAAGATTAGAGGCGATAACCGCATCGTGACCACCATCTCTGCACAAGATTAGCAAGAAATTAATATTAGATCTCTATGGTTTTAAAACCGTTTTTTACTTTTTAATATGACCCAAAATCAAATAATTTATAAAAAAAACCTTATGCAACTAGGGGACCAGTAAGTTTTGATATTTTCTAATGTGTTGTTAAGATTGTTGCTTGGATTTCTTTTAAGTTTACAGTAGAATACCGAACCATAACAGGTCCCACTTATCAACGTTTTGGTTTCAAATTGGGGTTAACATGGATATACAAATAATTAAAACTTATTTAACGTAAATATCAATTAAATAAATAATATTTATTTTCTTACCTATAAATTTTGGCAAAAATCAAAAGATATTTTTGCCTTTAAATTTATTTAAAACATTAAGTTGTTTAAAAACTTTTTTTTCTTCTCTTAAAGTAATAATGTTAGCTAAAGGATTAGAAACCAGGACATTATTTTAATTTGCTTTTTCAGCATTTCCGTGGAAATTTTTAAATTTGCGAATTTCAACATTTTTAAATCAAGGCAACAAAACAACTTTTTGGTATATTTTAAGAAATATTTTGTAAGTAAATTTTTAATATTTTGGTCTTTTGAAACTTGGTAAGTGACAATAATACCTTAAATAAAAAATATAATAATTTTTTTAAAAATTATTAAATTAATGACTTAAACAAAATTTATCCTAACTTTATATTCAAAAGAACTGAAAGAAAAATTTACAAAAATAGAATAAATTAATTATTGAAACTTTTTTAATTATTGTTTTTTCTTTAATAATCCACAAATTCATATTATTTGATTCAAATTTCTAACCGAATATTGAAACGATATCGCACACCCCTATAAAACGGGGAGATTGACGCCATTGAACTTTTCTCTTTTGTAACTCTAATTGTGATCGCAATCATAAACAAATTTTTATTTATTGTTTTGTGAAAATAATATTCGTTTATGGTTGGTTTTTATGCTGTATTTTGTTTAAACTTTAATATTTAGATGAGGTGTTAGCTTACTAATTATTTTCTTGGTTTATTCCCGTTTGGAAAATTCTTGTTTGGACACCTAATAAAATTTTACCTGGCCTGACCCTTTTTTCTGGTTTGGACGCTTCAGAAAAAATGCATAATTTTCCCTTCTCGTTAGGTACCATAAAGGTGGGAATAAAATTCTTTGGTGGATTTATAAAGTGTGTATTAGCGTTATTAGTCTTGGGTTTAATTAAGAATTTAAAAAAGGACTTGCTTACCAGGACTAACTATACTCTGTAATAATAACAGAACTTTTCTAATGCAATAAGATTGTCACCGATTTAGAAGTCTTTACATATGGGTTTTATTCAAATTCGCATTTGGCTAATGTGCATAACAGCGCTCATGGAAACTTAGAATGAATATGTCTGTCTAAATTATTAAATTATACATATGTACACCTTTAGGGTACCAAACATGAAAAAATTATTATGCATTTTGTCCAGGTGACCAAAACAGATAAAAAGGGTCAGGTCAGGTTAAACATTTATTAGGTCCCAAACCAGAAGTCCTTAAACCATTCTTCTTTAATTTTTACACAAAATAGAATACATTAGAATTATGCAAAAGATAAACTATTAAAGTTTAAAAATGTATTAGATTGGACTAATTAAAATATAAATGAATATGCTAAATAAATCAAACATATTAAGTAGTAAAAAAAAAAGATATATTTTAAGATGCAGAGTACAGAGAATAAATAAAAAAAAGATTTCTTCCGGTCTATTTATTTTTTCTATCAAGTTACAGAAACAACTGTTTTATTCAGCAACTTTAAAATAAACAATTTTTAGTAAATAAGCTTCTTTTTATGAATTTTACTAGCTGAGAAGAATTGACTACCCTGTATATAAAATTCAGTATCTGGTCGACTACAATGAATTGACCACAGAGCAATCCACAATAACAAAGAGAAACCATCAAAAATAAAGGAATCGAACTTCAAAAGTCAAGCGTTCTCATCAATTCTTTGTACATTTGCGCGCCGCCGAACTACAATGCCCTCCGTAGAATTTGTTATAAATCATTTTTTGCTAATGCTTTGCCGGCTACTGGCACGAGCTCATTTAGTAATTGACGTGTGTCTTATGTAATATATTGCCGTTCTTTTCTTACGGTGCTCGGTTTTTTGTTGACATTTTGAGATGCTTGACTTAGCCGCTTATTTGTTGAAGATAAAACGGAATGTAGTGCTACGTTAAAAAATAAAAGGACATTTGATATTTAAACCGACCGAATAAAGGTTTCCGCCAGGGCTGATCCTAGCGGGAGGCAAAAACGTGCACATCACGTGGGCGCCAAATTAGTATTGACCAAGGTGTAAAAAAACTGGAGGAAATAAAATTGCTTAATTGCCGTGACCGTGCATAGTAGGACTAAGCGGTGCATAATAGGCTTAACAACATCATCAGCGCCGCAATCGCAAAATGCTTTCGGTCCACAAAAGATAAATGAAGTATTCCTTAAACATCCTTATTTAACTTATTAATTTTAAAGCAAGGCAAACTATTAGACCCAGTTTAGGACTTATGGAGAAATGTGTAGGATATTCTGAAATTTATGAAAAACCTATAATATTTAAAAACAACAAACTGGATAGTGCTAACGTGTTTTTACTTTGGAAAAACAAATAGTTGTTCCAAATATTATAGAATATAATGGTAATAAAATATATGTTTTTAATAATTTAGAAGATTAAGGTGGTAGTGTTTACAAAAATAAGGTAAGTTACCCATTATTTGAGATAAAAGAATTTATGCTTTTATGAAAATATGAAAAATAAAACTTTTTAGGTATACTGAAGGTAAAAAGTGAAAGTAGCATCATTTTTCTTTATTTGTTTTTGTTGAGAAGAGGGCAGTACTTCTAAGGGCTGCCAATTTTAATTTGCACGTGGGCGGCCGATGGTCTAGGATCGGCTCTGGTTTCCGCCATACTTTGAGTTTCGTCCAAATAATAACCGAAACTTTAGCAGCGCCGAATCTCATCGATTAAATTTGGTAACTGGTGATTTTCGTACATTTTTTTAACTTTTAATTCCCCTTACTAAGTAATAAGTACTAAATACATCACTTCTTGTACACTTAGTACGGAGTTTTGAACTTCTAATTTGTATTTAAATATTGAATTGATCATTTGCGAGATACAAAGTGTCAAAGTAATGATTTACTTTATTTACTTCTGGGTTTTCAAATATTTATTTATTAAAATTCAATTTTTTGTCGGAGAGTCATCATTTGTTTCTGTCGAAAATATCTTAACTTTTTAACTTAAAATTATTATAGAATTAGTAAAGAATCACATTTTTCTCATATTTTCAGTACAAAAATAAGTATACTAACAGGGTGTCAAAACACTAAAAATAAAATGGAAACTGAAAGCAGTATATTGTAGTTATCGAGATATTTCCAATTAAATATTTTTATTTGGCTAATAACTGAAACACCCTGCATTAAAAAATTTTAAAACTTTATAAATTCGTAGTTAAATTTGGTCCTCTTAAACAGAAATTTAATCCCAAATTTAATAATAGGGGATTTTTATAGGATAACTTAATAAAGATTTTTGGATTTGCATACGTCTTTTTTGACAAGTAAATTTATATATGTCAAAAACGCTTAGACTTAGGTATAGGACATGATACGGCTTAGAATTGTGTAGAGTCAAAAAATGTAATAATATATAGGTTGTCCTATTAGAAATAAGCAAGTCGAAACGCACTTTTGGTATAACCGGAAGTCCTAAAAACCTAAAATATTTGCCACATAAAGATCGTAGGTAATTATTTAAAGCTAGTGCCAAAATTAAAGAAATGTATCTTTGGTAGTTTCCGAGATATTTTAATAGGATACTTACCGTAAATAACCCTATATATCTATAATTGTTTTTAATACTACAATATTGTGGGTAGGAATTTCAAAAAGTCGACTAGTATTTTAAAAAGCATCACGCTTTAGTAAAACCTGAATAATTTATCGCGATTTATTTTTACTTTACCCATGCATAGTATCGTGTAATTTTATATTTGAATGAATAATATTTTTATTTATAAATGTATTGGTTAGGTGGGCCTCTACCTACAGGACGCATGTATTTTTATCGAAAAAGTTAAATTTTATTTTAATGCACTAAAAGTACATATATTAGTTTAGGATTAGATTAGTTAGGGAAATAAAATTCGTAACTTTAAGAGGCGAAATTTAGTCGTAAATAAATGAAATATCTCAACGTTGCTACGCAACAGGGCTACAAACGCACGAGGACAGCAACAGATTATTGAATTGTTAGGTATATATTTTTTTAATAACGCTTTCAGTACATTAGGTTTACTAAAAAAATACAGGACTTACCCATACGTAGCGATACACACAAAATTTCATTTATCGAGTATGAGTTATTCCCAATAAGAATTTTTGCTTGTAAAAAAATATGATTTACAAAGGGAAAATCTTGATTTTGTACACAGATTACGCAAAAACTTGAAAAACATGATTTTTCGCCAGGAGTTATCCATTTTTATTTTTAATTTATTAACAAAATATCACTAAAAAAATTTATTTAAAATATTATATTGAATAACTTTGATAATGTAAGAGGGGTATTAAAAAGTTTTATAAAACCGATTTTGGACTTATCAAAAATTAATTTTTTAACATTTTTAAAATAAAATTAAGTTTTTGCCAAATTATGAAGTTTAATAGAATTTGGTATTATTATTTTTATCAATTACAACCTTTTCCAATGACATTTTGTTTGAAAATTAAAAATAAAGGTAAACTACCTTTATTTTTTCGCTCGATTTATGCGTTTCCACAGGTGTTTTTAACCATGCGGCCGAAGGACCAAATTATGTTTACGATTAAACACTAATTAAAATAATACTTGCTTTTTAAACTTGAATTCTAACGTTTTTATTTGCGATCAATTTACATCGATGTTTCAATTTTGTTCACCACCAATAGAGAGAGAGTCCTGTCTCTTTTTATGCTAACTAACCAATCTTGGTAAAAACTCACGATATTTAAGTTTTTGCGAACCCTGTATACAAAAGCAACATTTTCTCTTTATAAATCATATTTTTGTACAAGCATACAGGAGTGACTTTTTTCAAAAAATGAAATTTTCGGTCCATTTGTCCTCTTAAAAATCCCAACCGTGGACAGTCTTTATCTAAATAAACCAAATTACATATCTGACAATGAATTCTAATTCTAAACAACTTTACTTTATAACAATTTTTGATAATAGCAAAAGTACAGGTATAGCGCATCCTCGTAGATGGCGTCTGATATCTGGTGGTTGCATTAGGTTTTGGACCATGCAGAACATTTTATAGAAACTATATTTTTTTCGTAATTTTATTAATTAAAAACTTTCCCATATGACTCCAACTTTCGCAGACACCATATATAAAAAGAACTTTAATTTATAAGTTTTCATATTATCCATTATTTTATACACCGTCATAAACATTGTTCTCAAATGGTTTTGTGAGAAAAAATTTTTTCATAATTTATAAGCATTTGATTAACATCATTATTGAGTTTTTGTAAAATTTTTTGGTTAACTTTAACCATTTTTATAGTGAATTAACGCCGTATTACTGTGAACACAATAAAAATATTTTTAAAACCTCCGACATTAAAGTATTTTTCCATAATTATTATATTTTATTTCAACCCTGGACATCTTTGTGAAAAAGCAATTGTAGGATAATAAAATGTCATTGAATACAAGAATATAAAGTGTAGCCTTAGAAACAAAATGTACGGTTTTTGCATTTTATACAGATTTTTAAATGAGTCAGCGGCGGTTTAACGATTTTTATTGTAGCCTTTACCATTTCAGATAAAGCAAAAATTTTTATAAAGATTTTTTTTGAAAATATCAAAATTAAAAAAAAACGGGTACTTATAATTAAGGTTATCCGTGGACACACTGTACATAATATTTGTACAGATCATTAGTTTATTTACTTTAAGTATCGCATTTAAATTATTATACGCTAAAATAAAACAATGTTGTGTAATAAAATAATATATCTGTATTTACAAATGCAAAATATACAAAAATAATTATTTTTACGTAAACTTATTATGGCTTTATAATATTTAACATTTTTAAAATATAAGGCACTTGGTTTCACGTTCTACCACAAAATATACAGATTCAAACAAATTATTCTAGAGCTAGTTACACAGCAAACGGCTCAAAACTGTGAAGTAAGTTAAAAAAAGCTTTCCCTTTGAGAATTTGTTAGATTTTAATTATTATAACCATAATTTTTAATTTAGCGGTGTTTCGAGTTATTATTGACACTTTTTAAGGCTTATATACAAGATTAAAGCTTATTCATATACAATCTAATACAGTAATTAAAGTCAGGGAAGTAAGTCCAAATTTATCTATTTTATTAAATTTAGATTAATTTCAATAAAGCTTTCCCAGTGGTTAAAAAAAGTGTCAATATCAACATAAAACACGGATAAACCAAAAATAATGGATTTATTTTTATCCTACCTAACACGCAAAAAGTCAATTTTATTATTTGCTAGCTTGTATATTTTGAAATAAACTTGCATTTAATACCGACTTTTTGTAGTCACTTTATAGTTCTTTACTATCTAAGTAAATAATAGGATATTTTAAATACCCTTGTTTTCCAACATTGGTTGAGAACTTCCAAAGCTATAAGAATAAAGGTAAAAAGTGTAATATTTAAAATCGACCAGTTTGTATTGCCATTACACAAAAATATACTTTTTAACAGTTTATTTCTTCTGAAAGCCACTTCCATTCAAGACAAAAATAAATGGAATATGTCCTAGTGAGTAGTTCAGTAAAAATTAAAATGTCCTTACTATTTCTGCTATTTTCAAAATAAAAGTTTACATTTCTTAAGAAGTTTTTGTATATATTTATTAATTTACGGATTATGACTTTAGCAAAACTAAAAACTAGGGTGGCTTTTAAATATTAAATAATAAGAAAATTAAATTACAGGTTCAGAATGTAAGTTTTTAGAACAAAACTGCGAATTTACTATGTATTTAATTTGGAGGACAAGCTAACAGCTATTTTAAAGTACTTTTTCAGTTACTATGTTAAATCTTATGACGTTTGCTGTATAAATTTACTCATTGTTTGGGATGACCCATAATAAATTAATAATAAAGTAAAATAAATAACAAAAAAATATACAAAAAATTAAAAAGTATATTTTTTAATAAGTTATATTATCCTTTACATATTTTAGATAAAAGGAAATTAAACAAAAATATTCATATAACACTTTTTTAATCTTAATTACAGTTTTAATATTTACCTATTTAAGTCTTTGTAATACTTTAATATAATATTACTACCATGCTAGACCGAAAGCCATACAAAATGTAACAACCTAAATGATAATGGAAATTAAAATATTTCTAAAGTAGTTTAGATTAAAAAGAGTATTTAAACATCACAATATTTAAGTTTTTTTAATAGGTACTTAGTTTTCTTTAGTTAGGTTACAAATGGGCCAAATGCGTAATTTTTTTAATTTAAAAAAAATGATAATATAAACTAAGATTATCTTTTACAATTTCTTGCATAAAAAATTAAACAGTATAAAAATAAATTTTAACTAAAACTACATTTAAAAGGGACCAAAATTTAAAATAAAAATCCACAACCATAATTTATTAATATTTAATAAGCAGTAGATTAAGGGATTTTCTTTTGATGTACCTATACCTTACTAAAACAAAAATCTGTAAAATGACATTTTATTTCTCTTACGCCAAATTAAATAGCCTACATTTAAAAATATATACCGGGTGATGCGTCGCCAAACGGAACATAGAAAATACCATGTAAATTTTAAGGGGGTTTATTACTGGCTCCCCTGTACATTTTACAAAAAAAGTAAGATAACTTTTCGCGGAAATCAATATGATAAACCCTCGTGCCAAGTTTCAAAAAATTTTAATAAGCAAATTTTAAATTATTTAAATAAATGTAATTGCAAAATTACCAAAGTTTCCTTTTAAGTAAAACCAGACAGACAGCAGCCACCAGCAAATAATTAAATTTATTTACACTTTTCCCCATGTCAGTGACAACATTCATTTTACAGATGCCTGTTTGGTTTTAACCGAAAATTTGGTAATTATGCAATTACATTAAATTAAATAATTTAAGATTTAATATTTTTTTTAGTTGCATTGAAGGTTTGCCATATTGGTCTCTTTAAAAAGTTATTTTACATTTTTTCTGTAAAATGTAGCCAATAATTAACCCCCTTAAAAATTACATGGGATTTCTTGTGTTCTGCTCGGAGACGCACCACCCGATATACATCAGTCAATATCAATCACAAAGAAAAATATACTTAAGGTCTTTTTTTTATTTAAAATTTTATTAATATTATAAGCGCGATTTTTAAATTTTAAACGGTAGCAGATTCATCATAATAAACTTAAGGTTTCAACAGAGACACTTTAATTTACAATGTTTTAAAGTTAACAAAATAAAATAAAGGCACCATAGACAAAAACTTAATAACTGTGTAAGGTTTGTTAAAGCTATTTTTTGTATATATTGTTAATAAATGACATCATTTGGGCCAAATTCAAATTTTTAAGTTTACCTTTTTGAAATTGCTCCTTAAAATGTGCCTTGTGTATAAAAAAACAAATAAGTGTATAGGAAAAAAATAAAAAGTATAGCTTGATAGTACATTTGAAAATTTCTATTCAAATTTTTAAATTAGTTTTTAGTAAAGTATTTTCATGATAAATAATATAAACAACTTTTAGGTAAAATTTAGTTATATTTATAAAAAAGGCGTACAAGTATTAAAAAAAGAGGTAACCTAACTTATATACTGTGTAAGGCTTTCGCGGCCATCTTCTGCTAAACTTAAGTTTAGTGACCTATATTTTTTGTGACTGATTTTTGTTGAATGTTATTAAATGTCATAGGTTTTTAATAACAAAAACATTGGCATGCACCTCGTTTTTTAAAATCAAGTGGCAATGTTAACAAATTTTAAGTTTGTCAGTAAAAATGCCAATTATCCAAAATTAAGAATGCTCAAATAGTCTGCAGAATAGTAAAAGGAATAATATTTACCTACTTTTTTTTATTTAATTTGATTTATTTATGTACGTGTATGTTCACACCCGACGGTATTGCTTTAAATTTTTAAAACATATGACATTTGATAAGCTCCTTTAGTCCGTTTTAAAAACTGGTTTTACATAAAAATAAGAAAAGGCATTTCTGTTTTTAATCCTTGTAAGCCTTTTTATAAATACAACTGCACTTTTGTCATGTATGTAAAAACCCTTTTAATTAGGCTAAAAATTATTTTTTAAGGTTTAGGGGAAAGATAAAAACAGGGGCGTAGCTACCGCCGTATCAATGATACGGAGCCCCGGGGCTATAGGGGCAAAAATTAGTGGAAGAAAAGTGTAAAATTATCGGTTATATTGGGAAAGTAGGGCCTTTTTTTAAAGAAACGAAAAAAGCAATGCTGAAATAAACAAACAATGTTTTTGTAAAGTGGGAACCTTTCTTTTTGTCTTCACAAGCCCTCCAACACGATGACTTTTTTTTTGGTCTTTGATTTTTTTGTGGAGCCCCCTAACTCATTGTGATACGGGGCCCCTCCAAGGCACGCTACGCCACAGGATGAAAAAAATGTATAAACAAACATGTATGTGTTTTTAGCGTTTTTAAAGTAAAAGAAAAATAAAAAATTTAAAAAAATATGATTTAATGTAATGTATTTACACAACTGATTTAAGAGGGTTAATAAAATGTGTTTATATAATTTATATGGCTCATAGTGGTAATACTTTAACTAAAAAAAGAATTTTTGTAATTATATCCCATAATTTTCGTCATAAGACTGTTGTTAGGCACTAGTAATGTAGAAATCAATATGATAAGTTAGTGTTCATTTTGCGAAAATGGAAAATTTAATTTAAATATAAATGTCGTTTTAAGAAAAGTAAATATTAAAGCACATTTAGAAACAACTAACCTAAAAATTTATCTGGCCGCATTTCAGTAAGGTATAACTAATAAAATTTATTATTTCAGTGTAAAAACATAAGTGTGCCAATAGGAATAAGTTATTTACTAACTTACTAGCAAAATTTTATTTAACAAAAATATATATGTTTCTTTAATATTTTAATTTTAATTAAATAATATAATAATAAATTGGCCACTTTTAATTGTCACAATATGGTTAAATATTATTAAGACAAAAATTTTTTAACACAAACGTGTTCGGAACAACTTGTTTATAAAAAATTTTATCACTGTTATATGTAACATGTAACTGAACTATAAAAATAATTACCCTATGTTAGCTAAAATCATTTAAATATGATCCATATTTAAATGATTTTAGCTAACATAGAACAACAAGGCAAATGATCCGAAAAATCAGATGAAAAATCCACAGAAGTTAGCGAATCATCAAAGGAGATAGAAAAGTCAGGGGAGTAAGGGAGTTGTCAGACACATCACTATTTACCGGCAGAGAATCACCATCCGATTCAAGTAAAAACGTTTCCAATTCCGAACACTCGGAAAAAAGATCCTGTTGAGGAAGTTCTGCAGGGCTACCAGTTAAAGCAGCTGAAAGTGCTGCGATGTACTTCATAGCAAATCTCAAAGTTGTAATTTTTGTTAATTTTTCGTTTTGTTGCTGATTTGGTGTTATCTGAGGCACTGCTTTCCTCAGCGCCTCAAACGCCTGATTAATTTCACGCATTCGAGTTCGTTCTCGAGCATTGGCAGTTTTTCTTCTGTACTTACTTAAAGGAGCCGACTTGGATTTGGTAGTTTTTGTAGCTTTAACTACCACCAGACCAGTACGCCCTTTTGACGATTTTTGGGGACTTAAAGAAGTCTCTTCAAAATCTAACAAAATATTTTTTCTTCTTATAGATCGAGGACGCAAAGAATATTTGTCATCGCGTTTAACCGAACTACTGGAATTGTTGTTAGAGTCTAAAGAATAACTAGGACTTTGTAACGTTAGACCTAATCGTTCTGAGAGTTCTTCGTCGTACTGTAACATGTTTATTCTAAGGTTTCCGAGAAATTTAAAAAAGTATATAATGTCACTTAGTTCACGTAAAAGGCTGCTTATTCCTAATAAAATAAACAGCTTTACTTAGTAATTATTTCCGAAGCTATTTTATTTTAGCCATTACCTATCTATCGTACTCGCGTGTTCATGAGCCCAACCTCTAAAGCTCTTCGAGATGCTGTGTATTAACAAACCGTGCGTTGACGACTGAATTCTCTGCAGGCTGCAGGATCTATAGAAGTAGCAGGTTAACTTTAAAGTTGGCCATCTCCCACTGCCTTTTGACTCCCGCATAATGGGTATTGGGAGAGGGTCGAATTTATATTTAAGTTGGTTTATTCGGATCGCCTATGGTCAGATCAGTGGTCAAAGTGTATAACGATGGCCTAATTCCCAATGTATCCGTATCTGAAAAAACGTAGTTTTACAGGAAATGGAAAAAACTATCTTATTCTTAAATTTTAAAGTAATTTTTATGTTTTATTGTTTAATTTAACCTTTTAAATTTTATGTAACTTATATAATGCATAGTAATCAATATTTTCAGTTTTTGTTAATATTTACCGCAGATACAGGATATTGATGCAGTTGAGTTCTCAAAAAATGGAGATACGGGATTTTAATTTTAAATAAACTTTGAATGATTTAAATAAAGTAATAAGATGAAATAAAAAACTTTAATGAAAAAAATAATTAAATGTTAAACACATCGTAATTAACATTCTGCAACAAACAAAAATAAACATTCCTAAAAATATTCTTATAGTTGGTATTTTTAAACACTTATTTATCAAAAAATATACCTTTAGGTTTGACAATACATAGCGGTATTATTCAGTAGGAATGTTATCATAAAAGGCATGGCAGTCAGCAGGAATGAATGATTTTAAATCTTTCAAATGATTAAATTTATCCATTTTAATTTTAAGTCTGTTCAAATGAAGTCTTGAATATTGAGTCACTTCAAATCCCTTTGGATTGATTCGCACAGGTAGTGGCTGATATTCATGGCTAAAGTTGATTTAAAAAAAAATTCTTTTCAATTGGACAATATTTTATCGCCCTTAAATCCGTTACAGTTGGGTCATTCACCCTTGTACCAGGGCGAATACTTTTATAAACCATTTCCTTCACTGCAAAGTTTCTAAACATTGTATGGTTCAACAAAAAAGCCCTAAATGGTTGTGGTTTTGCTCTGGCTTCTTCTGTTACTCGTATGTAATCATGAGGTAAGTAAACTTTTCTGTTTTTAAGTTTTACTTCTATGAGGTGATGGACACTATCACATTCCATTTGCGTATGTCCTTTCACCAAATACTTTTGCTCAATTGTCTGCCCCCTTTTTATTGCCAGGTTTAGCAAAGCATTAGACAAGACTGCATTTCTGTTTTGGTAGCAGCATCCGTCAGACCATAATATAACTGGTAAATTAGTATCTGGGCAATTGTCTTCTATATGTTTGATTATTAAAGAGGTAAATGTAGAGGCACTTAAGTCGCCCTCCGTTTCATCCCACCAATAATTTGCCCCATCATGTGATTCCAGATTATATACCGTAAAATTGTGCACGGTTAGTTTTTTCTTATAATATATAGCGCTCGCGTTAATTAGTGGACAGTTTTTACGGCTTGCAAATCCATGGTAAAAGTATAATTTCTTAAACGGCAGGCATCTTCCTTGTCTTTTGATTTTTCTTCGCGAGCAGTATTTTTCTGATCTATATGACTAGCATAATCCTGTTCTTTTACATTTCCAACCTCGTATGAAGCACATGTATCACAGAAATCTTTCTTTGGTTTGTAAAGGCTTAAGTTCAAATCACAAAATATATTGTCAAAAATTGTAGAAGATACTTTGGCTTTATTGTTAGTTTCACAGTAGGTTAAATATTCCCTATAAAGTTGCGCCTTTGACTGAATTATAGTTTCTAAATATAACTTACTACTGTTTTTGCGACAATAGTGAGATGGCATTTTGGGAAGGCTTTTGAACCACGAAATAAGAGTGGCTCTTTTTTCTTTGTTATCTTCATGCTTTACTGTTGATTCATACATTTTACTTGTGGTATTTAGACCATGTTCTGTTTTTTAAACCACCCATGAACCATGTCTTCATTTAACCCAAAGGTATTCAAAAACATTTTTTTGCATACCCTCTTCTTCTCATTGTTTTTATTTCTCAAGTAATACCAGTACGTTCCAGTTCTTCTGGAAGGCTCGTCTCCTTTAGATGATCTCTTTGTTGTGGTGTACTCCATGTTTCCCGTGATATAAGCCCTTTTCTCCCCCAGTCCATTTTTTCCCAAAATGTTTTAAACATGAGTTTTCTTTCGTCTTCTTCAAATGTCTTACAGAAATGTTTAGAAGATTTTTGACATACGCTTGACCTGCAAGAACCACCCATTTTCTTTCTGGCCTGTTAATCCCGTAGGTAATATCTTTACTTTCGTTTCTTTGATACCCTTCATACCTCATTCCCCTCATTCTTTTGTACTTTGTTTTATTAACCAACCAGTTGGCTTTATCTGCGTCCTTCTTCCGTTTACGTGTTTTGCTAGCTTCTCCATTTTCTTCACGTTGACGGTTGCTATTTAGGTCCTCATGATCAGAGTGAAAATCCGATTCTGATTGACGTATGTCTTGATCAGCAGAGTCGCCTTCATTTCTTGCGTGATTTTCCAAAGATGCGGTATCGGTATCGTTAAAGGCAAGATTCGAAAGTTCCATATTATATATGTGTTTTTTTCGAAGTGCCGGGGAATCTATTTTTTGTTTTCTGCATCTTCTGTTTCACTAAGGATCTCACTTAAAAGTTCTGCATTATCTTGAACAAAATCTGGCTCCAAATGAACTTCTGCATTATTATCAATTTCACCAATATCAATACATACATCATTTTGCAAACAGTCATTCTTCTTGTTAACGTCTTCTAAAATTGCAGTTTCTAATGAAGCAGACCAATTGTGAGTTTCATCTGTGGTATTCAAAACTTTTTTCATATCGTTAGTTTCCCAGTATTCCACTTTCATTTTATTGTGTATATCCCTCGGTATATCTCCATTATTTGTTGGAACCGTTTTACTAGATTCTAGTACTGGAATGTTTGTACTGTTTTGAATGTTCTGACCAAAATCAGACTTAGTGTAGTCATTATATTCTGCTAAAGTACCATCGGTATTTACTGTGTAAGTGGTAACGGTTGTTGTTTCTTTTGGGTGATTTTCTAAGGCCATCAACAGGATTTTCTTTGTTCGTAGAGAATGATTCATCTAAAAAGAATAAGCCAGATTAGTGCTAGTTGCACTTTCCTCTAATAAAACGTTTCTAATGAAACCAAGAAGACAAAGTGAAACGCAACCGTTCGAAGCTAGAACCACATTTCTTTATCAATTTTTTCTCTTAGGGGGAGAATAAATTTTTGTAATATACCAGCACAACCCTGACTGAGTCTTCATCTTATTAGATTATAATTTTTTAAAGAACCACTTTATCCTTTAACCAGGATCAATCAATCAAATTTCTTTATCATAATCTAAAAATGTGCGAGTTTACCGCCAAAACGCAGTACTGAGAATACCCCGTATCAAACAAAATTGTTTAAAAAACTATGCTAATATCCCGTATTGTAAAGAAAAGTTTCAAATTACATTATGACTACAGATTAAAGTATTTTTAAAAAAATATCAGTTTAGGCATATTACATGATCATGTTACTACAATATAAATCATAATTTACTTACCTTTTAAAGATTTTTGGACAAAAACAATCACATATTAACCCGCACGATGTAAACATGTACAAAGACAAGGCTGAACTAGCAGATACGGGGTATTTTTAAGCGTGCTAGAGTAGATCAGATACGGCGTATTTTAAACGGTTGATTTAAAAATACTTCCCGGCGTCTTACAGTTACCGGATTTTGTGATAATGTGTCAAATATCCCTAACAACACGTTGCCGAATCAATCTAAAAATCGTAAAATTTTCAGATACGGGGTATTAGAATTAGGCCAGTCGGCTTCCATCGAAAATTATTAAAAGTACAAAAATAAAAGTTAAAATAAAAATGTTTAAGCAATAATATAACCGAAATTTAAAAGATAACTCTTTAAAAATAACTACTGAATGTTGCTGTGAATCAAATGCTTATAAATTATGAAAGGTTGGGGTTTTCTTGCATAAAGAATTATCTAAAAATGTGTATTGCGGTCCAGTGCCGGATCAAGGTAAAAAATTGTGCCCTTATCCTTCATTTTGCGCCCTCCTGATGGATAATTGAGACAAAAGCAATAAATACATTGTGATACAAGTGAGAGCAAAAAAAAGGGATTTACGTTGACATTTCCGTTCCTTTTTATACTTTGGAATAAACCACTACCCAACAATTTACGAACAGCAAAGGTTTTCTTTCTGTTCATCTTAAATTTGCGCCCTTCCCGATTTGTCTCTGAAGCGGTCGCTTCACGGCTTCACGCTTGATTTGGATAAAACAAAGATTTGTTTTTAAATATTATGTTTATTGTGTTGCTTCTGATGTCTCAAATAGTTAAGTATTTTTTTCTGATTTTGCAAAAAATACTCAACAAAAAGGTTAAGCAAATGGTATTTTTAAAAAGGTCTTTTAAACAAGGTTTTTCTTAACCCTACTTCCCATATGACATTTTAAGGGTTGCTGTCACCACCACTAGAAAGTTGATACAACTTGATTGAAAACAAACAAATATTTTTACAGGAGTTGGGAAAATATTTTTGTATAGCCTTTTATTTGAAATATTAATATGTTTTGGGGCTTTAAAATGCAGCAAAAGAAGGATGATGCAAGAAATCTTTATCTTAATCAATTCTGAAGTTACGAGGTTTGCGAATTAGGATAACGAAGATTTTATTTTTTACAAAAGTAATGTTCTGACTAGTTCTAGTTACATACACATGAAAGAAACTACCGCTACCACAAAATATCTAGCAATATCGAGACCTATTTTGATTCAAAATAAAGTTGTGAAAAAATAACAAAAAAGGAAATACAATTTTTCGTATGTATAGTGTATCTCAAAGTATATCGCTTTGGCTTTTGACGGCAATACTCCAATATACCTGCCGACAGCAATAAAACTGCGGTTCAGTAGGTATTAAAGGGCAGAACATTAGGGACGGACTCTAATAATATAAAGATTTATAATTTATTGTTTATTTTAGTAGGTATAATCTTAAAATTACATTAAGAAATTAAATATATGCAAAGTTTTAATAATTATAAATAAATTTATAACTATATTATCTATACGTACCTAATTACATTTTTATCTAAATAATACAAAGATTTAAAATTTATTGTTTATTTAAGTAGGTTAAATTTTACAAACAACTCTATGGAGGGTGGCACGGCTAATATTTATATTGGTTTCGTCTTCTTCTAGCTTTTTTTCAGTTTATCCAAGGTAGGAACAACTCCGCTTTCATAAAGACAATATATTTTCCTTCCTATTAGGTCTTGATCACTATTGTCTATACGGTGAGATCGAAAATCACTACGCTTTTTTCTTTTGTTCAATTCTTCACTATTAATAATAACCCTTATCGACGATATTGGAGTTTTTGTAAGTAGACAGGTTTCTTTTAAAGCTTCTTGTTTAATAAGTCCCCTACTGATTAAAGTTTCATACACATTTTTCACAACCTGTTTTGCATCTAATGACAAATGATTTCGACGCGACATAGTTATATATATTCTCGTAAAACAACTTTTTCAAAACGCACAGTAAAAACGGTTATTCAACACTGCAACTAAAATATTAGCAGAAATATTTATATAAATGGTCAAAACTCAAGAGATATTTATACCTGGCCCACCCCTGTCATTATGAACTCATGGGTTTGCCCAATAACAATAGGTCATAAAATCATTAAAGGTTTATTGGGGTATTGCCGTCAAAAGCCAAAGCGATATACTTTGAGATACACTATACCAGATATTATAATATATCTATTTTAATTACATTTTAATAATTTGGGCTTAAGATTTTTACTTAATAAATTTACATACTTTTTTAATTTGTTGTTGAGTATTGTACAATGCTCTGCTAATACAGAAAGCAATACTGTAATAGGATTATACATTTAACACATTATTACACATATTGGACATTTAAGTTGTTATGAAAATATTAATTTTGACATTTTTGTCCACATATTTATTTATTTATTTATTTATTTATTTATGACATCATGTACTCTACAGAAACATAATCTAAATGGTACAACGAAACTTACAGACTAAATTAAATTAAAATACAATGTGTTATGCAATGAAAAAGGACATAAATACACATAATATACAAATTAAATTTAAAAATAAGACACTAAAACAAAATGTACAGTAAACAAATCAATATTTACAAATGTATGAAAAACGGACGTGACACTATATTACAAAACGCGGAGCTGAAATTGGCTCTTTAAGGAACTTAAGCTTGTACAAAACAGATTGATGTTTAAGTAATATTGGTTGTAGTTCCTCAAGATACGATCGACGAAGGCACTGCGACCATAGTTTGTTCGGTGTGGTACATCAAAGAACAGAAGGTTCTGTCTTGTGTGCCTTAGAGGAGCATGAAAGAAAACTGACTCTGTCAGTGCCGCACAATCCACAGATCCATTTAAGATCTTAAACAAGAAGAGAACCATAGCATCCCACCTACGATGTTCCAAGGTTTTCAGACCACAAAGCAAACGTCTGGTTTGATGAGAAAGATCTTCATATGGAGAGCGATGTTTAAATAAAAGGTACTTGGCAAACTTGTTCTGCACCCTCTCAATCTTGTCAATGTTAAACCTATAAAAAGGACACCAGACAACAGAGCAATATTCCAAAACACTTCTAATTAGGCTGTTGTACAGGCATGTTATGGCTTTGGTGCCGCTGATATGCTTATTGTGTCGCTTGACAAATCCAAGAAGTCGAAATGCCCTTAATACTATTTGCTCAATATGTAAATTGAAAGAGAGCATGCTGTCGAAAGTGAATATCGACACACTGTGCGGGGTGTCAGCTTGTTTACTTGCCGGCATGATTTATTTAATCTCTACCTATTAGTATTTCACATGCGTTAGATCGTCTTCTTATTAATATTACCAGCCTTTTAAAATATACAGGGTACAACAACAAAAAATATACAGGCTGTTACAAATTCGAGGAACACCATTAGGATCTCGGAAACGGTACGAGATACAGGGTTGGATTGGAGCGAAGTTGCGCATTTTTATGCTTAACAATATTCCGTTTTAAAAATTTAAAAATTTGCAGCCGTTCCAGAATTATCCAGCAAAAATCAAGAATCTGCGAAACAGTGTATATTGTTTTCTCTGTTTTTAATGAAAACAATACATAAACGATGCCAGGCCTTCCAGGCCTAAAAAGACGCCTTACATTGTAACAACATTTAAATATCTATTTCTTTCTAACTCTCATATTTATATTGTCATGTCAAATGCGGTTTAAACCACCCCGATGAATACGGTTAACTCGAAAAATGACCTTAGTATAATTCAATACTTTTAAATGTGATAACAGCCTATTCATATAGGGTGTTTTTCCGTTGGACAGAAGAACAAGTTTCACAATACTACCAATAGTCTGGTCGAAAAGTTGATTTCTTGCGAAAAATAATTACAAGTCTCCTAAAAATATGATTAATGGCTTAAACGATCCATTATGGCATCTAAAAAAATCGTATTTTTAATAATTTTTGCAAAAAAAAATCTTAAAAAGTATAAGTGATATATTATAAAAGTTTTCTGAAAGATCAGGAAATTTTGGGTAAAATGTTTTTCATTCCCGAAATTGTAGCTCCAATATTAATAATTTTTATTTAACGTTGAAAATCGGCTTTTGCCCGGCAATTTCAGCATGCGCGATCTTCCGTTATAGTGAGCATAGGTTTTCAATAATTTATTTATGCAATTTAAGAATAATTTAAAAAAATTTACAAGATTATAGTCTTATCTGGATACTTCAAAGAATATGATTCCGCGATAATAAAAGTTGTATCATCATTTTTTTAAAAGTTATTAATTTTTTAACTATTAGATTTTTACGGGTTTTAGTTGTCATTAAAATCGGTAAAAAGTTTAAGTAATTGATCTATAAATTTGTCGCTTTTTGGAGCTCTTCTTATTTAGACACTTAATAAAGATATGTATTTTTAATTATTTTGGTACCTAGATTTTTTTAAGGTAACCAAAAATGACATTATGTTGTCAACTTCTCAAGTAGACTATACAAACCAATACACAATTGAAAGTGTACTACTTATAAGTTTTCTTTGTAGGTAACAATTAATATATAATAGAAAAGAAAACCATGTTTACCTACAATAATAAATTTTGCGTAATCGAACAGAATCCTAAAAACTACTAAATAATTTAATTGCAAAACTGTATGTTATAAATCATTCTTGTGCAATCTTCAAGATATACATAATTGGATAAATGGGACACATACCATCGCCGACAATAACAAAATACATATAACTGGCTATCTGTATTTGTGTACTTTTCTCACGTAAATCAATTTACTTCAATTTGAGGTTAAATAACAAAACTGTTTTTATATGAAGTTATGTGCTTAACAGCTTAACCAATAGAATTTAATTATATTTCCAATTATTTAATTGCAGCGTATCTAGTTATTAACAAACACAACTAAAATGTGGGAAGGGCAAACGGGTATTTAAACTTATTGGGAACAAATAGGTAATTATTGGTATATTTTTTTATACGAACTTTTAAAATTAATCATAAAATAACATTTATGTTTTCTTCACAGTTTGTCTTGACAAAAATATATTACCCAATTTTTTTATTTCTAAGATAAAATATTTTAGGAGGTGCATTAAAAAAATAAAAGAAATAAGACACAAGGTTGTTAGATTCCTAGTTTTTGTTTAACTCATTAAAATTTATGTAATTTAAAAATAAAAAGGTTTTGTTTACATAGTGCAACACCACACGATTTGCCCACTGTATATGATGGAAATTCATTTTTGCAAAAAAATTTTTTCGGGGCTCAAGCAAAATTTCAATGTACATGTAGAAAAAAGTTCTCACTACGTTTAAGCTGTTATTAAAAATTTTTGTAATTATTATTTAAATCTGAAGTGTAACCATTTACAAATGACGTAATTTTGTCTCCATTTATCACCCAAAAATTATTATTGTAAAGATATCTGGAAGTAGGAAAGAGTGCAGGGCAATTTTCTAAATTGGTATAAAAGTTATTATAAAAAAATTATAGTTTTTAAAAGTTTTTAACACCCCGTAGGTTAAAAACTAGGATGTTCAGAATTCAGGACATATGTTTATAGAAAGTTTTTCTTATTTTTTATTGTAGATTCATCCCCTAAAGTTTTTCGGTAAAGTAAGTGGACATCCTGTATACCGGGTGCCCACGAAATTACTAGCAAACCTGTCGTTTTCTTGAGAAGTGTTAACACGATCTTAAAATTTTAGTCGAATGTATCGTTGGATAGGATGCAGATTTCTGATGTTTCAGCATTTGTATGGCATATCCGGTTTAACCGAAAGTGCTCTCAACTTTGCTATTTTAAATGAAACACCCCATATATTTTTCCAAAATCAAATCTACAGGCAATTCTTAAAAACTACATTTACTTCATGTTATACCTGTCTTAATTAGTTTTTGAGAAAATGGAAAAATGTCATGTTAACCGCTATTTTTATCTATTGCTTAAAAAACAAATAATGGTAGAAAAGGCCTAGTGCGATTTTTTACACATATTTAATAAACCTTGCAACTTATTACTGTTAAAATATAATTTCTGGATTTACCGGAAGTGCTACAGAAATTGTGTTTTGACAGTAAAGAACTTCAGCTTTTTAAATTAAAATCACTACCTTAAGCGTTTATTTTGAACCTAACACTTATTTCTCAATCTTTTGTTAATTATATCCAATCTCTAAACCTAATAGTTTTTACGTTGTTAATAGTAAAACTTTAAAAATATTTTTTCTTCACTATTTTTAAGGCGGCCTAACGTTTTGCTATTAATATCTTAAAATTAGGTTTAGAAATAAATTATGATAAACAAAAGAGATTGAGAAATAAGTGTTATGTTTAAATTTAAGCCTTAAGGTAGTGCTTTCCATTTAAATTATTGATGATTAGCCTAATAGGATATAAGGTTCATTAAATATGTCTAAAAATCCAATTAGTCCTTTTCTCTCATCATTTGTTTTTAACAAAGCAATAAAAATGGAGGTTAACATGACATTTTTAAGCGCCATTTTCTTAAAAGCTAATTGAAATAGATATAAGATGTTGGTATAAGTATTTTGTTGTAATTGCCTGTAGAATTTATTTTTGGTAATATATACAGGGTGTTTCATTGAAAATAGCAAAGTTAAGAACATTTGCGGTTAAACCGGATGTGCTACATAAATTCTGAAACATCATAAATCTGCATCCTATCCAACCATATATCCGACCAAAAATTCGAAACAGTGTTACACTTCTCAATAAAATGACAGGCTTGCTAGTAATTTTGTAGGCACCCAGTATGTCCACGAAAGGACTTTACTATACCTGCATTTTTTTGTTTTTAATATTTCGAAAAAATGTGTTTTTTTCTTATAAAAATATTTGCTTTGTCTGAGATGCAAAAAGCTATAATAAAAATCGCTGTAGGATATACAGGGTAGTTGAAAATCGCGCAAATATTACTTATAAGGATTATATTTATAAGGAAAATATATTTTTAAAAGTACCTTATTAAATAGGTTGTCAAATGTGTATAATAAACTTTTTTCCTATTGGTTTTTGTTACTAGGAAAAATTAAGGTTAACGCAAAAGAAATATCAAAAAATAGTTATCATTCAATGGCATAAAAAAATGATTTTTTTTAGAATAAAAGCATTAAAAAATGCCCTATGATATACAAGAAATTAAAAATTACAAGAAAGTTATTTTGACAAATAAAAAAATAGGTTATGGATAGATTTTTTAATCTAAATATTTAAATGGCCTGAAAACCTATTAGAAATTTTAACATTTTGTTAAATAAATCGTTACCGTTTGGATTACTATTTAGATGCATTATAACTTAACTTTAAAATCTGCTAAGGTTGTATGGTAGGTATAGGGGTCGTTATATTCTAGAAGTAGCTTATTTTTTTATTGCCGACGTTTAAATTTATTTTAAATTATCATCAGGGTTCTGTAATACAATGAAAAAAGAGAAAATTAGGGTTTTATAAAGATGTCCTTTTTTTATGTTATTCTTTTATAAATTAAAAAAAAGAAGAAAATAATTTTTAATGTTTGCACATAAAAAGTAAAATAAATTATTTATTTGGAAAAAAACATTTATTTTAGTTTATACCTAATATTCCCAAGTAATCATGAGAGATAAGAAAAAATGTCTCAACTTTTTGCTACCTCTCAATGCTTTTTAATCAAGTATTTTCATAAATATATTTTTTCAACTTTTTTTTCAAAAAATATTTTCGCGATTTTGTAGTACCTTGTATATCATAGAGCATTTTTTATTATAGCTTTTGGTTTTGAGGAAAAGCAACAATTTTTATGAATTATAATTTTTTTTCGTAATATTGAAGATAAAAAAATTACAATTATAGTTAAGTCCATCCGTACTGTATAATTACCGGGATTAATAAGTTATCTGATTTTAAATTATTATACTGTAATATGAACCCTCAGTATGGCAGTATAGAGGTAGTTAATTAGATTGGAAATTTAATGATTTGTAGGTTTGGAAAATAAGACAGGATTTCCAGTGAAGATGGATTTTTAAAGGATGTATTTTATTTATTGTATTACTGGCCATAAACAAGATCTATCCAATACATTTTCTATTCCCTATTATTACCTTATAGTATGTTTTTTTATTCTTAACCCACCCCTATCTCTACGATCTTATTTGTAATGTAAAATATAATTTTAAAGCTACCAGAAACACCTAGCGTTACTGTGGGCAATGAAATAGAAGAAATACAGGTATTTTATTGCTTTGAAGTCTATTTTCTCTTGCAGCTGGTTCGAGGTAGAACCACAGTTAAGACGTTTAAAGACAGAGGTCGATACCATGTAGTTATTTATAAATGAATGATTAGCTATTACCATATATTACTTTGTGTTTAACTAGAGACATTTTGCACCTCTTAAAATAACAGACGTTTTTTGGCCTCCTTATGGTTCTGGTTATTAAACAAAACGATTACGGCAGCAGTTTTAGACAGAGATTTTGCAGCCTCTTTTAAGAAATTTATCTTGCGTCTGCGCTTTCGACACATAACCTTATTTTTACCTGTGGTTCACCAATTTTAAAGTTTACGAAAAATCAGTACTTACTTTTATTCTCAATAAGTTATATATTGATATTTAAATATATGCAAATAGTTCTCTTGATTTTGTTTTTTAAAGTAGATGTAAACAATACAGTATAAGCAAAACACAAAAAGTAAGGTTAAGTTTGGTAGTAGAATAAAAAGCAAGTGTGCCAGATTGTAACATGTAAATTAATTACTGATTTAATACATCCTTAAAAATGCAAGTCCGTTTTAATTTCTTTACACTATTTTATTTTTCTTACTGCTATGGATTTTTCGCTAATTAGAGCCTATGTATCAATGATATTTTAATTAATACGGCATTAAAATGTCAACCTTCTTAAATAATTGATATTAAAAATTCTACAATCCGACAACCACGCAGTTTAACAATAACGATAACGATAAGCTCTTCGGTATTCATCCGTAATTAAAGGAGTCCGGTAGAATAACGTTAACCACAACGGAATTGCAAAATAAGAGGTGCAAAATGTCTCTATTACCACATACAAAGTTATTTTTTCTGTACCAGTTCCAATTTCTTAGTAATAATTTTTCATATAAGATAAATATATATATTTTTTAAATTATACCGACTTTAAAAAGATAAATTAAACTAAATTAAAAAAAATGAAAAATAAGGTCGAGGAATAACATTCCGCTAAACTACTTAATGTTAATAACTAAATACACAAAAGATTTTTATACTTTAATACCAATTGTTATTAACCGACTTCATTTTTCATTTTTTTTGGTTCATTATTTTTAAATTTTGTCAGTTTTATTTATCTTTTTGAAGTCGGTTCATTTTTTTTTATTTATTTTACTCTTTTTAGTTTTTTATTATTAAAATTTAATCGGTGACCATTCACTAAAAAAAGAGTACTAGCACCTTTTTCTCTCACGTAAACTCTTCGCATAAAACGGTAGTGCTACCCCTAATAGGAATAAGTAGGGAATAAACGGAAACACCCGACCCACAAAAATTAAATACACGCAATTACACATTAAAAAAAAGTAAAATATGAACCATTAGGTAAATGATAACAATATGACAAATAAAAATATTGTTACATTCCTAATTCCTACCTTGATTTTTTAAACATCCAGCATATGTAAGTAGCATATTTCTACTAGAGGCAGCTTTGCCTAAAAAATGAGTCTAGTACTTTTTTTTGCGATCCTGACTAGGTTTTCTTATGGAACCACCGTGCAAGTGCATTCTTTTGAATAAAAAAAGAATTTTTAATATCGTTCCACAAATGACGGAGTAATCAGGTACATACAAAAATTTAATAAGACCGATTTAATTATTAATTTGGTATCATACAAAATCTAACTAAAGAAAATATATTGTTTGTTATTTCTTATAGCATAATTTCTAATTAGAGAGGGAAATAAAAAAGTTTTTTTTTTACATAATAAAACATGTATTTTATAAATAAAATAATTAAGTTAATATTATTACAATATTATATATACACCTAAACTTTAAACCTAAGTTATCTGCTTAATTAGTTCAAAATATTGTACTATATTTTTCAACAAGGTGAATATAAAAGTTTGGAGATTCTATCTGATCCAATGGTTTAAAGTCACCATAAATTGTGTATTTGGAATTTTCACCAAAAGCCTTTTCCAACATATTTGTAAATACCTTTAACCTGTGTGGGTAGTAAGATAGCCGAAATTCACTGAAACATAAAAATTTATTTTTAATAAATGTGGTATAAATTTACACTCTCCTTAACTTTTTTATTTTTTTATTGTAAAAAATAAATTAAAATATCGGTTTATTGGATTAACTCCGTAGTTTTCGCATAGTGTATCACATTTTTATTGACTCCTAAGATATACAGGGTACGACAAACAGTATGATTTTTTTAAATATAACACCATATATATATTATTTTACCATTAAAAATATCTTTTAATAATCTTTTAAAAAATAGCATATTTCGTAAATCTATCTCAATTAGTTTCCGAAATATGGCCATGCAAATTTAAAGAATGTTTAATTTCCATTAGAAACGTAATACATTTACATCTCCCTTACTTTTCTTTATTTTTTAACGAATAAAAGAAATAAAAACATCATTTGGTTGGGATGATTCTGTAGTATATGTGTCTTTTATCAGAATTCTTTTTTTCTCAAGATGTACTGGGTACGACAAAAGTATGATTTTCTTTTAATGGAACACCCTGTATTTTGGATCACCATTAAAATTATAATTTAAATAGCGTTACAAAAATTTCATATTTAATGGGTCTATCTTAAATGGTTTTGGAAATATGGCCATAAAAAAATACTGGGCAATTATTGCCATAATACAGGGTGGCCCACCATATTCAACATGGTGTGTGGCTGGATAACCATAAGGCTTTTTAAAAAAGTAAATAGGGGGCCTAAAGAGGTCGGATAAGGCCACAGTATAAAATTATTTTAGTCTATACAGGGTGACTCAAAAAAAGTGTGAGGTATCAGTTATTTTTTTTTAGCTGAACACCCTTAACCTAAGTTTGTTAATAGTACTGACTGTCTACTTTAATTCATTTTTGTGATGTGTGTGTGCAATTAAATTTTATTTTAACAGTATAATTTCTTTGAACTTCAAAATTTTTTACGAGATTAGGAAAAGTCTGCCTTATCATACGTAGGGCATATCGAGATCAAATATTGTACAGGGTGATAAAAAAATAATTTCAACTTTTCAGGAAATTAAATAGCAATATCACCCTGTATTTTTTTACACCACATGATGACAAATATAATTGCCCTATATTTTGTACTTTTTTAGTATATTTCGTTTTAACACATTTTAATTTCAAATGTCTATTTAAATTTAAGTAGGCTGTGATATAGCTACATATGTCTCCCTACTAAGCCATTATTGTGGAATGTATATAGTCTAAAAAACACAAAATTAAAAGATTTTGTATTATGTGCCACTATTTCTAAAATCCAAAACCAAAATTTGACTTTTATTTTTTAAATTGGACATTAGCACAAAATCAGAAATGACATTGGTTGTTTTTGTGATAACCCTTTAATTGTTAATGTAATTATTAGAATATTTTACGTACCTTATTGAGTCTTCTGCAGAAATAAGTTCAGACCTTTCTTTATCTGATGACAGATCTATTAAATAATCTAATGTAACTAAAGCTGGTTTTCCACTAATATAAAGAACCGATGTCCTTATATCTGTTGTATGTGTTGGCTAAAAATTAAAGAACAAAAAATAAAAAAAAGAGTTATTCACATTATTATACAAAGACGGAGTATTATATACAGGGTATTCTCAAAATGGATTCATTTTTTATTTAACATTTTGTCAAATTCATAAGAAGCCAGTTTACAAAAAAAATATTATTTTATAAAAATTGCCAAATCAGGCAGATATTTTATAAATTCCAAAGACCAAAAACTATACTAAAAACTACTAAATATTTTCAGCAACTACGTAACACAGCGAATAAAAAGGTGCAATTGTTTTGTTAGTATTAATACTGAGTGTCCCTATACAAAACAGTTATTGTATTATTTGAGAGGCATCCTTAAATTAGGGTGTGGGTAATAATTCCTACAGCAATGCGTATAAATTTTGCAATTATTTTCTTATTTTGGATGTGTTATTTAATAAAACATGGCTTACGTTAAGGAAAACAATAAATTAGAGGACATGATTTTACCTTTATTAACTTGCAAGGAATTAAAGCAAAATGCAGTTGTTTAAATTTTTATATTTTTATAATAGATATTTTAATAATTATTTAGATATTTTTGTTTAAAAATGTATGGTAACTTTTACAAATTCTATTAACATAAATAACTCAACTTTGGGAACATCCTGTATAATTTAAGTAGGCAAAAATTTTTAGGTAAAAGTTATTTTTAAATTAAAAGGTGATGGAAATTATAAATAAATAAGTAATACTTACGTTATAGTAGATGCTTTTTGCAGCGGTGTTACCACTGTCAATAATACTGTCATAATTTCTGTGGTCAATTAGGAGAAAGCCTCCAGGTTTGATGCATTTTTCGAAATTTCTTAGGGCTTGACTAAAAAAATTAAATTAAAATATTTTTAGTGCGACTTAATAGTACAAGATCCGGCAATATAAATTGACTCCTTTTTCCAATAAAATATATATTTTTTAAATAAAACTTGTTAACTCATAAATTTCCGGCGGGTTGACAAATCATATCCTGTACTGATATAGTGTAAAAAAATACTAAACATAAATATCGTCACAACACGCACACATACATTTTTTGTAGAAATTACTTGTTCAGGGTTATTTCATCCGCTCACGAACATGAATGTCAAAAAATTCAAACGGGAAACCAGGTCAAATATACCTTATCTTAAAGGGTTTAAAATTCTCTTTTAATAATATTTCGTTTTTTAAAATAAAGTTAGTAATTTCCGAAAAAAATTACCTCAAATATCGGCGTCTTTAGCCGGTGGCTAACTATAAATTTTTAAAAATCTTAGAATAAAATTTGGTACGTAGGTACCTATGCGTATACAATATCACATAATTGTACATTGGTTTACAAATTCATTTGTTTGCTATTATTTCCGGTTTAGCCGAAAATGACCCTAATTTTTTATTTGGTATAAGAAACTAGGTATATTTTTACGGAATTGAATAGAAAATGAAAATTTCTAGTACAATGACACTGCATTTGCATTCATAACATTCTAGAATAAATGATTAAATGTTATATATCAATATGCAGCAAATACCGAGTTATTGTACTCAGAATATCATTTTCTATTCAAACTAGTAAAAATATACCGGGTTCCTTATTAAAGGTGAATTTTCTCGAAAAAAAAAATAAAACAATTAAAAAAACATTAATAAGATAATTCAAAAATCCTTTTAAGATGAGTATTACTTAACCCTTTTTCCAATTTGAACTTTTTGGCGTTTGTGTTGGCAAGATGACGGGATAACCTTAAACATGAAAATTTTAACACATCTGCCCATATATGAAACCTAACGTGTTTCAGGATTTTTTATAAGCGTAGAAATAAAAACATTATACGGGGTGATTCGTGTTAATTGGAATGCATTGTTTACTACTAAAATACCTACTGTTGCTCTCTTTGATCTCCGTAACTGTCCAGCAAGTGGGCAAATGAATTTCCTAAGCATATTACTGCATCAAAACCATCACCCACCAAATCTTCAATATCATCATAAAGGGTTAACCAGTTAGCTTCTTCAATAACTAAAATAAAAAGTTAAAGTTATTTTTTTGTGAACAATTAATTTTAAATGATAATAATCGTTGAAATTTATGTTTTAACTCATATTAACTTAATTAGCTTTATTTGTTATGGATTATTTGGACAATAATTACGCTCTGCATAACCCAGATAAGATAATACCAGGTCAATTTTGCAATCAAAACCAGAAATAACCTGAACATATTAAATAAAAGTTATTTATATTATTAAGTGAAAACAAAATAATAATCTTACTCCATTTATCAAATGCGGGGTCTTTTCGTCTATTCCAGCGAGACTTCAAAGCGTGCTTTAACATCTTGTCAGAAGCATCTACTGAAACTACATCAAATCCTTCTTCAAGTAACATAATGGAGTCAATTCTAAAAATAAACAAAAAATGTAATTTACTTACATAAATTTCTCTTTATGTGTTATACGAGTATTTTGCTATTGTTTTTTAATTAAACCTACTTTTTTAAATTTAATGAAAAATACATTTTTAGGAGTAACTTAAATTTTTTGACAAATTACTTCGCTATCTTTAAAGGAGGTATCGCTCTTTCAAAAAATAAAGAAAGACCAACATTTTGTTTTCTGTCAAATGTAAGTAATATATTGTAAAGAACTTTTTTTGGAAAAATAATACAGGGTATTTTAAAATCAAACGTCAAATATTTTAAGGGCGTATTTTTGAAGTCCAACTTAGACTCTTTTTCTATAAATATTTTAACATATAGATAAAAGAGTTTAAAGTAGTTATTAAAAACATAAAAGAACCTGATAAAATTTTCTTAATGAGAATTTTCAAAAATAAAGTATCTACGGTAATTTTCTAGAAACCTGCGGCAACTCCGATTTTTATGAAATGTGGTATACGGGGGTTTTGGGGCGCTAATCACGAATCTGAAAGAATTTTTGGCGGAAACGTTTCGTTCTTGAGATATTCATCATCAGACTTGAAATTTAAACTAATTCTTTTTTACAATATTCCCCCTTCTTTTTGCACTACAATTCCTGATTTAAAGCTAAAGTGGCAAACAATATTTGATTTTTACCTTTTAAAACCCCGTTTTATTTACGTATTTTACATTATTTTTGCATTAAATTGCATAGCTATAGTTCGAATCATTTCAATCCCAGTGTGCCATGAAGCCCTATGTGTATGTATGGTTGCCGCATTATCAAAGAAAAGCCAAGCAATTTAACGCAAAAATAATGTAAGAAACGTAGAAAAACGGGGTTTAAAAGGTGAAAATCAAATATTTTGTGACACTTTAGCTTTAAATCAAGAGTTGTGTGCCAAAAGAAGGGGAATATAGTGAAAATAAGCTTAGTTCAAATTTGAATTTTAATGATGAATATCTCAAAAACGAAACGTTTCCCCCAAAAATTCTTTCAGATTCGTGATCAGCGCCCCAAAAACCTCCGTATACCAAATTTCGTCAAAAATCGGAGTTGCCGCAGGTTTCTAGAAAATTACCGTATCTACTAAGCGGCTTTTACAATGTCGTGTTAACAAACTCAGGATTAAATTATTACGTGGTTAAAGTGCTAGCTACATTTTAAAACCTGTCAAATGCATTGTCACCCAGATTTACCAAATAGGGCTCGCATCCAGGGTAGTATATCAAGGATTGACTCTACATTGTAAAAGCCGCTCTAAGAAGATTAGCTACATTTACAAACACTTCTAAATTGTAAAATTAACGTTTAACGTTTAACGTTGGTTAAACTTCACTTATCAAATCCTAGAAGTGATTGTAAATTGGTGTATTCCTTTATGCTTCAGAACCGCCCGGAACGACACCATAAGTGTTCCTTTTACAATTTTTTGACATTTTTTCATGTTGAAAACCGTTCTTGACACTATTGACAGTTTAGAGAACGGTTCAGAACGGTTCTACAAAGTAAAAGGAATACACTAAATGAGGAGTATATCATTACTTCTACAGCTGATCCATAATTTAACCTAAAACTTACCCAGTTCCGCAAGCAACATCTAAAATTCTTTTGCAGCCTTTTTCTTTTAACATCCCAACCAAAAAGTTTTTGTAATTCTGGGTTCTCGAGGTTTTGTCACCGATAAATGCCTCCCAGACCTTTGCTGCTTTACCGTCAGCATATTGATCTTTTACCCCTCAGCAGCTACTCCTAATGATCTGGTGGTAATAACATTTTCAGCCATAGTTTACTATCTTCAAATAAAAAAATGGTAAATAAAACAATATAAAAGCTCTTTGGTTTAAAACATTAAAATAAAAGTCCAGTAACTCTACCGACAAACTTTAAGGGGCGAGTCTACAATTAAAATTTGGAAAAACACGTCACATAAATATAATATGTTTTAAACATAAGTCCCAACACAATTAAAGAAATAAAAAACTATACGAAATGACCATGCCGAGAAATGGATTATAATTATTTACGCGAAAACCGGACGCATTTCGTTGACCTTGCAGGGTATAACCAATGATCTGAATTTAATTTTTAGATCATTGGGTATAACGAAAACTAAAAGAGATAAAACAAATCTAATTGTCAAATTCAGTGTTGAAAGTAAATTATGGCTAACTTGATTCGTTTTGGAAAAAGAATGTAGTAAAATATAGAACTCTTTAATGATTTTCACACAAAAAAGGTATACTTTGTATATAAAAGTCGCTCTGAGCAACCGTTTTCTAGATATTCGCTCTTAGGTTATTTAGTGCAACCCAAAAATTCCTTTAAAAACAGCGTATTAGCCATAACTTCAACTGCCTCATCCTAAACTAATTTATTTAATGTATTTATCTATATACTATTTTGGTTGCACTAAACTACCTTAATGCAAATATCTTGAAAACGGTGGCTCAGAGTCATTTTTACAAAGAACAAAGAACACCTTTTTGTGTAGAAAGCATAGGAAAATTTATTGATTACCCTAAATGGTACATACACAGTAGCACAAAAAGTTAGGGAGGTTTTAGAGAAATTCAAAGTAGTGTAGGTGGCGTCCTCTAGTCAACACATAGCTCATGTCAAACAACCCCTAGATACCGAGTTTTATTGCAATATTCAAAATATATTAAATATTATCAAAATAATTTAAAAATATTTTTTGAACTTTGAAACCCTGTATCTCAGGTAATATCAACTTTTTTACTAAGGTAAAATTAGTTAAATCGCAATATTTTAACGTCACAATTATCAAGTTTTTGGCCTATTACTTAGGGACCACCCTGTATATTATGAAAAATGAAGGTACTTTTCTCTTGAGCAAAATTCATGTTTTTTACCTGCCTCGTATACCATTGCATAAAAATAATATCTAATGATTACATTTTAGGTTTTAGATCAGTTATATAACTTAATATAATTATATATATTTTTTAAACTAAAAACAAAAAACGTTAAACATGCTCGCGTGCCGAAATTTTTACCATGCAAATGGTTCGCCATAACTGTTTTAGATCATCTAAAACTTTATAAAAAGAACACCTTTTTCGAAAAATTAATAATATATGGTGCGAACTTAAGTAAACACGCTGTATAATGAGGTCGGCTCGTTAACAATTTAATACAACATTGGTGGTATTTTAGCTTATTCTAGAAACTACTTAATAAATTATTAATGTCGCAAATCGGTCTTATTATTTAGTTAAAGGATGGTTTAAAATTGTTTTATTAAATGTTTTTGGAAAAAACCATTCCTGAAAAACCTGTTGTGATTTTAAATTTTTGGGATAAAATGTTAAAAAAATGCATATAAAACATGACAACTTGTCCAACAAAAGTTTGCCCAATCCAACACCTGAAACATTTGACATTGACAGTTTAGGATAAAGCTCCACTCCCATATATGGTATAAATATTCGTGGTAGACTTGTCAAAAGGTTTTAAAAGTGTTCTTATGATGAACTCCATTTCATTAATGGCCCAGGGACTTATATGTTAATGTTAACTTATAAAATAAATTAAATTTATTTATTTACCTACCCTAATTTTTATGGTTAAATTTTAAATTAAATTTAAATGCACTTTGACACTAAAAATGTAAAAAATATCAAAACTATAAGGACAGCCATACTGTGCTGTAACTGTTATATACCCACGTTTTCTACTTGATAACGCAAAAACGTTAAGAGCCCCACAATAGAAAAATAAATCTAAATATATTTTACCCCCTTTTGTTTAACTAATAAATCTAAAATATTGTGTTTTTTTTGGTTTATTGCTTTTTTAAACAATCGTAAAGCCTTTTGCCATTTCTGGATAATTTGTTTATAAAACTTTTTTCTTTCTACATCTTTTACGAATACCTAATAGAAACAAAGTTATGAGCATATTAAATAAGTAGCAAACTTAATATTCCCAACTTGCCCAAGAGGGAGCATATTTTATGTCGATTTTTGTCAAGCGGCTCTTTTACACGGTAATTTTTACCCCAATTTATAAGCCATTAAATGGCTACAATTTATTTTGTGTCGAGTAAAAAGAATTTTATTTACTGTATCCTGTACAATAAATTGAAGAAAATAGAACTTGTCCTTGTTTATAGCAACAATTTTAAGAAAAATTAAAAAATATATATTTAGAATCAAAAATTTTGTATAAATACAAATATATGCCCCTAGTGGATTTTTTAATATGGTAAATTCAGATTTTAAGAAAAAAAATAAGTACCTGCAATTAAGCAAATATCTTTAGGCATATTATTTAATTCTAAATATTTTATCCTATTGACATTTTTTTAATGGTACTTTTACTGTTCACCACTTTTTATTTTTTACCTAGTAGTTTAAATGAACCTAATAATTTTCAATATAGTTTCGGACACTGCACCATTTATTTACTATAAAAATAAAATTTTCTGACAAAATACAAAAGAAAAGTTCTCTTGGAACTCTTAATAGATACATATATCGTTCTTGCGATAAAAATTTCATAAGTCGAATGATTTGCAAATTTTGTATATGTACGTAACTGCATCTAAAATAAGCAAGTATTTTGGGTGTTACTTGATAAAAATTATTATTTTTTTAACTTTATTCTGATAACGCTGTTGTTTCCAAATCCCAGGTCAATACTAACACCGATTATCCATGTTTATGAATTCTTTCTTTATGATGAAACAGCAAAATTTATTAAAAGATAAAGAAGGGCATAATAATGTGTAAAATTAAATAACACATTTTACATACTTAACATAAAATAAAAATCCTGTAATTTAAACAATATGAATTTAAATATTGTTGAAAGTGTTTTAAGTTTGAATCACTAATATTAACTGGTTGTAGTACTCAAGGAACGAAGTCAATTTACCAAAAATTATTAATGCCACATAAAACGAGTATTCAAAAGAAATGAAACTAAAAACTTTACCGGAAACCTGATTTATTCGACCACTGTGTGTATAAAAACATGTAATTTTTGTTAGCAATAATTGGTACTGGGTACGCCTAGTTTTTCGTTATTACTCGGTTTTTTAGATTTTGTGCGTTTTTTTCCACGAGTGATACATCATTTGTAAAATAGTGTGTGATAATTCTATTTTTTTTTATTTGGGTATTTTTTTAATGGCGCTCGTTTATAAATACAATGAAACAATGGACATATTATTACCCTTATTTATCTACAGAAAGTAATAAAAAGTAAGTATTTTAAATTTCTTAAGTAATCATAGTTAACTCATGTATTTGAAAATTTTTATACAGTGACCAGCCATAAATCTTAGACCATATGGAAAACTTTTTTTTTTTTTTGATTTTTCAAAAGCTAAAACCTTGATAAAAATCTCTGCATATTAAACTGAAACTCACAAAATACTGATCAAAATTTAAATAAATCATAGCGTATACGAGGTAGGTGTAATTAACGAAAATGACATAAGAGAAAACTACCTATTATTGAACTTGAAACAAAATAATATTTGAAAAACTTGTTTAGAAATAAAAGTTATTGCATATTTTAAAATCAAAACCTCCTATAAAATAAAATAAAAAAACTTACTTTTCCAATTTACCCCGTAAACTTAAGCTTTGTTGTTCCTAAAGCATTTAAGTGCATATAGACCATTTTAAAAAACCTAACGTAAATTCTTGCTTTGTTTAGTTTAATAAGACTAAAATTAAAAGCCCCTTTAGAATAATGGTCCACGGCGTTTTTGCCTTAAAAAAGTCTTCATTCTTCAAAAACATAAATTTGTTTTTATGATTTTCTATTACAATGTTCAGAAATAAAACTTTATTAAGATTATTGGTGAATAAGAAAATGGTTACAAAAGTTTAAAAAATAGAATTAATCTATAAACAAAACAAAAAAATGAAAATAAATTTTAAAATCGATATGTTTATTAATAATTAAAAAAAATGAAATAGCTTTTAACCAGAACTAAACCTTCTATCTAAATGTATTTTTTTTTAAGTCATCGCGTCAGTTTTTCTTTAAATTAAGTAAACAAGAACGATAAAACGTATTTACTAATTAATACCTTAAATTTAATTCTAACAATAAGCTTAAATTTAGTAAGTAAATATCGAATTATTAACAGTGTCGGACTGGGGACCATTTGGCCCACCGATCAAAAGTTCAAAATGGCCCCCGGTAGTTAGTCTTAAAATTAAATTTTATTAATGAAATATACATTTAGCACAAAAAGTCTCCGTACACCATTTCGAGCACCATTCACTTTGTATTATATCAATTTGTATTATAAACCTAATATGTTTGTTTTTTTCAGTAAATTAAGAAAAACGTGATAAAACTTTGAATATTAACTTTCTTTTTATTATTATTTAATTTGGTTATTTGGATAATTACTACAAAAAATAAACACAAAGTTAATGATGCTTGAAATGGTGTATGAAGAACTTTTTGCTGACAGTATGTATGGTGACTTGCGCCCTGATGCAAAAAGTTATTGGCCGCCCTACAGGGAATTATAAATGTAAATTGAGTAATAAAAAATTTAAAGAGCAAAAAAGATCCCTTCTTTTACAATACACTACTAAGTCCTTTATTGAAGTATTCCACATTGTTTCTTTTTCTTCTTTATAATTATTTTTAAAGAGCAAGAAAAGAAATTCCACTGTGCGCAACAATGTTGCGCCAACAAAAAAACAAATAACTTGTTGTCTTTTATAAAATTTTAAAAACATGTAAGATAACATTGTTGATAAGAGACACAAGTAGTTTGCAATTCACATTTAATATACAGGGTGTCCAGTAATTCTACCGATTGATTCTCCATTGAAAGATAAGAAAAAACTTTATATGAATATACAGGAGGTCTGTAAAAATGCTACCACAAATTCCTTGGCCCAAAATACATCGGTTTAACGCAATTTGTCTTAGTCGAAAACTTGATCTAAACGTCGTACCCAGGGCTCCCGTAAGGGCTACTGGCGCCCGATGCGAAAACATGATTTAGGCGCCCTTAAAGCATTTTGGATCATATTTTTCATCTATTTTTTTAAAGTGGTAGGTAGGTAGGTAATTGAAATAAAGCAAAAGACGTAATTTTAAAAGTCATATTTATTTGCAGACTAAAATTGCAAAATGGAACAAACAGAATAAAATCATAAATTGAAATAAATTCTACACCCATTTTAAAGCATTTACCTAACTTTATGTGGTACACACACGTTGTTTATAAAATACTAGAAATAACCCAAAACTACAAATCAGATCTTTTTAGGAACACATAACAGGGATATTGCCTAATGTCTACGTGTATATACAGGGTGTTTCTAAATCAAACAAAAATTTTAGGAGGTGATTCCTTGTTCAAAATAAAGCGTAGTTTGCCTTATAAACATGGTAGCTTAGTGACTTATTGTTCAAAAATGGCCCGATACTTCGGTTTTTGAGTAGAAGCAAATGCTTTATACAGTGAATAAAGTACATCAACATTAGTAGATTTTTGAACAGACCCACCTCAAAAGTCCTGCTGGCACCCCCCACACCCCTCAAAGTTGGTTAAGGGATTGATTTGGTTTTTTCTAATATCTTTTAAACGGTAATTGATAAAAAACTGATTTTAGTGTCTTTAGATAGAGCACAAAATTCTGCAAAGTAGTAACACTAAAAATTGTATTTTTGTTGATTTAGTAAAATTCTACAACAAAAAAATGTTGGAGGGAAGCATCCACACGGCACTTTTTACGATATATCTTCCAAACCATCCACCAAATAAAAAAATATAGGATACAAAAATAAAGGCCAAAGTTTTCCCTATTGATACTATTATCTTTAAAAAAAAGCTACCAGTGGCGCACAAAAGTAGCACTACACCAGTATAGTACCTAAAAATAGAAATTTTTAATGTTATACTTTTAATTTTTTTTTATAATTTTTTACTTTAGTTTTATTAATTTATAATTATTTCTAATTCTGCATACTAGTACTAATAAATAATCATATTACACGGAAAAAAAATTACCAGTACAAAAATTAAAATCAAGACGTGTGGATTGAGTTTGGTACTGGTAAAAATGTAAGACATATTTCGTGTATCGAAATTGCTAAAAAAATCAATGAAAAAGTCTAGCCCTTTCTTTTTTCATTCACTAACCGGTTGCGATACCACGTCCTCCTTTTATGGAAAAGAAAAAAAGTGTTGGGAAGTTTGGGAATCTTTTCCGGAAGTTACAGCTACTTTCATTGATTTATTGCAGCATTCAAAAAACCTTCATCTCGGCAATTAAGTGTGATCTCAAAATTCGTTGTAACCATTTACGATAAACATTCTGATAGTAGCAACATTGATATTATTTGTCGAATGCAACTCTTTGCCCAAAAAACCGAACGGTTGAAAATTTACCCCCAACAATGAATGCTTTAGCACTTCACATTAATCAATTCATTTATCAAGCAGGATTTGTTTGGGGTAATCTCTGCCAACCAGGTTGAACTTCCATGTCCATCTGAATGGGGATGATTTAGAGAATACTATGGATACCAATTGTGAATCTCACTTTAAAAAATGAAAAATATCATCTGATACACCAATAAAAATGTAATGAAGATTTGTAAGTAATAAATTGAAATGTTTTTAAAAATTTGGTACCAGTATGTTGTGTGAAATGTTGTACTTAGGTATTTTAGATTGTGTAATAATGTGTTTGTTTTTATTGATGTTATATAATAATGTAATCCCAGGATATTATTGCTAAGAGGACAAATGAATGAAAATAAGTTTTTGTTTTAAACGAAATTGGGTAGACCGGTCTTAGGTCCAAAACTAATAAATTCAAAACTTTACTTAATTGGTATTAAAAAAATTGACAAATTTTTTTTTTTACTCTAACGTTTAACTTTAAATTTTGACATAAAATTTAGTTCTCTACAACATTTACCTCCATAATTTTGTCCTATTTAAAATAAATAATACTTTATTCTTGGTTATTTTCATATTTTTAGTTATTATAACTTGCCCTGTATATTACCACAATTGAAATAAAATTATATTTGTTTAGTTTTAGACCGTGGAACATTTTTCAAAAGAACTATTTAAAATTCCAAAATTTGGTGAATTTGTCCCTCTTGTAACACCTATCCTGGGACATACTGGGTGAAGCCATATTTGTTGTTATCTTTATAACAAAAAGTTATTATAATACTTGTTGTTATTTATTTAAAAATATAATGAATCAAATTATAAAACAAACGAAAATAAGTAACAAATGTAAAGAATTATTAATTAATAAATCTAAAGAAAAATAATATTTTAAAATTAATAGAATAAACATTTAATATTCTTGATTTCTAGGTAACTTTACTTGGTGTAGTACCACTTGGTATCACAATTGGTAGTTTTATTTTAAAAGATAATAGTCTAAATGATAACTTAGTAGTTTCGTCGTTTATGTTGTTTATTTTTTTTGTTATTTGTTTTTGAAAGATATATGGTAAAAAGTACGTATGGATATCTCTCGGACATTTTTTTGTTGTAGAGTCTTACCAAAAAACAAATTATTATTTTTGATATTACTATTTTGCGCAATAAGGTAATATTGCCAATTAATATAACTAAAGTGAGAAATATTCTGAAAAAAAGTATAACATTAAAAATTTCTATTTTTAACTACCTACTATACTGGTGTAGTGCCATTTCTTTTGTACTGGCAGTTTTAATTTAAAAAGCTAATAATAGTATAATGTTATACACCATCTGGGATGGGAGAACTTGGTCTTAATTTTGTGTGTCTTATATTTTTTTGTTTGCAGGACGGTTTGAAGATATATCGTAAAATATTGCCTTGTCATGCCCTCCAACTCTTTTTTATATTGGTTATTCTACGTAATAAACAAAAATACAATTCTAATTATTACCATTTAGTAATTTTAGCTCACGAATAGATCAATTCAAATCAGTTTTATTATTTACCGTTTAGAAGATATTAGAAAAACTATATCATCCCCTTAACCAACTTTATAAAGTTTAGTATAGTCTTGAGGGGGTCTGTTCAAAAATCTACTAATGTTGACATACTTTATCTAGTGTATAAAGTGATTGTTTCTGTCACAACCAAGGACACCTCAAGTCACTAAGCTATAAATAAAACTCAAGTTAAAACTTTTACATGTTTAGAAACAAAAAAGCATTGCATTTAAACTACCAAGTAATATGTCAAATAAAGACAGGTTTAAATGTGCTGTAATGGGTGACAGTAGAAAATATAATTTTATAAAATAAATTTTATGTTAAGCATCCTTAAAACATCACTTTCCAGTACGTATTTTAATTTGGAAAACCAGTTCTTTTCCTGCACATTTATAAATCATCCTCTGATAAGATTTTGTTTGTATATTACTACATGGGCACTTTTATCTTTTTGTTCATATATAGTAATAAAAATAAAATAATTTGTATGAAAAATAACAATATTATGGTTATACTCGGAAATATATATGATTTAAACGGTCTCTATTTGCGTTGTTTCTTTAAATTTTTTAAATGGCAGTTCGCGTGGAAGCATGATATTCAGTAATACAGACGCGCTAGACCTCCGAATGCGCCCAGCGGACGGCAGCAGACGGTCTAGGGCCAGATTGTCTCCTACAAATATGTAACATGGTTATTTTGTTGTTAACCTTTTTTGAATTCTTGATAAAGGAATTAAAAAATATACAACTTACCAGAACTAACCATGACCCCCTACCCCAATGTGACAGTTTCTTATGCATCGTCTGTAGTGCTTTCATAATACCAGCGCGTACCGTTACTGAATAAGCTTATGGAAAAAGTATAACTTCCCGCACCTGTTAGGATATTAACCATATTTTCGTCCCGGCACGTTGATGATTTGTACTTAATTTTTTTATGTAAAATTTAAAGTTAAACGAAAAAATACAGGATTAATAGTGGTAGTTTCTAAACAAAAAATATATCTAATGAATTTATAAGTTGTCATGGTAAGCCTCTTAAATTTTAGTATAGTAAGAAACGGTAGTAGTCTATTTCCACCACTTCCAATTATTCTAAAAAATTGCAAAGACATAAAGTGTACTTATAAAAGCAATATGTATTAAAAATTTCATTATTCCTTTTGTATACTTTTTTTACTTTAGTAATATTAAACAAAAACGTTATTTTTTGGCCATGTATACCGCGGTATCTCCCTAATGACTGACTTTTTGATCTTATGTTTATAGAGCAAACTATGTTACCTTATTTTAACAAGAAACACCCCTAAAATTTTCTGCTTTGTTTAGGAACACCATTTTATAAAAAACAATTAAACTGAAATTGGTGGTCAGCATATTTAGCACTTAATTTTAGAAGAAAAATAAACAAAATATGCAATACAACACTTAAAAAATACAAATAACTTTAAAATGTAAAATTTATAGAATTACTTAATTATACGTTTTGATGCACTTGTTGTTCGGTCCAGTGAATCAACTGATTAAAACGCGTATTTAGCGCTCCAGGTAGCATTATTCATGTTTGACAGGAAAATTAAGACATCACTGCCTGAATTCTAACATCCTTATAAACAAAAAAACGCAGAAACTGAACGATATACCTTAATAATATTTTTGTGTATGTATTTATACCAACATACCGCAGAATCTGGTCCATTTCAAAGAGACTAACATAGATTTAGTTAATTTAACAAATGTAAATTTGTCAACATAGGTTGTATTTTTAGGCATTGTTGTTCTGTACCTACTGTGACCTAACTATTTCATTTATTTCATTACATGGTCAATGTAACTATACTTTAAATAAGTTAGGTCTGATGATGCCGGAGACGGCGTTACACCAAAAATTTTAATATATTTGACAAAATTTGAGACTCTGACTTTGATCCTTAAATTGTAGCTTATATTTATACCTAATCCTATTTGGAATTTTAACTTTTTTTTTTTTTTTTTTTTGCAATTTTCGACCCCTTGTTTGACGCCTCAAAGGATGGCGCTCAGTGTGCATTGTAACACTTTGTAATAATATGGTAGCGAGGGGCCCTGTCATACCTCCAATGATCTGGAAAAGTAAAACGGATAGCTAATAGAAAATGTTCTATATATTTTCACAGACCTGCGCACGAATTTTTAACCCCACACTGGGAGAGTTGCTGTACACCTTGCACATGCGCAGTTCTCATAAAAGTTAGTGTTTTTCAATTAAAATCCAATAAAGTATTGGCAACATTGATAAAATTTATAATATTTATTAAATATAGTGGTTGCAACAATGAAAATGCTTTACCCACATAGCAACAGGGCCACACTCATTATAATTATCATTTTTGAGTGTTCAACCAATTATACCTTGGTGGTAACAATTGGGTCACAACTTTGACATATAATACATTGTTTAAACGTCAACATAACCGATTGAAAATACCGTTTTAGAATTGGTTCTTCGCCTAAAATTGATGAATATAATTGATAATATGGGATTTTCCGATTGTAAAATCCAGGTAAAATTGTCGCGGTCGGCTTCGCCCAAAAACCAACCTCATCTACGTGGTCGACCGCGTTATTAGTCATTTAGAGCCGCTAAGTTACCAAATGAAAGGACATTTGTGCTTAGCGAGTCTTCGTGTTTTTCAGTGGTGTTTTTAACTTTCGTTTGGTTTTATTTTGACAAACCAAAACTAAATAACAGAGTAATTGTAGTGTTGTTTTGCAGAAATTGGAAGGTTTTTCTTGTGGTTTTGATTGTAAATATGGGGTTAGTTTGTCCCTAACTCCAAAAACTTCAGCATAAAATTTTCTTAAGATCACGAACGTTTGCAAACGACCAAAGGCAAAGGTGATAACTGGTCAAGTCAAATGAGGGAACGGCGTTTACAATGGCACAACACGCCAAGTTTAATTGAACGAAAACTGGTACGGCAAAGGAAGTGAAATAACAGTTTATGGAAACAGACGTCAGTCCTCAAACTAGTTATACCAAAATGAATTGGTTTTATGATGCAAAATAAACCAAATACCAATTGATTTAGTTTTGTTGTGTCAGTAGTTTTAAGAAGAAAGATAATAACGCAAAAAAATATCGTGCAGTTTTAAGGTTAAGTCAAAGAGGGTCCACCAAAAACGACCAAGTTGGGATTAGTGTTTCCAAACACTCGTATACCAAATTATATATAAGTACCCAATATCTAAACCGGTTTAATTTTTGTATTCTATGGAAGACGAGTACAAACTTAAACAAATATTTAAATATGTGTATATATCCAAGAAACAAAATTAGGTAACTATCTAGAAAGTTGCAACTCAGATTTTTATACTAAAATTTATATGTTTGTGAGTTTTGTTGGGGCGGCTCATCACGAATCTTAATTATCTGGAAATCGGGCTTGATCTTGAGATATTCGTCATCATGGTCAAACTGTTCTTATTTTTACTATAATTCCTTTTATACCCGTTACTGATGTAAATAATTAAATTAGCACAGAATATTTTATTTAACTATAAAAACCTTTAAAACATGTTTTTCTTATTGCAGTCTTTCTTTATTAATATAAAAAGTTGTTTTTTAAATCATGTCGTTGATATCTGAAACCATTTTGCCACATAGGTGCATGCATGGTTGCAGCGTTTAGGGTAAAAGATTCAACTGAATTGAAAAACGTGTAAAATAACTAAAAAACAGTTTTTTTAAAGATGTTTATATAATATTGTGTGCCTGTTAAGTGTTATATCAAGAATTTTGTGCAAAAAGAAGGCGGAATAGAGTGAAACTAAGAATTGAATTTCAACTTTGATGATGAATATCTCGAGAACGAAACGTTTCCAAAAAAAAACTCGTGATTAGCGCCCCAAAAACCCTCGTGTACCAAATTTCCAAACCCGGTCCTGTTGTTTGTTTTCCGCTAGTCTGTAAGTTTTTAGTGCGCATGCCCACAAGGGGACTGCGCAGTGCCCACGTAGGGGTTATTGTCATTTTTGCTGTATTTATCCTTATTATTTTTCAGATCAGTGGTCATACCTACATTTAAACTACAGGGCGTCAATAAAACAAAAATTATAATAACTTTCATACCAATTCAGATTTTTTTGACAAATTTGGAAGACATTTCCACAATAGTTAAAAATACAAAACCTAATAAATAATATTTTTATATTGATGACTTTAAACTGTAGTGGCATACCATTTTTCATAAAAAATACTCTCGCGGACACTGGTGGAAAGTTTTTATTTATACATCAAAAAATTTCCTTCAACGCATAGGAAACGTTTCTCAAATTTTGCAAAAATATCTTAACTAGTATAGAAGTTAGTATTAAAAAAATTATTAGTTTCTTAACATTTTAACATTACTGTGGTTTAAATAGCGAGACATTTAGGACATACTATATTATATTATGAAGTTTTTTCCTTACTTTTATTAAAGATTCACACCTTAGTTTGTTAGTATATTTACTGAACACCCTGTATATTGTATACAGGGTGTAGTGCAGTTTCTAATGTGTTTTTGTCGCAGATTTTAATGGTGTCTATCAGTCTATACGATTGTATTGATTTTTGTCGACAGGGTTAATGTCCCAATAGTTAAATTTGTCAGCTCTAAATTTAAATAAATTCGTTTTCAGACCATGACTACTATCATACTGAAATATTTTTATTTTCTTTAATCCTCTGTAACTTCGTTATTATGAACTTTTGATTATAGGTGTATTTTGATCAATGCTAATTTTTAGCATAATGAATCTGTGTGATTCTATTTAGATGTTTACATTTATAAATAAAATACCTCTGTTTTTAATTATCATTGCGGTAATGCATTCGCATTTAAAGATCTTGTTTTATTAGTATTAATCAAGTTATTCGAATTCACTCAGAACTATATTAATACCTAATGCTAAATATGGTAAAAAAATAATAATAAAAAAACTTTACTTTAGAAAACACTAACAATAGTAATATATTACTCATCACTGAAATACAAAAAATATACAGGGTCAACAAATCAATTAGTTTATTAATTAAAATTAATTTTCCAGAATATCATCCAACCATTCTTCAAGATCTTGTTTTGAATCGTTTGCAACCTGTGGTGGTGGTATTTCTGGAACTAAAATTAAAACAAAATATATTTTTAAGCAGCTTTAATTGATTTTATTAAAAGTATGGGACACAAATTGTCAAAATTTACACCCGTATGCATAGTCGGTCGCTAACGATTCGCTGGAGAAATTCCTGGTGAAGCGCCGGGCGAGACGCCGGAAAAATGTTGGCAGCCTGTTTTCATTGCATAGTCCATCTCTGGTAGACTTGTTATGAAAAAACGGAACAGTTCTTAAGAACATGTTCAGAGGTAGCCTGTTCAGTGAACCGTTCTTTAAAGAGAACTGAACAGCATCTTGTTTTCGAACCGAACGGGTAAGAAACGGACGCTTGTTTTTGTTTTTGTGTTCTCTGTTCTCACTGGTTCTGTGATCTGCGTTCGGTCGAGTGGACCCTATTGGCCATTCCCGTTCATTTGGATCGAAGAAACTCGAACCAGGCTTTGAGCTTGAAGTGCTTAAACTCTTGAACTGTTCACGCAAACGTTCGCGATGCGATGTGGTTTATGGATGGCTTATGGTGCTGGTTTTTTTTAATGCATGTTTAGAATAGTTTGGATCAATAAGGGTGAATGGTAAATAGGTGAACCAGGAAGAGAATGAATTAATGCCTAATATGTCCAACTGAACAGGGTTACGGAGCCTGTTCTTTAACAACTCTACATGCACATCTCTACGCCAGCAAGTCGCTGGTAACCCTCAGCGCATGGTCTTGCCACTGTTGTCGGTTATACATATTTTTCAAATTGTATGTCACTTTTTAATACGAAAATTCATGAAAGAACTGCCCGTTTTATCTTATTGCTGATATTTATTTTAGTTATAATTTTGATCTTATTATTAGGAAACTTACAAAAAAATGCAAAAATTCTACATTTTTGAGTATGCCCTAGTCAAATAAGATTTTTAGTGGCAACACTAAACTCCGCAGGTAATCGGGCTGATCGGTGTCGCGCTTCTCTTTTGTGGTGGTAAAGAATTGCAAAGAGAATTAATTTGCATCTTGTTTTAACGGTGATAAACCTAATTTTGCTTTTTAATTTTCATTGTTTATTTGTAATTGCTGCGAAGAATTATTAGTTCTTATAGTTTAAGAATATTTAGGATATTTTGTAATTTTATTGTCCTGTGTTTACATTCGTCTTAAACATGGATGAAGTTGCATAAAACCCAAATAATAAAAATTTACTGTGCGACTTATGTGGAAAATTATTTGTATTGTTTTATATTAAAAATAAAAAATATATTATAATCACTTATACGACTTCTTGCAGTTTTTCTTATAGTTGTAATAGAAACTGCGGATCTATCAGGCGGCAATTAAATGTTTACAAATATTATTCTCTTTTTACCACAGCTACAATTATTATTAAGAACCAATAAATAATTATTCTAAGCTGTAAATGTCCCTCGTTGAGCTGCAGTTTTAAAAAAATAAAATTGCGCTCCATAATATTGATATTAACGTTAGTTTTGCTATATCGTGTGTAATAAGGAACTACATAAATGTAACTTTACATAAGAATTACTTACATTTTTATCCAAAAAACAGAATATAAAATATGTTTGACTGAAATTATTTTAGTTTTTCCATTTTTAAAAACCTTCACCTAAGTTTATTTAGTTATGTATTTTATCACACATTACGAAGGTAACAATAATTTAAGTGTACAAAAATAAATGTTAAATCAAATATACAGGGTGTTTCTTAATTGCCGTAAGAAAATTTAAGGGCGTATTCCTCAGCTATTTTTATGAAAAAAAAGTTCATTTAAACATGGGTCCTCAAATTTTTTCGTTCTTAAGATAGAGGGTGTTAAGTTTTTCAGAAAACCTAAAACTTTCTAAAACATTTCTATTAGTGAAGTTTGTTAGACTAGATAAAAACGGTATTTAATTTAGCATTTGTTGTTGTTATTACACAATTGCTAATTAGATGTTACATCACTTAATTTTTAAAACAAAAAAATGCTCCAATGTTTCTTGTATGGTCTAGGATTATGCAGTTTAGCGGTATTTTTTTTCTGGAAAACTAAGCATGCTATTTAAAAATATGAAAACACAACAAAGTTGTAATTTAAGGTGCTTTATCCGGAAAATATATAAAAGTTGCAAAAAGTCGGTGGCGCACATTTTTTTGTCAATAATATTAGCTAAGATTCATCCCACGCCGATACTGGGCTCACAAATTAAAATAAGTTTAGGGCTAAATCAAATTTCTATTTTAACAAATACCACAGCCAAATTTATAAAAATCGGATAAGGCATATTTAAGATATTATTAAAAACACGATTTTCTTTTTAAAGACGTTAACCACCCTGTATCTTAGAAACAACGCATTTTCGGACCAATGTTTATATGAACTTTTTTTCCTAAAATTGGCTCAGGAATATGCCCTTAGATTTTCTCACCGCAATAAGGAAACACCATTTATATACTCAAACATAAAAAAAGATTTTAATCATCGACTTGTTTTTATTAAATTATATTTTGTAAGAATAAAAAACATTGTTATAAGAATTAGATTTTTATATCTTTCAAGTTTGTTTTTTGTCCTTCGTTCATACTGTATGTTAGGTGTGTGCATTCATATTTTGTTATTTGGTGCATAACTAATTTATTTTATTCCATGTATCAAGTCAAGATCACGATCCATTTTTTATAATTTAAACACAAATTGTCAACTTATGTCTATGGACACTTAAAAAGTTCGCTAAACTAGCACTTCTAATGAAGTAACACAAAAATTTGATATAAATCAATTACGGCGAGTCGCTAGATATGGTCGGACGCATCTGTGTCAAATAGCCGCGCAAGCGCGTCGCCAAATAAGAGCGCTATGCGCATGTGTGACAAACTCGGCATTGAACTATGCAACGAGATTTGCTTTTGGCGAACGACAAATCGCTGGAGGCACTTCTGCGATAGACTGTGCATACGGGTGTAAGAATGATTTTTGCCTATGACACAAGTTAAACACACAACCTTTTGCTATCCAGAAGTCAGAAGTACAACTTTGGCCTAGCTCAGCCCCTTATTTTAATTTTTATGGCCATAACTAAAGCTTCCGGCAAACAGCGAGCGCAACGTCACGTTAGCGGGACACCACCACGTCAATGTCATATGAAAACACACTCACATTCACTGATTGCAAAAAGCTTAACCAAAATTATTGGAAAAAGTCTTCAGTAAAATATAAAAGGGTTCGCTAATTAATGGTACAGGGTAAAACGGCATATTTTCTGACTTTTCCCGTATTTTATAAGAAATTCAAGGTAGCTCATCAATGTATTTTAGTTCTGAGAATTTAAAAATCGTAACAATGAAACAACTGTTGCGTTTCAAATGGAACGCCTTTTTATTATAACATTTATGGTACTATATGTCAATCTTAAACTGTTTTTTTAGTTATTGACGCTTAATCAGTCACATTTTCGGCTGATTATTTAATTAAATAAGCATTCAACATAAAATGCAGGTAACGCGGGTGGTACCTGATACTTCAAAGTCATTAAAGTTTTTACCTAATAGTACATTTTATTTTAGTTTTTCATAACCTTCTTTTTTTGCTTTAATGACACTTGTAATATAACATTACTATCTGTAGTTTCTCACCTAAAGAATAATTCATTATAAAAAACTAATAGTTAGGGATCCCTGGACCATACAGGGGTAGCAGAGATTAAATATGTTAATTTAATAAATATCAAAAATCCAGGATGACGTACCACGCAATTTGTAGGACAATGTGGGTGTTAAATTTTATAAATATTATTTAATTAACAGAAAATAAAATCAGCTGGTTAGTAGTTATTTTTACGACATCGTTAACCATACATGTTGTTGGTAGGGGACTCTGATAAAACCATACATTTTGTATTACAAATATTTTTTCGGTTTATTTAGATAATTATCTTGAAAATTAACAGAGAAAATCCGTTTGTAATAATTGTTTGATATTTGTCAAATCAACACAATTAATTCCTGCTACCCCTGTCAGCTACCACCAACGAAAATTGTTGTAAGGAAAAAAGTTGGGCGTCTCATCAAAATAAAGCTACTCACTAAAAATGAGCTTGTTAGTAATGACTTGAAAAAATGGTCCAGAGATCCCTAAATATAATATAGAATCTACAAATAGAAAAATCCTAATGACTTTGAAGTATCAGGTGATCACCTGCAATTAATATACAGGGTGTTATGGAAATACTTTAATATAATTAAACCCCAAAATCCTTGTGTAAAAATGAATTGAATAAAAATTATTAAAAATGGCGGACCACCATAAATAACCGTGATAATGAACCCCAAAATTTTACGATTAAAAAGCAAACCCGCCACTGACCAGCTCTTTAAATCCCTTTAAATACATATGTTTACCTTCTGTCGCTGTCAAAAACAGCTGAAAGCAGTTATAACACGTGGTTACGTCAACGAGCTTGAGAAAAGTTGCCAAATTTATTTTGTTCTTTACCAGTTTATCTATGGGTTTTGCTGTTTCAATTCGATCAAACGAACAACTTACATGATTACACAAATTATCCTTTATTACGCTACTAGGTTGTTCCAGCGTATAATGAAAGTAAAGATTACTTTTTCCACAAATCAAGTACACTTTTTAGGTGGTTAATTACTTTACAAACTTTTTAAACACTGCGACGCGACACGTATGCGCACAAAGAATTGAATTAAAATACACAAAACGGTATTTTTATTGCAAAACACTATTAAAACAAATTTTACTGCGTTTTCAAATAAAGTTTTTGTTACTTTTCGCTTTTCTTTCATCAAAATTAAGAGCCGACAGGCGACAGGTGGTTCACACGAGAAAAGAGTACAAAAGATTATTCCCTATGGGACAAATGTACAAAAAAACTACGGTAATTGTACAGAAAGTGTCCGCAACTCCGATTTTAACCAAATTTGGTATGTTGGGTTTTTTGGGGCGCTGATCACGAATCTGAAAGAAATTTTAGTCGGAAATGTTTGGTTTCGAGATAATCATCATCAAAGTTGGCATTTAAACTAACCTTATTTTCACCATTATGCCCCCTTCTTTTTGCACACAATTCTTGATTTAAAGCGAAAGTGGCCCACAATATTTGATTTTCACCTTTTAAAACCCCGTTTTTCTATGTTTTTTACACCTTTTATGAAATAAATTGGGAAGGGTCCCTTTAAAAACGTTGTAACTGTGCATTCACTGCTCCACCGCCTCCACCATATTCTGCTACGATTAAAAACGATTGAAAGCGAAGCTATGCAATTTAATTCAAAAAAGTGTAAAATACGTAGAAGAATGAGGTTTTAAAAGGTGAAAATCAAATATTGTGTACCACTTTAACTTAAAATCAAGAATTGTATGCCAAAAGAAGGGGGAATAAAGTGAGAATGAGGTTAGTACAAATGCCAACTTTAATGATGGATATCTCGGAAACAAATGTTTCCGACTAAAAATGTTTTCAGATCCGTGATCAGCGCCACAAACACAGGTGTTTTTACAGTTTAGATGTTTTTTGCAAGAAATTTATTGCAATTTATTCTAACATTTTTGCAGTTTGCACGTAACTGGGTTTATCAATTTACTGAAACTTGTAAGTTCAATTCTTTTTAAACCTTTTTCTTTGTCTCATGTTGTTCTGGTTATGGGCGATAAAATGATACTTACAGCGAATTCTTTTGGTTAAACTAGGTGCTTTCAATTTAATTAGGTTTTTTAATCAAAATTTTTTACTACAAAATGCAGGGTTTGTTTTTTCTTGTGATAATTCATAAAAGCTTGATGTCTAGGAACTTATTACCGTGGGTATAAAAAGTAGACGGCATATTTAACATACCTTAGGAATAAAGGAGCCGAAGTGGACATTTTGGGGCTTCTTCAGATGTACGGTTACAAAATGCATGAAACAATTACTTTGTGTTGCTATATTACTGTACATCTCATTGGTACGGAAGAGAAGGGAAGTTTATGGTGAAAGTGTAAAGAGTGTACTCGTGAAAATAAAAGTAGGTACTTTCCAGTCAAGAAAAAAATTCCAGCCTTCTAAAAGCTGTTGTAGCTCTAAATGTTATTTAAGGTTATTATTTAATGTAACGCCTACGCCGCTCATAAGTAGATAATAAAAATTGGTTAACTTTTTTTATGCCGGTATATTATTGTCCTCTATTGTGTGCTTTGAAATCTACGATAAAATGGTGGTGCCCTCTGGATAACATTATTCAGTCGTTAAATGGGTTTAACATCCAAAAACCTGGCACCCACGGTACTTAGTACTTAGCTTTTGTGCTACTAACATGGACTGCTATAAACATAAAAAAAACTAAATATTCTAAATGTACTAGATGTAGTACAATTGTACAGCTGAACATCGCAAATTCGCGTTGTTGTTGCATGATTTAACTGACCAATAAGAAGGCTTCCTTATGCAAGGTTACAGAAAGACGAAATTCTCTTGCCCTGGTTTGCGTTTTAAATAATATTGCGAAGAATTTACCAAATTGTGCGTTTATTAAGTTTTGCATCTTGTTTTAATTTACGTAAAATGCAACGAAATTCAATCGAGTTGACTGACATGGTTTTGTGTTATGGGGAAGCTAGGCAAAATAGCTCGGCAAGCCAGGCTGCTATATCAAGAGCGATATCCAGATCGGAACACCCCTAGTGAAAGAACTTTCGTGTCTGTAGTTCAACAACTTCGAGACCGGGTAAGCTTTCGAGGTGTAAATGCAGATAGAGGCCGAGGACGTACCGAAAACACACTGGCTGAGAAGAGAGCAGGAAATTTTAAATTCTGTTCGTGATAATCCTAGTATAAGTACTAGACGATTAACGTCACAAATCGGTCGGGCTTCAAACTTTATAACGTGGCGAACATTACATGAAGATCGTCAACATCCTTATCATATGCAAAAAGTGCAAGCGTTAAAACTAGAAGACTACGCCTTGCGTAGAAATTACTGTCGGTAGTTTTTGCAAAAAACTGCTAATGAACCAAATTGGATTCGCAATGTGTTGTTTACCGATGAGGCCGGTTTTACTCGCGATGGTGTGTTTAATCAACACAATACGCATATTTGGAGCGTAGAAAATCCACACGCATTCCGCGAAACGCAACAATCAACTAATAGGTCCCCATATTTTGCCAGCAAGGCTAAATGGGGAAGGTTATTTGGCTTTTTGCAGAACGACCTTCCCAATTTATTAGATGATGTCCCTTTAGCCGTTATACGACAAATGTGGCTACTTCAAGATGGAGCACCTTGTCATAACGCGAGAATAGTCACGGAATATTTAAATGAAAATTTTAGAGATAGGTGGATTGGACGCAAGTGGATCTATTCGATGGCCTTCTCGGTCTCCCGACCTTAATCCATGCGATTTTTTTGTGGGGAAATATGAAAGAGTTAGTTTATAGTGAACCCATTAACAGTTTAGAACAGTTGCGAAATCGTGTGGAACTAGCGGCTCAGCAAATAAGAAACAATGAAAACATTTTTGCGCGTGTGAGAAACAGTATGCAGCGGAAAATAAATGCATGTTTGGAATCAAACGGAGGGTATTTTGAACATATTCCGTATTGAAGGTAAATCGATCTTTATTTAAATATTTTTTTGTTACAATTTATTTTGATATTGATATAAGGCTTTAAATAATTTTTTAAAGTAAATTTATAAAAAAATAGAATATAATAACATTTTACCTTTTTATTCTATTATGTATTTATATCGTTTATTGGGTATAAAATAGGACGTTTGGCAACATCGCAAAAAAGTCGTCTACTGTCTGTTACTAACGGTGTTTATAGTGTTTACGTAACCAGGGACGTAGCAGATAGGTGAAAAGAATGTATTTTTACAAATTGTAAAAAAGTTTGAATTAAACAAAAAAAGTACTCAGTGTGTCTCTACACTGTCCCAGGAGTCACCCATTTCAATATATTAAAGTATTTCCATAACACCCTGTATATTTAATTAAATAATATAAGTGACTTTTTTAAGCGTCAATAACTCATAAACAGTTGAAGACAGACTTATAGTACCTCTTAAAATTGATCATAAAATTGATTAATAAATGGAATGCAGCATTTCCATGCAATTGTTTTCTAGTTACAATTTTCAAATTCTTCGAGCTAATATACATTGATAGGTTATCTTAAATTCCTTAGAAAATACGGGAAAAGTAAAAAAATAAGCCATTTTTCTCCTAAATGACATACCCTGTACGCAGAGAAACCATAGATTCCTTATGCCAGAATATTAAGATTTAACCAAACATACTTGTACCCAAATGGTGATAATAAGAAAGATACAGGGTGTCAAATTGGCCCCCATGGCATAATAAATGGTAAATATAAAACATTAGTGGGGTTTAATTGGGGTTGTTTCTTAGGTTGTTTTTCAAAATGTAAAAAATTGACCTTCTGTCCAGATTTACGACTAGGTACAATTTTTTTATGCAGTTTGTAATACAACTATTGTTTAGTCAACTTTTCTTTATAAAATAGTGACTTACAAAAATTTTAATATAGAGTATGGCTAAACTTGAAGGACCTATATGTAACTGTATAGTATTAATAGTAAAAGTTTGGAAACCTTCTAAAAAAGATAATAATAGGCTTAAGTTTGCAAAATTATAAACACTTTTAGTTCATCTAAACTGGATTTCAAAATTACTCAATATATTTACACTTAATAAATTATACAGCCAGAATTCCATACAGCTAGAAACACTATATATTTACATATTCACCTCCCATTTTTAAATTCACAGTAAAAGAAAACTACAAACCTGTATTATCTTCGACAATTTCACAATTATCAATCAACTCCAAAATTTCCCGCTCATCATTACAAACATTTGTTGTACTATCTGGCAGATTTTCTGAAATATATTCTATTGCTTCTGAATTTAAATGTAAATTACTATCATTTATTTTATTTTCGACTAATTTATTATATTCAGGTATATGTTTTTGGGCATCCTGGTCCATAGTGATAATTTCATTTTTCTGAAAAAAAAATATAAGAAAATTTCCTACTCTTGAAGAAAAAACCTATTTTTAAATCGCCATTTTTGTATATCCACGTTGTGCCAGTTCCAAATTACAATAGACATCTTCCATGGTTTTTTTATTTATGTATAGAATATAAGGGGGATTGATACACTATTTAAAAATTCTCTAAAACCTTCCAATTCCAACGTCTTGGCCACTGTTTTCAAGATTTTCACGTTTAACTTGTTTTGTGCACCAAACAATGCCTTCAATAATATCGTATTCACCATAATTACAACTGCTTCATATTAAACGAATGATTTAATGTATTCATCCATATAGTTACTACAATAAACATATTAAACGCAAATATCTCCAAAACGGTTGCTCAGAGCGATTCTTACAAGGTATCCCTTTTTTGTTTAGAAAACTAGTTTATTTAGATGGTACAATACAGAGTAGCACAAAAAGTTAGGAATTTTTAGAGAAATTTAAATTGTGTAGCTAGCACTCTCTAGTTTACACATACAAATTACAATCAGATATGAATAGCTAACATCTAAAAACTCCTAAATACTGAGTTTTATTAAAAATTATTATAATTATAATATTAAAAAAAAACATTTACAACTGGAAATCCTTGCAAAATATACAACCAAAACGAAAATGGCAAATTTCCACAGTTTTTACCAAATAAACAAAGCTTCGACAACGCACTACTCTGACATCAGCTGATAATGCTACCAACTTTGAACAGAACTGCCAACCGAAATCGTAATTCTCACACCCTCACGTCCCTGACACAAGCTATCACCGGTCTCGCTTATGTCTAAACCAAAGAGAATAGACAAGGATAGAGGATCAATCGCTGTTTCGAAAAGTGGCACAATTTGAAGAAAGGGTCTGCGGGATGGCAGGGCATGCGCATACGCACTCCCAATGTCAAAATCGGCGGTATATTCAAAAACATTGATTTATTGAGTAAATATACATAAAACATTAATAAAAAGTGTAAAATGTGGTTTATACTGAAATTTATTAATATTTTAATGACTAAATAATTAGTAGGTAGTAGGTAATTTAGTGCTAATGGTGTATTAAAATCTATTTGGTAGAAGACTAGTTTTTTCTTAGATTGGAATAGGTTAATGTGGAAAAATGTATAGGTATAAATTTTAGGGAAATGAGAACTGAAAATAAAAATCTAAATAGAATTATTTCTTGAAAATTAAACTTTTTTACTTATTTAGCATAAAAAATGGTACTAAATGTAAAACAAGTGTATAATTTTAAGAAATATATGAAAATAGAAAGCTCAAACTTACCAACCAAATCAATTTTAGATTTATGTTGATCCTATTTAGTTGAAAGGTATTATAGTCTATAAGTTAATATTGCCTACTTATACTAAGAAAAGCGTAGTAGGATTTCAGTTTCCATACGCCACTGTGCTTGGTCCATTTTATTTGATATCTTCATACTTGTATTTTTAGGTATGAGGAAGTAGATAAGATTGTAGGTTTTAATTAACAATGAAAATTTAAGTTTCCACATTACTAGATACTTATTTTGAAATAAAATACTTTTGTAATAGAAGCTCAAAAATGCTCGTTATTGCAGAAAAAAAAATCCTAATCCTAAACATTTTTTTCCACAAATTTTCAATATTGACAAAAATAAGTGTACTTTCCTCTTAATATAAATTTATATTTTTTAAGACCTTTCATATACCTACCACGGAAAACAATTAATATCAAATGGTTAAATTTTTTCGTAAAATTAATAGTAAGTTTGCCTTATGGTACGAACTTAAGTAGACACACTCTATATCTTGGTTTGTACCTTAACTGGGTCAGTTATTAAGTTTTTTAAGTGTTTAGGCTTTAGGCCTTTTTATTTTTTCGCTTTAGTATAATTTTTATCACAATTAATACTTTTTAAACTGATCATTTGTCTGTCTTTTACAGTTCAAACAAATTTTTTAAATAGAGAGTGACGCACACAGAAATCCTCTATTGGTTCATTGTGCTTTTACCTCCAGCAAGATATTCATTAAATATATTTTACGGATGTATATAAAATATTAATGTATATAATGTTTTGTTACATAAATAAATCCTATATAAAGTGTTAATTTGTTTTTATTCAAAAAAAAAACAACGTAAATAATTTAGAAAATGATTTATTAAAAAAACCCATACATTTCCACAAATTTTGTTTCAATAATTTATATCTATAACACAGGTCACACGTAAAATCAAACCGAATAAAACACAAAACAAATATACAGCCACAACAATCACAAAACATCAGCCATATTGAACATGTGAAAGTCAAGAGTTTGACATTATAACAGCCAATAGCAAGCCGGAAAAACAACCTCCCATACGCATGACGAGTAATCCCGCTGTGTTAAGTTAACCATCAAACCGGTGAAAGTTCGCAAGATATTTGGCTGATAGTATTGATTCAGACACAAAAATGTTACGTAAAAAGTGCGTACTGAAACAAAAAATTATAAATAAATCCATACTTTTAACCAAGCACGTCCTTTTTACCAACGTTAAGCAAGAATAAAATAAAACTTTGACGAGCTCTTTTGGTCGCTGAACACAATTACAAGTCGCAGGTGCGTGCCATTTCTTAATTGGTGGGGGTAAATCAACTGTTTCTCTCCCCCTCTCCATTCTCTTTGGTCTAAACCCCTTCTCATAAAGCAACTCTGGACGAACTGCGGCAATCGGTTTCTCAAAAAATAGGCTTTGGAAAATGTTGTAACTTTGGCAACATCTTAAGGCTAGTAAAAGGCAAACAACCAAAATATTTTTACACCACTTCCGGTTATACCAACAGTTATTGTCAATTTCCTTATTTTAAATGAAATACACCATACTAGGTTAGTAAAAAGTACCATAACTATAGCTTCATTTACCAAAGTTGGTATCTAAGGTGTTTTGGACAAGTGGTATTGGCACTCTTGCCAGATTTTTCTGTTTTGTGCTACACGTATTTTTTTCGGTTTTTTAAATGGTATGCCCCATTTACTTGTATTGCACTAAAGTAATTCAAATTTATTATGTTTCTAAATTTTTAAAATTCTGTCCCTATTAGTTGTTTAGATATGATACACTCGAGTTTCAGCAAAAAGTAAATTAGGGCCTAAATTTCTTTAAAACCGCTAAAGCTATGTTGACAAAATTTGGTATATAGGTTTTCTGGCATGCCTAATTGATCAGTGATATCAGCATTGTTATTATTATTATGGTTTTACTTTGCTTTTCGGCAGTGTTCTGACTTTAAAACTTTAATATAATTGCGGGGATGTCATATCTCGGTAACTGGTAAAGATTAAATTTGTAAAATTTGGAATCTTACCAAAGCTGGCACGGTCCTTTCATTGCAATTAAAATAAGTAAAACATTCCATTTAAAATACCAAAAAAATACATGCATTACATGCGCAAAACTGAAAAATCTGACAACAATGATAGTATCACTGTTAAATTCTTCTTGCCCAGAAACCCTTAAATGCCAAAATTTGTAAACGCAGCTTAAGTGGTTTTAGAGATATTTTAGCGCATCTGAATTTTTTACCTAAAATGTGGTTAGCTAATATCTTAGCAGCTAGTAAAAATGAAATTTTAAAAATTTGTGGATTTATTTAATTTACCCTGTGCAATTTATTGTGTTGGAAATAAAAGCGGCATTTAAAAAAACGGAAAGATACGTGTAGCACAAAACAGGGAAATCTGGCAATGGTACTGATATTACTATTAAATTCTTCACACCCGATACCTGCCCACAGCTCTCATAAAATATATAGATTAATTACTAGTTTCTAAAAATGGCAGTTTATGCTACCACCGGCTTCTAGTGACTTTTATTTCGCGATATTGGGAACAGTCACTTACTTCTGTTGGCAACATCGTTCGAGGTCTGCATCTGCAATGTCATTTAACAGATGATCATCAAACATAAACAAACAAGTTCTTATGTGGTTTTTATTATTTTATGGTTTTACTTTGCTTTTCGGCAGTGTTCTGACTTTAAAACTAGTTAAATTATAAGATAAATTGTTTTTAAGTGCTTTAAACAATGGTTTATTAGTAAAACTTTCAAAGTTTACCTTTATGTGTATGAGACCAGACATTGTTTATTTGATATTTTTATTTGCTTTAATGCTCCAAGCGACTGATTTGTAAACAATTATTATACATTTTGTATATATACGCCCATTTCTTAAAATGCAAAAGTAACAATCTAAGTGAAAACTTTGATAAATCCATATAATATGATAAGATTTTATGGTTTCCCTAAAACTAGTTTGACACAAAAAGTATGGTTTGCAGCTTCCTGCAGGAAAGATTATTTAAGCTGTGCTACTGCATGAATTTGTTTCAAATATTTTGAACCTAAAGATTTTGAAAGAAATTTGCAGCAAAAACTTAGCTTATCAGTCAAAAAAGGGTCCAAAACTGAAAATAAATTAGAACCAGTATACAACCTTAATTTGCTCAAGTCAAAAACAGTTGCCATCAATTAAGGAAAAGCTTGGATATAGCCATTCAAAGAAATTTGTCGAGCAACTTATTACCCAAGGTATGGATTTATTTTTGAGATATACACATAAAATTGAGTAACCCTATATGGCTCTTTTTAGTACCTCCAGCATTAGGCTATTGCTCTTGAGCATTAAGATGAATCAAATATTTGAAGTTTTAATAGTGCTATAACATCCACATCACAGTAAATTGGGTAGGCTTTATTTACAAATTTTTTTAAAAAATTATTATATTAAATATTGAGTATACTAATTTATTTATTATTTTAGATTAAATATGGATCCAAGTAAAAAGGCTCTGGAAATTTCACAAATAAAAGAACAAAATTTATAATTAAGTACTGAAGTAGCTATCTACTGCAAGCAAAAAACAGCTGTTAAAAAAGAAATTAAAAAAAAGACAGGTTAAAAGATTACAAAATTGAAATATTCGTACCATATGGTCTGTGGAAATGTATCTCAGAGTATACCATGTATGCAGCAGGTTATAAAGCATTATGCTTACTTTTAAAAAAGGATACCTTTACCAGAAGACAGGTTAAAAGATTACAAAATTGAAATATTCGTACCATATGGTCTGTGGAAATAGTATCTCAGAGTATACCATGTATGCAGCAGGTTATAAAGCATTATGCTTACTTTTAAAAAAGGATACCTTTACCAGATAATTCAACATTAAAACAGAAACATGTCAAATGTCCTTAAATAAAACCATTAAATCGTTGTGTTTTTTCCCTTTTACCTTTCCATATTTTTTAGTTTAAATTGATATTTAAAACTTATTCCATTTCATTTACAAGTTAAAAGATAAAACAAATACCCAATGTAAATTATGTGCAGTCTATGGCAAGAAAATATTAATCTTAAAAAATAACTTAAAAATATATAGCGTGTCTACTTAAGTTCGCACTATATAAAAAACTTTTTCATTATCAATTTTACCAAAAAAGTAATTTTTTATAAAAAGTTCTGCATGATGTAAAACCTTAAATGCAATCATCAGATAATAATTTTTTACAGTGGTATACGAGATACGTCAAAAACTATAAATTTTGTTTAAGGGAAATTACCCTTATTTTTCATAATTACGAAAATTTTTATAAAGAAAAGATATTAAGATTTAAAAATACTATTTAAATATGCAAACTTGTTCATTTCAGGAAAAAAGAAATAATTCATTCATTACATTAATTTTTTTTTTTATTAGTGCATACTATGGTGACGTGCATTCTTATTTTGAAATAGAATTTTTAAAAAAGCTGTCAAAACCGCCAAAAATTCATAGAAATGCTTGTTATCGCAGAAAAAATGTTTAAAAAAGTTTTTGCTCATAAATAAACTATTTTGCATATTGTTTGAAAAGCTGTTTTAATCCTGGACATTTTTTCCTTATAAAAATTTTTGATATGAAAAATAAGGATACTTTCCTCATGACAAAAATTCATATTTTTTAACACACCTTGTATACCACTGCAAAAAATTGGAACCGAATAGTTGCATTTTAGCTTTTAGACCATGCAAAACTTTTTACAAAGAATAACTTTTTTTCGTAAAATTAATTATAAATTTTTTTCCATATGGTGCGAACTTAAGTAGACACGCTGTATAATAATGTTGTAAAAAACAAAAGTATATAAGTGCTTTTTAAGCTAATCATAACATTTAAACTGGCTAACGTCAAACGCTAAATTCTTATATCAACCATAATAATATTTTAAAAACCTATTTTTTATAATAGGTCCGATATTATTTTCAAAAATAATATTTTAATAATAAATAATTTAAAATTTTAAATAATAGTTAATTGTCATTTAGATAATATTATGGTTAAGAAAAAGGTAGTAAAAAGGCCATGAAGGATAAATAAATCATACTTTTGTCAAACTAAATCACTTTTTTTAAAATTTTTACTAAGATTATAATAAGGATAATTTTGACTTATTCGGTAATTATTCCAGAAAGAGGTTGTTAGTAACAAAAAACAAATAAATATAAATTACTTTTATTTGCTTTAAAGTAAAGTATACATAAGAAATATACAAATACATATTCAGCCACTTTAAAACGTTTTTAGAAAACTAAAGCAATAACAAAGCCGGAAAAAGGTGGTATCTTCTTTACATGTCGGCATTTTTTGTCTAATCTCTTCCTGTTAGTGTTTTATACGCGTTAGACTATCCTCTTTCCACATATTGCCTATGAACCTTTTGAATTGGCTAAACGTGTATAAACATTTTTAATATTCATATAGCAAAATAATTAAAAACTACATTCTAAACATGTTTAGGAACACAATGAAAATAAAAACACCAATAAAATCTCCTCTTTATATAGCATCCATTATTCACTTACAACACTATTTATATATTCTGTTATGCAGTAAGATATGTGGTTAAACAACTTTAGTGCTTATCTAAATTGTGGTATACGGTGTACGTAAGTTGGAGTCATATGGGAAACTTTTTATTCTTAATTTTACGAAAAAAGTTACTCCTTATAAAAAGTTCTGCATAGTCTAAAACCTGAAATCAAATTATCAGATATCAAATTGTATAATTCATCAACGAGGTTAGCCAAAAATATAATTTTTGATCAAGAGTAAAGTACCTGTATCATTGCTAATGTCGAAAACTCTTATAAAGAAAAAATGTTTAAAATTAAAAATTAATTCTAAATATGCAATTTTGTTCAATAACAAAAAAATATCTTGTAATATTTTTTTCTGCAATAATCAAAAAAATTATAATAATTTTGTACATTAGTGCATTGTCCATTTTTTTTTAAACAGTAAATTTAAAAAGTTAGTTAAAAGTGTCACATAATATTTATAATTATGAAATGTTGTGCACTAATGTACAAGCCTAAATTTACTATTATCGCGGAAAAAAATAAAAAAGTTTTTTTGGATATAAACAAAGTTGCATATTTAGAAGTCATTTTTAATTCTTAACATTTTTTCTTTATAATAATTTTTGATATTAGCAAAAATACAGGTATTTTAATCTTAAGCAAAAATGAAATTTTTGGCCACACCTCGTAGATGACTGACATAATTGAAAATCTGATGATTTCATATTAGGTTTTTGACCATGCAGAACTTTTTATAAAGAATAACTTTTCTTTGTAAAATTAATAATAAAAAAGTTTTCCATATGACGCCAACTTACATAGACACAGTTTCATTATTAATATTTATTTATACAATAAATTAGAATATTTTGGTGAGTGTGCCTGTGTGTATGTTAATCAGGCATTAAAAATAATTAACTAGTGAGGAATTTTTAATAACCACTTTTGTGTTACATTTGCTAAAAGGGAATTTTACAAATAATATTAACTCTTGAAATCAGTGGGATTATTTATTGTTTTTTGTTTAAAAAATGTTTCATAAATACTCCAGAGGGCCGTTTCCTGTTAGGAAAATAGTGACTATTAATTTGAAGCTCTAATAGCTTTTTAGTGTCTGTTTCGCCTATCATTGACCTGGAGTATCTTTTCACCAAATATCTTTTTGCCTACTTTTCCACTGTCTGAATTCTTCACTGGTGGTGGTGACTTCTTATCCCATTATCTACTTGTTGAGGAAGCTGAAATATAAAAATGAAAAAGTACTTAGATATGCTCATATTATCACATATTAAGTAGATGACTTATGATAAATATCTCCCATTCAACAATTTTATTAACAGAATATATCGACATTACATACTTTTTTTTTAATGGGACACCCTGTATATTATACCACCATTTAATAGGCCTTTTAAAGACCTTTACAAAAATACTACATATATTATTATGTCTACTGTACAAGTTGGTTTTTGGATTATTTTTTTAAGTTAATAAATCATAGACATTAAAAATGAGGCCAAGTTAGACTGGACGCACTGTACAACTACTTATTGTGATTTATTGCACCATTAAATACTAAAATATATAACAGTACAAATGGCTATCCATCTAGGTCCTTTAGGCTAATTTTTTGTACAAAAATGATGTCCTTGGCGCACCATGAAATACTGTCCACATATCGTCGGTGCGCGCCATAAATCTGATATGTGACATGCTTATCCTGTGGCACATATCAGGTATGGCAATCGCACCGACGATATGGACTTCACAATAGGAAAAATGGACCAAAAAACGTAAATGTTTGTGTATGACAACAGCTTTTGCCTTTTAAAAAACAAACTTTACGTCAAAAAGTTGTTTTGTTTTGTACAGGGGCTCCAAAACCTACAAAAATGTGAAAATGGACCAAGACAAAACTGGCTTTATTTATTATTATTATCATTTACCTAGTTCTAATAATCGATATAATTAATGTCGAACTTTGTCAATATATTTAAATACAAAAATGTAAAATCAGGTAAATTATGTAAAATTGTTGTAAAACATAAATAAAATAAATGATACTAAAAAAAATTGTTTATTTGCTTAGAAATTCCAGATTTAGGGTCCTCTTTCAATTCTAAAAACCTTTTTATTTGACATTTTGCCGAATTATTTAAAATAAAAGCAATTTTATCTTGGTACATCACATATTTTTATAATTTTGGAGGCCCTGTACAAAATATAACAAATTTTTCCAAAGTGAATCTTGTTTTTTAAAAAGAAAAAGCAGTTGCCATACTTACACGACTTTGTGTAACATTTAAATTTTTGGTCCATATGTCCTATTGTAAAGTCCATCCATGGACATACTGTATAAAACTGGCAACCAGATTTTAAATAGACACTATTTTAGTCATTATTGTTGTAAATTTTAAAAAACTATAGGTACCTACAGACTTACATACAGCAATATACCTTTTTTATTAAAATTAAAGATTACAAATTTACAAAATAAAAAGAAGAGTAATTTTGTCTACTTACCTAAAGTTGTCAAAGGTTGTTCAAAATGATATTTTCTTTTGTCAGATATAACAGTAGGTAGATTTTGGGAGGGCAATGTTGTGAATTTTAGCCTTTTAAGACGTCCAAATTGCACAAAATCTTGAGGCAAGAAATGTTCAGAACATACTACATTTCTACCATATACCTGATCGGGATTTCATTTAACCGCTATAAGCCATTTCCTTCTTCTATGAGGACTCGTTGGTAGTCTTTAAAAAAAAGATAATTTCTAGGTATTAATACTTTTCATTTGTTGAAGTTTGGGGCGCTGATTACGATTCTGAAGGATTTTTTTGTTGTACACATTTTGTCTTTGTATATTTCTCCTTCTTTTTGCAAGCAATTTTTGCCATAAAGCTAATTTGGCACTAAATATTTAATTTTCACCTCTTAAAGACCCATTATTCTATTTTTTTTTTGTCCCTTTTTTCCATAAAAATGTTAAGTTTTACTGAAAGGCTTTGCAAAAATGGTTAAAATAAATAAAAAAATGGGTTTTTAAGAGGTGGAAATCAAATATTAATTGTCAATCTAGAGAAAAACTCAAGAATTGTGTGCAAAAAAGGGAGAATGTGTCGAATTTAGGTTAGTTTTCAATTCAAGTATGATAATTGATATCTCGAAAATAAATTCGACAAAAATTCTTTTGAATTCGTGAGCAGCGTACACCAAAGCTTAATAAAATCGGCGATGCGTCCTGTTTGTAAATAATTACCAAATCTAAAATACCATTTTTTTTACTTACTGGTGAAACGTAACATCGCATCCTTTGTTTTAGAAGTATTAAAACAACTTTGCACTAAACACTGCGTCGGCATTGTTCAATAATTAAATGTTTTTCTGTAAATCACTTTTAATAAATCACAAAATCGGCAAAAATGGAATTAAAATTCCAAGAAACACAAAATATGCCACAATCTGAATTATGGATGGTGGAGGGAGGATAACCATCTTTTATGGCGGACAAGTTGAAAAAGTGGTCATCGGAATGTAGCAAATTGGGATGGCGCCACAGTAGCCAGTGGAGGGTTTTTGGTATTTCTTTCCTTTTTATGTTGAATCTATCTGTCCTTTTTCATTCTGTATCTCACTCTAATAATTCATGCTCATTGGTTAAAAAATCTCCTCTGGTTACTGTGGAGCCACCTTAAGTTGCTCCTTTCGACGGACACTTTTTAATACATTCAGATGGTACTCCTCCCCTCTACCCTCCATAATCTGAATGACAGAATTGAGAATAACGAGTGACAAGTGACAAGTGACAATGTTGCCAACAGTAGTAAAAGCTAGAGTAAAAATAAAGTTACTAGAAGCCGGTAGCTGCACGATCCGTCGTTTTATTTTACAGGCTTTAGACACGGGTAATTTATCTAGTTCTTTTAGAGGGGTGTGTACCTGCCAGATAAAAAAAGGTAAATCTAGCTTTATTGGTTTTAAAGATATTTAACAGTTGCAGTACTTTTTAATAAACCCAGTATGTTATTTGCTGTTGAGAATGGTGTTAAATTTTAAGCATATTTTATGTATAATGTCTTATAACTAACTCTATCCGCCTTTGATTTATTTTAAATTTTATGTCAAAAATGATCTTAGTAGGCTATTACAGAAGCATTAATTTTTTCTAAACAAACAATTTTTATCCATTATTTCTGTCCAAAGGGTAAGTAATTTTTTATTGGCTAAAAAAATAAAAGTTTGTTTAAGCATAACATTATTTAAAAAAAAAAAACTTATACAGTGTGTCCCAGGATAGGTGTTACAAGAGGACAAATAGACCAACAATTTTGAAATTTTATAAATCCTTTTGGCAAAAATGGTCGCATGATCCAAAAGCGATAAATACAAAATTTTACTTGAATTGATAATATACAGGCGAGTTATAACTATAAATATGAAAAATGACCAGGATTAAAGTAACTTTATTTTTAATAATAGGACAAAACTGTGTAAGTAAATGATGTAAAGAATTAAATTTTATGTCAAAATATAAAGTTAAAGTATTAAAGAAAAAAATATATTTTAGTCAATTTTTTACATTATGCTTAAGAGTTTTTAATAATACTTAACTTAGGGCAGCAAATTAAAAAATATATATTTAAAATAATTAAATTTTCTTTCAAATTTTGCTCACTCTTGCCCATTATTTATGTAAGTTGTAATGCGTATGTAAAAGATTGGAAATTACATTTTTTAAAACTCTCATGCATTAACTTTAAATTTTGACATAAAATTTAATTCTCTGCAGCACTTACTTATACAAAATTGTTCTCTTTTTAAAATAAGAGTAGTAAGATCCTGGGCATTTTTCATATTTTTATTTATAACTTGCCCTGTATAATTCCAACTGGAGTAAAAATTTGTATTTATTAGTGTTGGATCATGCGGCCAGTTTTCCCAAAATTTTATTTTATAATTGCAAAATTTTATGTCCATTTGTCCTCTTGTAACACCTATCCTGGGACACACTGTATGCATAGTGCACTATAAGTCAAGATCTTACATAGAAATTCAATGAAGCTGGAAGCCATTCCAAATACACACCACTTAATTTGTTATAAAATAACATATTTTAAAATTTTAAAAAATCCGTCAATATATAATATAAAATTACCTTATCTAACTAAGACAATAGTCCAGTTAACATGTAAAAAAGTAAAAAAAAACAACACATATACATATTTGTAGCTAGTTGCAACATTTTTTCAAATTTTTTGTTGTTGTTACATAGTATGAGTTTTCTGGGTTATTAGCACCTAGATGCAGAACAGTGCATTTGCTTACATGTTAAGTGGATCAAAGTGGATTAACCATTTTTATATTACTTGTATTCTCAAAATAAGTATAATTTTAAAAATTAAATTTAATTAACCCATATTTTTATTATTGTTGTCAGTGAAACATCAACATAAATTTAAGAATGAAATGAAAGATTCAAAGAGTGTTACTAACTTACATTAATATAATGACAATATTTATTAGAAAAAAATTATAAGTATCAATATTATATTACATTACAAATGTGGAAACTGACTAATTCCACACAAGTAATGTATACTAGTTTTCCAAGGACCACAAATTATTTACAAAAAAATTTAGTTTGTTTGTCGTTAGAGAAAAAATAAGAAAACAATTGATAACTTTGCAACACTAGGGTGATATATATACTTTTCCTCAATGTGGTATGTTATACCATTTGACAATATTTTTATACTGATAATAACCTACCTAGTAGCTGTGTATAACTTTTAACAGTTTATAATTTAAAAAGGTCCTCACTTAAAACATATTGCATGATTTTTTCAATGTAATTTCAATTAACAGCCAGCCAAGTTTATTTTAAATAGCAATATGACAGTGATGACAGCTTTAAATTATTCTTTTCCTACGACCACTTGTGAAAATAGCAAATAGCACACTGGTTTCATGCATAGAAAATGCGTTATATCACACTAGTGTTGCAATAGTATATTACATTACAAGTGTGGAAAATGACTAATTTCACACGAGTGGGAATATTGTAGCACGAGGCGTTAGCCGAGTGCGACAAACCCACGAGTGTAAGAAAGTCATTTTCACACGAGTACTGTACACTAGTTTTCCTACGACCACAAATTATTCACCAAAAATAAATAAATTAAAGTTTGTCTGTTCAGAAAAAATAAAAAACAATTGAGAACTTTGCAACACTAGGGTGATATTTACTTTGCAACACTAGTGTGATATATACTTTTCCTCACTGCTATATTATACTGTTTTGACAATATTTTTACATCGAAAATCACCTACCTAGAAGCATTATATAACTTTTATCATTTTGGAATTTAAAAAGGCCCTCACTTAAAACATATTGCATGATTTTTTCAATGTAATTTCAATTAACAGCCAGCCAAGTTTATTTTAAATAGCAATATGACAGTGATGACAGCTTTAAATTATTCTTTTCCTACGACCACTTGTGAAAATAGCAAATAGCACACTGGTTTCATGCATAGAAAATGCGTTATATCACACTAGTGTTGCAATAGTATATTACATTACAAGTGTGGAAAATGACTAATTTCACACGAGTGGGAATATTGTAGCACGAGGCGTTAGCCGAGTGCGACAAACCCACGAGTGTAAGAAAGTCATTTTCACACGAGTACTGTACACTAGTTTTCCTACGACCACAAATTATTCACCAAAAAATAAATAAATTAAAGTTTGTCTGTTCAGAAAAAATAAAAAACAATTGAGAACTTTGCAACACTAGGGTGATATTTACTTTGCAACACTAGTGTGATATATACTTTTCCTCACTGCTATATTATACTGTTTTGACAATATTTTTACATCGAAAATCACCTACCTAGAAGCATTATATAACTTTTATCATTTTGGAATTTAAAAAGGCCCTCACTTAATAAAAATTGTATGGTTTTGTTAGGTAATAACGCTAATAGTTTAATACGGTTTTCTGCTATTATAAGGGTTTTTTAAAAATTATCGATTCTTACATATTTTAGACACTCTTCTAAATAAAACGTAAGTGGTGCATATCCAAAATATTCCGTTTTTTAAAAATATCAGTAAATAAACTTACGGGATCGGGGAGTGAAAAGGGGTGCTGGGTGGGGTAAAATTGGTAAAACGAGTTAATGAAACTGAACATCACATGTAAAACTAAGTAAAAATAACAGTTTTTCCTCATATTTTTAAGAAAAAATATGTATTATTGTTGTGCTAACAATAAAAAGCCATTAATGCACTTTTAAGAACTATATTTCATAAAAGTAAACTATTCAAAAATACACAAAAGTACAATTTAGCCATCTTAACAGAACTGTACCACCACGGCTAATCACCGCGCCAATAGTCGAATGCCTCAGTCACTAGATTTATTAATTTATGACAATCATGCTTAGGCAACCAACTATACGTTATAATACAAAATATAATAAATATAAAAATTGTAAATGCACAACACTGTGCCAGTCAGTGAAAGTTTTTTGTGGTTATGTCTATTTTTGTTTATGTTTTTATTTTTCGTAAATTTTAATAAATATAAAATAAGATGATTTTCGCTAATTTGGGTTCTACCGTTTAAGGTAAATAAAAAGTTTTTTTTACTGTCACTACAATAAATATGTCACTTGCAAAACCAATAGCAGTTTTTAGAATGACATCATAATATGTATCACACCAGTGTTGTAAAGTACTTTGCAACACTAGTGCTGTAAAGTACTTTGCAACACTAGTGTGATATAACGCATTTTCTATGCATGAAATCAGTGTGCTATCTGCTATTTTCACAAGTGGTCGTAGGAAAAGTACTTTACAGCACTAGTGTTGCAAAGTACTTTACAACACTGGTGTGATACATATTATGATGTCATTCTAAAAACTGCTATTGGTTTTGCAAGTGACATATTTATTGTAGTGACAGTAAAAAAACTTTTTATTTACCTTAAACGGTAGAACCCAAATTAGCGAAAATCATCTTATTTTATATTTATTAAAATTTACGAAAAAATAAAAACATAAACAAAAATAGACATAACCACAAAAACAACTTTCACTGACTGGCACAGTGTTGTCAGGTAAGCAGATCAAATTAAAAATCTCCCTTCTACCTTTGAGCACGTACTTTATAGAGACAGCCTTGCCGCTTGACTGTTCGACCTAAAGCGCCAGAGAAAAAAGCCTATAGATCAAATTCCTTCCTCTCTTTCTTCGTGTACTCAAACAACTAGTTAAATCTTTTTTTTAATCCCTAATTAAACCTAAGGCTAATACACACTTTATGAATCCACTTTCTTTTATCCATTCATAAATAGAATTAGACCCTTCCGACGTTGCCAAATGCTTTCCATATTTTGCATGGTAACTGACGTTAGTGGTGTGCATATTCGAAAGATTTCGAATATTCGTATTCGAAAGATTTTAATATTCGAAACATCTTTCAAAACATTTCGTATTTCAGTGCAAAAGATCTTTCGAAACATTTTATCCTTCATTGCCAATAAGCTTTTATTCTGTCGAAATACCAATTGAAAGATTGTTGCTTTTTGCGGCAACGAATTATTTCACGTCTTATTCCGAGTGTTTTCGAGTTTTGGCGCTATTTAACCATAAATATAACAGCGGATATTCTTTTGTTTGTTTGATTACAAATGGTCTGGGATATGTTTTACGGGTTGTCTATATTAAACGCCTAGATATAAAAATCATTCATCATTCATTCGGTACCTTTCGTATTTGTGTTCGGTGTTTACGAATATAAATTCATGACTGATCGTTCATGAAATATTTCGCGACGAAATACGAATATTCGGAAGAAATATTCGAAACATTTCGAATATCTCGATGTTCGAATATCATTCAGAAGATCATTTGAAAGGTTCCAGAGGTTGGTAGTCGTTTTTTCCTTACTTTTAGGACTTTGGGTTATGCATTTACAATTTTCATATTTTTTATATTTTTTTCTTAAAAATATGAGGAAAAACTGTTATTTTTACTTAATTTTATATGTGATGTTCAGTTTCATTAACTCGTTTTACCAATTTTACCCCACCCAGCACCCCTTTTCACTCCCCGGTCCCGTAAGTTTATTTACTGATATTTTTTAAAAACGGAATATATTGGATATGCACCACTTACGTTTTATTTAGAAGAGTGTCTAAAATATGTAAGAATCGATAATTTTTAAAAACACTTATAATAGCAGAAAACCGTATTAAACTATTAGCGTTATTACCTAACAAAACCATACAATTTTTATTAAGTAAGGGCCTTTTAAATTCCAAAATGATAAAAGTTATATAATGCTTCTAGGTAGGTGATTTTCGATGTAAAAATATTGTCAAAACAGTATAATATAGCAGTGAGGAAAAGTATATATCACACTAGTGTTGCAAAGTAAATATCACCCTAGTGTTGCAAAGTTCTCAATTGTTTTTTATTTTTTCTGAACAGACAAACTTTAATTTATTTATTTTTTGGTGAATAATTTGTGGTCGTAAGAAAATAGTGTACAGTACTCGTGTGAAAATTACTTTCTTACACTCGTGGGTTTGTCGCACTCGGCTAACGCCTCGTGCTACAATATTCCCACTCGTGTGAAATTAGTCATTTTCCACACTTGTAATGTAATATACTATTGCAACACTAGTACTGTAAAGTACTTTGCAACACAAGTGTGATGTAAGGCATTTTGTACCCATGAAAAGTGTGTGCTATATTTAGGCATATATATTTACTATTTTCACATATGGTCAAAGGAAAATAATTTCAAAAAGTTATTTGTTTGACATCATCAGCTCTTACCTCAAAATATGTTTTTTCAATACCTATTCTTTCATAAAGCGGAATAGTCAATATACTTTGCTGCAACAAATTTAAATCCAAACAAAATAAGTCAGTCTTTTCAGTGTGTATTTCTTTTTCAATATTGTCACTTTTAAACTGAAAATGGCTTCCAGTTGATATTGGTACCTTGGATAATAATGCAAAATCAGTACTGCTATCTAATTTCGGCTCATTGTCTTCATCAGTGTCATAACGATCCCAATTTGATCCTAAACTGGGGTTGGTTTTAGGAGGGATATACTTCACATTTTTCACAGAATTTCCCTTATATTTTCTTTTATCTTTAATATGCTTTAAACCCCTTAAAATAAATAAAACATTATACAGGGAAACTAACCTAACCATTTTATCAGAAACTTGTAATTGAGCCATTTTAAGATGCGACCATATATGTACATATGTTTACAGATTTATACATACCTACTTTTATCCTTTTCCATTTCGGAAATTGTACTTTTATTACGTCAGGTGAAGTAAAATAGGTGTTTGCTAAATTTTCAAATACACTACTCAAAACAATTATCGCATATGCTCGATTTCTTTCATAAGCTTTAATACAAAAATGTTTTCATTTAAATGGCCAAATCTCTTTTAATAATTAAGTTATTAAGACAATTAAAAAAAGAAAATGTTAAGAAAACGTGAAGCTATAACTTTATATTAACCGTTGTTTTTTACTGTTAGCAATACATCCTACGGGGTGAGAAAAAAATTGAAAAAATGAGTAATTTTTAATCGCCCTATATAATGTGCTGTTAAAAGGGAGAAATCTCATTTGTTAATAATTTACACCCTTACCCATTTCTGATATTTTATAATCACAAATTTGACTACTCCCTTTCAACAGCACATCATACAGGGCCATTCAAAATTAATCGAGCATATGCGATAATTGTTTTGAGTAGTATAGTTGAACCAACTCGGAATTACACGAGCAACGGTTAGGAAATTTCCTCTAACAACATTAAACGCTATGATTAACCCTTTATATTTTCTTTGATGATTATAAGCAGCACAAGTTAATTTTTTTTTTTAAGACAACATGAACATAAAAATAAACCAAAGCAACTCTGAAAATAAACAATACAAAATTGAAAAGTTGGGTTAGGTTGGTCTTCGAATCGAAATCGAATATTTAGGTTGGTAATTGCCTTGCGCAGCAACTGCCATAAACAAAGCAGAATATTTAGGTATTTGGCTCTAATATTAAGCAATCTGCCAGCTTTATCTCACCTTATTTGGAAAGGTGTTAGCCACAAGGAAAATAAACCTTTTAATAAGGAGCACTTAATCTCATTTAAGCCTATGTTCCCTAAATTTTGTGACGCAATCTTTTCTCGTAATTCTTTGTTTACAATCGTACTGGAAGGTTTTTTTCGAGGTTTTTGTATTATTTTTTTGCTTTTTAGTCATTAGACTTCGCCCGGGTAAAACAAATTCGAAAAGTCGCTCGACCTCTTGCTATGCTTGATTGGGAACCGTGATGGCATATTAAGGCGGTGAATTAAGTAACCCAAAACCCAACTCCCGATTCATGGTTTAAGATTGTAAAACTCTTTTTTTTCTTATCTTTTTAGCTTTAAATTAAATGTTAACATTTTATCGCCTTTTAAAACGAAATTATTCCTTAATAGTTAAGGTTGTAAGAATGAATTCAACATGTTCCATTTCTATTTGCCAATTTACAGCAACAAATGATAAAGAAAACAATTTGAAAATTGTTGGAGAACTTGTGAAAGAATCTGTTTCGAAAACAGTTAAGGTATTTCTTTTAATTGACTAATACAAAACTAGTCAGTTAGTTAGCAACACCCAAATTTATGTAAACATGTATGTGTACAGAAATACAGAAATAAAAATCACTTTTATGTTTTAAAGTATGTAGGTATAGACCCGTTCTCTCTAAGTAAATCATTTAGGCAACTATTCTTTATTATTTATTGCGGGTTCGTGCGTGTCAGCGTTACAAAAGGCGCTTTAATTTAATTATTGCTTGCATTAAAAAGTGCATTTTCTTATTTATAAGTCAGACTCTGTAAAAGAAAAATAACAAATTGAGCTGTTTTGGGGCAACATATGTGCAAGTATGTTTTTTCCACCAGCCTTTTTGATGCACATTTTTTTGTTCTGAAAAGGAAATATAAGGGGTGATTCATTTGTAGGTACTTTTTTTAATTTTTAGAAATTATAAAAAGTTACTTTATTAGGTAATATTTATTGTCATACGGAAGAGCAATATCTTTCATTTATTTTTTAAAGATTATGGCTTTAAAATGTTGGCCTTAACTGCGCTTCTCATGGTCTGTTCTTAAGCTTTAATTTCCAAGCGCCAAATCAATTCATCAGAAGAAATATTTTCTGCACTATTTGCTGGATGTGACTCATTTGGTCAAGAATTATCCAATAATGAAAATTTGAGTTTTAATTTTTGTCATGATACAGCGAATAGTTGGCTCAGTATGCCGAATATGCATGGACCATAAGTTGCCCGAAGCACATGAAACACATTTCTCGGAGAATGATGATTTTCATAATACAGTTGAACAAGTTTTAGACTTTGTGCCAGGGTCTAAGTCTTTCTAGAATAAATTGCCAAATGGTACTGATCACAAATACCATGACAGTTTGAAATTTGGACCCTCTGATCTATCCAAAAATACCTACTTACTAGAAAAAGTACCTCTACAAAGTTTTTATTGTCTTTACTGTAATTTGTTTTTTTTTAGATGGTCTTTCTTCCAGAAGCATGTGACTTTATATCAAAAAATAAACATGAATTTAGGCAATTATCTGAACCTATAAATGGGCCTCTAATGTCTGCATATAAAAACTTAGCCAAAAGTTTTCGTATTTGGTTATCAGTTGGAGGCTTTCATGAAAAGTACGATGAGGTAAATTTATAAAAATAATGTTACTTAACATTGTTTTAGGTTAATAAATTATTTTGTTACCAATATATAAAACTTCTTAAATAAAACTTTTAGTCCACCATCTATAATTCCCATGTTCTGATTGATGATAATGGTGAAATCAAGGCAGTATACCGAAAAATTCATTTATTTGATGTGTCCATACCTGATAAAAATATACATTTAAAAGAATCCGATAATAACATTGGTGGTTCTCAAATTGTGGGTCCCATTAACACTCCTATTGGAAAACTGGGTTTGGCGATAGTATCCTTTTTTTTTTGTCAGATAGGGCTTTAATAACTAAATTGATATATCTTTAAGGTTTATTTTTTACAAAAATAATTTTCTTTAGAAATCAAACAACTAAAATTTTCAGAGCAAAACATTTGAATGATAATTAAAAAATTTTGTCAATGATAAAAACAATGGGTGCACTATATTTGGAAAGATTTTTAAATGAACTGGAGATGCACAACAAACCTGTTTTCTTTAAGGCAATTTTGCACTTGTATAATTTTTCCAGCCTTATTTATAAAGGGGCTTAACCAACCCAAACCAAAAAATATTATCAGAGTAGTAATAGTAGAGTTTTAGTGAGGGTAATATTAGTTTTTAAATAATTTCTGTTAAAAGAGATAAAGAAAAAATGAGTATATAAGCTTGCGGCATTTTTATTTACATCTTAACTTGAGACCAAGGTCTCTTTCAATTGATATTTAAAGGATTTGAAATATTTCCTGCAAAAGTCTGTTAAAAGAAAAAAATTAAATGTTGACAAAAACATAACATTTATAAAATTTTATTAAAAAACTGAAAGCTCCATTGTTTAAAGTAATATTTAATATCTTATAGGTAGATATTCTGTAAGACAAAATTGTTAAAAGTTTTAGATAGCTTTTCTTAATCAGCCTAATGTTTAGTGTTATGACCTAAGATTCCCTGAACAAAGCACATTGTTAAGAAAATTGGGTTCTGATATTTTAACATTCCCTTCTGCTTTTACAAGTGGTACTGGTAAAGCACATTGGGAGCCTCTTTTAAGGGCAAGAGCTATTGAAAATCAATGTTATGTGATTGCTGCAGCACAGTATGGAAAACATAATGAAAAGAGAACATCATATGGTCATTCAATGGTAAGTTATATTTAATTTTATTACAATTAAATTATAAGTTGTATAGTTACATGTTATAGGTACAATATATGAAAAATGGCATTCAAACTTATTTTTATGACTCCGTACTAAAAAAAAAAATATTTTTTAGGAGGTCACTGGCCATTACTGGAAACTAAACTAAGTGCTCACCATAGGTTATGACCACATGTTATCCCCAGAATTCCCTAAATATTATGTATTTTTGCGGACCATGTTCTATTTTCTTTATTCTTCCTTCTCTTTCCTGATCATCACCCAGTGCACGCCACTGGCGTAGGTAATATTTTTAAATGATAATTTCTAAAAACTCTGGTATGGAACCCATAGCAAATATCTACCAGATGCCAGTGGCCTTAAGACTTTGGTAGAGAAAATTTCAATTTTGTAATTTGTGAAAAAAGTTTTTTTTGGCCTCCCACAATGGTATTACCATACCTGTTGAAATGTATGTAAAAGTTAAATTTAATAATTTTTTAAACTATAACAGTGGTAGTAATAAATTATGTATTTATAGGATTGTATAATGTAATTTAAATACTTATTAATATAAGATTGTAGATCCTTGGGGACAAATATTAGCAGAATGTCCAAAATATAAGGATGAAGTTAGTACTGATCAAAGTATAGCTGTGTGTAAAATCGATTTGGATTTATTGGCAAAAGTGAGACTGGAAATGCCAGTGTTTTCACACAGAAGGAATGATATTTATAGTCTTAATCTTATTGGAAAAAAGGAAAACATTGATGATAACAAAACTTATTACTTTGCTGATAAACCGATTTCAGGAAAAACTGTTTTTTTATATCCAAATACTGTTTTGCATTTACAAATATTCGTTGTGTAGTTCCTGGACGTAAGTAACCCTGATAATGGACCAAATTATTATTTACTTTATTTAAGTTATGAATAATAATTTTTTTAGGAAGTTGGGGATTATTATTTATTACAGATAAAAATACAGGGTGTCCCATTTTGGTTGAAACTGCGGGGTATCTCAGTTTTATTAAAGATAGAACTTTGCGGTTTTCGCATACTTGAGCTACTTTTTTATGAAGCAAAAGATGCCATAAACAAAGCCATTATAGCCATCTTAGTTTCTGATTTACGAGGCTATTTTAAAAATGTTTTATTTTAAGCTACTCCTTGTATCTCAGGTGGCTAATAACTTATCAAAAAGGAATAAACGGATTCCTATATAACTTTATATGTAGAATGCAGTGGCTTAGTCATAATTTTTCCAAACATTATTGTTTTGAAAATATTGACCAATGTTGGGTTTTTTAAATGGAGCACCATGTAAGTTTGTCCAAAGATTAATTTATCTTTTTACAAGCTTTAAAAATAAATAATAATGTGGCTTAATTTTAATAAACATTGACCAAATTCCCAATTGTCACATCCAAAATTTTGCAGTAGGCCATGCAAACAAATCAGTTAACAGTTTTTTCTATTGACTTGAGTCAAATTTTCTTGCTTGTCGGAGTAGTTTAAACCTCATTCGAAAATGACAATATAAATATTAAAATCAAGAAAACGTAGGTTTTCAAATCGTTGCGTCATAGCCCAATAAACTTTCAGGTTATAATCATGATTTTAATTTTTAGGTTTAATATGTACTTTAGTTTTTACCGGACATAAAAATAGATATCACAGATATCTCAAATACAGGTGCTTAAATTAATTGTTACAATGTGTACCATATGTTAAATAATAGGAATTTTCATCTAAAATTTATGTACCGGGTGGCTCAAAAAGTTATTTTGTTTTTTAATTTGTGCAGAAGCACAAGAAAGAAGTTAATGGCAGATTCTAATTTCTCACCTCCCAAAACCCCCTAGCCAAATTTTGTGACAAAACAGTTCTTATTAACAAAAGTATTTATAAAAAACTAAATTCAGAATAAATTTTTGATGAGTACGAGTATTGGGTTAAATAAGATAGATTTAAAAAATATATATATATTAAATAAGTAATTACCAAAAGAGAGTAAGACTTATAATATTATTATAGCAAAAAAATTAAGTAAAGAGAGGAAATCAGCACACTGATTACAGTGATTACACATATTACAATTACCAATAAACATCAAATCATACTGAATGACAATGGTAGATGTCCTTGAAATTTGCAGTAAAATTAAAGCGGATTTACCTTTTAAATACTAAAACAATGATCTAGCTTTTATTAAAAAGTATTTTCATTTGGTTTGTTTATAAGAAAAAGTGTTTATATTTAACAAAAATGATAAACTTATGTTCGGTCTCGCTCTAACGACTCCATTATTTCAGCATCATTGTAAAAAACGAAAATAGAGTAATATAGTTTATTTTTTAGGCGTCAATACGTTAAAAACTCTAAGTTGTTTAGAAACCTTTTTTGTTTTCAAGAAATTATTTTTTAATTTTTAGATGTGCTAGTCTCTACTTTACGGGAAGCCCCAAGATTACAGGACCTTTCCGAAGAAGAGATAGCCGACCTATTTCAGACAACTGTAAAAGTTTCTAAGATTTTGGAAATAGTACATGATGCTCAGTCTTCTACTGTTTGTGTTCAAGATGGAAAATTTGCTGGTCAAACTATACCTGTAAGTGTTGTTAAAATAATGGTAACAATTGAAGCCATTGGTGCAAGAAGGTGTTAACTTACTTGTTTAACCTAACCTTTCTTTATAGTTTACCTACTACTCGCCCTACTTTAACCATGTTTGTACGGGGTTTTCATTTATATTTTGCCACCCACTTTCAACTATAACCAAAAAGGATAGAAAAAAAGAAACAAATAAACATCAAAAACGCAAGAAACATAAAAATGTAAACTTTTTAAAATGAGACACCCTGTATAATATGTCACCATTAAAAAGGTCTTTTAAAAAGCTTTACTACAGTTGATAATGTCCATTACATCTACAGCCTCAGCTTAGTGCCATAAATAGACATAATGAAAATTATATCTACTATGTTTCAGATTTAAATGGTCATATTTCGAAAACTATTAAATATAGATATATAAAATGTGGTATTTTTGTAAAGATTTTTAAAAGACCTTTTTAATGGTGACATAATATACAAGGTGTTCCGTTTAAAAAAGTTTACGTCCTCATTTTTCTTGAGTGTTTGATGTTTATTTGTTTCTTTTTATGCTCAAAAGATAACGGATAAAAAAGTATGTAACTTTTAAACAGGCTGTTTTTTTATCTTTCTTGGTTATAGTTTAAAAGTGAGTGGCAAAATTGTGGGCAAAAGGTAAATGATAACTAGGGTCGAATATTAATATTCGAATTGAATAATTCAAATTTTCGAATTATTCGAAATTCTACGAATAATTCAAAAAATTTCGAATAATTCGAAAAATTTCAAGTAATTCGAAAAATATCAAATAATTCGAAAATTTTTGAATAATTCACGAATAATGCGAACCAATTATCAAAATATGAATGGATTCTTTATTTTATCCAATTGAGATTTCATAACATCGAGCATCAAAATATACTACAATAATTTAAAAAATTTTCGAATATTCGAAAAAATTTAAAATTATTCGAAAAAAATTCGAATTATTCGAAATTTCTCGAATAATTCGAAATTTTTCGAATTATTCGGGAACTTTTGAATAATCCGGATTTACGAATTACTCGATTTGAGTTTCGACTCGAATATTGATATTTAATTCGATACGACTTATTTGTAAGTTCGAATTATTCGCACACCCCTAATGATAACCCTGTACATATTTAATTTTACTTTGCTTTGTTTTGGGTCTTACTGTTTTTAAAAATGAGTATTAAATAACTCAATTAATTCATTACCCAAAATGTTGTGTTACTGCATCTAATATTTGAAGAATAATATGGTTTGTAACAATCTTCAAATAAACTTATAATAGGGGAGCCCACGATGCTAAATAGTGATTAACTCGAGAGTCATAGACAGGGCCGTCGCCGTCGTCAAAGAAGAAATCAAATAATAACAAAGATATTGATATTAAAAGAATCATAACCATAAAAATAAGTGAAAATTCAAAGTATTCCTAGTATTCGCACATTGGAATTTATTAAAATAATATTAAATATGTCTACGTATTATACTAGCTGTCGGGTGACATCAAATAAATATGCTGCCGTCCAATGGAAAAACACCATATGTGTATTTTATAACTTTTGAGAAAAGAGCGTTTAAAGTATTGCTTCATAAATTCCTTGCCATTTACATATAAGATATAAATTTAAGGGGAGGTAACGGTTAGTAAATCAAATTATTTTTTTGTCTTATCTTATTGTTAAACATTTAAAGAATATATTCTCAAAATTTTAAGTCGATCTGAGCAAAACTCTTGAAGTTATTGTTTAGTTTAGAACCCCGTTTTTAACCATACGTACAAAATGGCAAAATTTATTTCTTTAGTAGCTTTAGGGGAAAGAAGCTTCTCTAAATTAAAACTAATCGAAAATTACCTGCGATCAAATATGGCCCAAGAACTTTTGAATGATTTAGCGCTAATATCGATAGAAGATGAGATAGCAAATAATTTAGATTATGATGAAATTATTTGCTTTTTGCAGAAAAGAAAGCAAGAAAGTACTTTCAATAAAAACTGTATAGTTATCATTTGTTTGGATTTTTGGAGTAGTAGATTATTTTATCTATATAAAAAGAACGCTTTGACTTATTCGAGTTTTATCATAAAATAATGTTTAAAATTAATTTGTTGTTTTTTTAATAAATGTTAATAAGGGGCGGCAAATTAAGATTTTTGCCCAGGGCGGCCAAAAGTCTGGCGACTGCCCTGGTCATAGAGACCTATTGGGTTGCAAAGCTTAGATAATAATAAGAAAAAATGTAATATAACGTATCGGATTAGATTTTTCGTTATCCTTAAATACTTTTCTTTAAAATAAAAAAAATAGCCACGCTCGAGCATGTCATGCATGACGTTTTTTTACAATTTTGTTGGCTTCCGCTTTCTTTGCGTCATTCTCAAATTGACAGAATATACACACACCAATTAACTTACCCTATCTTAATCTGATGTGAATTTCTTTCATACCTACTAAATGTCTTTGCTATAATGTCAAAATTGTTCAAGGTAAACATGGTTCAACATGGTTACACAACTGACAAACTTTAACGGCTGATTTTATAATGGAAAATAAAAAAAACTTGATATGAACATATTTCCTAAACGTCTTAGTTTTTGAACTATGGGGTGTTAAAATTTTAAAAAAATATGTATATATATATATATATATATATATATATATATATATATATATATATATATATATATATATATATATATATATATATATATATATACATACAGGTCTGGAAAATCGTTATCGAACCATTGGGATTAACAAGTGGAAAAAGAGAAAGCGATCTTGCCTTAAGATAGAAAGTAACGGAAAATAAGATATTCCCCCATGTTTCAAATGCAATGATGCCATATTTATTTATACGCCCACTTTCCTGCAGTAGTGGGGTACATTAACGCCGGTCAACGCGACCGTCGCCGGGCCCGAGCATTTGGAGAGAGTTCAGTTGCAAGCTGTTTGGGGTATTGCAAACTACGGCGCTTTCTTTTTAAAATGTTGGTTTATACCGTTGAACAAAGAGTTCAAATTATTAAGTGGTACTATGCCGGTAATTCAGTAGAAGAAATAATCGGGAGATTTGCATTTTTATTTGAAGGAGGTCCTGTGCCTGTTAAAAGTACAATTTTAAAAATTATAAGTAAGTTTGAAACCAGCGGCTGTTTACAAAATTGTAGGAAATTCATGTGTAATGATGAGGTGCCGCCTGCACCTCCATTAACCGAGGAACGGCAAGTCCGTGAGACTGCTGTTTGCAGTTTAGCCGAAATTAATTTTCCTTGTAATAGTACCAAAATTTCTGAAGAACTTGATATTGAATCTCGAACAGTTAGGAATATTCTAAAACGAAACAAATACCATTGCTATAAATTGCAATCTAGTCAAGAGATTTTTCCTGAAGACTATGAAAAACGTATGGTGTTTTGTGAGGATATGATGGAGAGGGCCAATGCAATGACACATTTATCAAAAATATTCTCTTTACTGATGAATCATCATTTCCCTTGCATGGTCATCACAACCCTTCTATCGCTGTAGGTTACTCGATAGAAAACAAGCACATCACTATCCCTCTCAGAACACAATACCCTCAAAAGGTGAACGTGTGGGCTGGCATTTTGGACGATAATATTATTGGCCCTTTTTTTATTGAGGGAAATTTAAATGCCAACAAATACTTGAATCTTTTGAGAAATCAGGTTATTCCAGCTGTTCAGGCTCTCAATGTCAATTTTGAAGATATTTGGTATCAACAAGATGGTTGTCCGGCTCATAACGCCAGGGAAGTTCAACAATTTTTGGGAGTCACGTTTCAATACTTTTATGTTCTTTATTTTTTTAGAATTATATTTTTATTTTTAAAATTATTTGTTTATTCTTTCTTTCGGAATTGCTTTTAATTTTGTTTAGCCCCAAACGGTCAAAAAGCTCTTAAAAATGGCAGTATTTGATGCATTCAAAGCAATAAATTCATCAAATACCAAAATATTTAATAGTTACGTAAAAAAATTATCAAAATATGTGAAGCAGTAACATCCTCCACGCGTGCAAAGAAGCAACTGCGTGCTTGAGCCTCGAGCTCGATCAGCCATAAACAAAGCGAGCGCGTTGGCGCAGTGGTGGGGGAGAAAGCAAGGGGAACGGGCGGGGAAACACCTCATTCTGTTTCAGTCGAACTCATGTGATTTAGTAATCTCCCTTTTCTTCGGCAGTATGTTTCCGCCCACTGTAATTACAGCCCCACTCTTTTGTGCCGTAGCAGGATACGAAATCCAGACGAGAGCGTCTGCGGTACGTAGATGTCGAGTACAGGGTTGCCGACTTGCCTTAACTTTCGGGGTAAAATTAAAATAATAATAGTAATAAAAATGTTATTAAACCTTTTTTACTTTATTTTTGTGATTTTAGAATGTAATTGTATAATGTACATTTAATTTTTAAATTTAAGGACTTTCAGGAAACATGAAAATATCAATTTAGGGATTTTTGAACTAGGTTTGGGGACAGATTTTTTCGGAGTCGGGTCGACTAGAATCCTTTAAAATTTATTTTTACTGGCAAGTCGTTTGCTGTATTGCAAACTGCTGCTGATCCTGCTTAATTTAGATTTTTTTAAGTTTTGGTCAATATCGTTGACAAAAAGTTCAAACTATTAAGGAGTACTATGCTGGTAATTTAGCAGAAGAAATAATTAGGAGGTTTGCATTATAGGTTTGGTCTTGTACCAGCGAAAAGTACAACTTTTGAAATTATTATAAAAGTTTGAAACCATCGGCTGTTAATGAAATTGTAGGAAGTGCATGTGTAATGATGAGGTGCCACTTGCACCTCCATTAACTAAGAAACGACAAGTCTGTGATACTGCTGCATTTCCTCCCTTTTTAAAAATTTCCTTCCTGCAGTATTGCGCCCTGGTGCCTTGCCCCACCCGGTAGCATATCACCTCAAATGCTTGAAAACCAAAGAGAACCTAATTTAATAAATTGAAATATTGTCTTGCTAAAAATTGTGGTCTCTTTCAGAACCATAATAATAAGATTTTAAAAAGAGTTTCCACATTGTATAAACATTTCCGTTAGAAATACTTTTATGTTCTTTTTATTTTTTTAGAGAATATTTTATTTAAATTTACTTTTTTTTTTGTTAAAACCCAAATGGTAAAAAGAATTATGCTTCTAACTTTCACCATGCTACTGAATACCATCAGTGTGGCCAGGTGGGTTACGATAAAAATCCCCCGCGTGGTTCCAAAAAGTCACTTTTTTTGGGATACTTTAGAAAAAATCCCTGTGATTTAAAGCCACATTTGAGGGCCGCCTTTTAATAGTCAAAAAATGTATTTTCTACGCCAAAGAAATTGACAACCAAAAAAAAAAGGTTTACGTAAAAATCGAGAATTTTAAGTAAAAAGTAAGTAAAAGTAATGATTTGTTTACAACTGACATTAATTTCATGATATTTATGTCAGATAGAAATTCTAGTCGTGTACACGGTCAAAAATGTTGTCTGATATAAATTTTTGATTGTTTACACTAGTCAGAATTTTTATCTGACGTAAATATCATGCAATAAAAGTAAGATAAAAACGTACCTTTAAAAATGTTTTTACCTTCCAAATCGTTAAAAATTCCCGTTTTTACTTTAAAAATCCCGTTTTACCTTGTCATCAAAAATCCCCGAAAAAAGTCTCTGGCAACACTGTTCAATACCCGAACGCTGCAAGTTCTTGATACGCAAAACGAAAACCGTCGGCACCAGTGTCCTAATAGGGGAGTACGTTTGGATGTAAGCAAAGAGAACGGGGAAAAAATTTTGCATCGACAACATCGCATCAGGATCGCATCGTCTGTTTCAGTCGAACTTATGTGATTCAGTATATTCAGAAATACTCTCTTTTCCACTTGGGGAATTGCAAAGGGCGAATGAAGATTTTCCACACCTGTATATATTGTGGCGTTGAATTTTGGAATTACATATATAGGGTCACTTTACGTCACTGGGCAAATGTACCATATGGAACTATCTTCTTGGGACAATGAGACCGGTGGACCATCAAAACTAACTTTGCATTTTTAGGCCCAACTTAACTTATTGAACTAACTTAATTTGGTACGGGCATACCCACTAGGGCTAGCCCGTACGGGGGCTTAACTCAAACTTTAACTTTATACTTGACTACACTAACTCTTATCTAATAAACAATCCCTTTTAATTTCTTTCTCTCTTCTTTAAATATCAAATTTTCCAGTGTTTGTTTTGCATTTCTACGCTACCCAGTTTGTTTAATGTTTTTATTTTATTATTATAAAAGTAACCTAGAAAATTGTTTAATTTATACTTTTAAGACCTTGACACCTCACGTATATTTTTATGTAGCTAATTTCCCAATGTTAAGTAAACTAATTAAAATGTATACTTATTTTTAAATTCTCAAAAATGTATATTTTTTTAAATTCCCATAATGTATACTTTTTTATACTAGGTGTTCACAATATATATATATATATATATGATTGACAATCATCTGACACCAGTTAGATAGCATTGAAAAATATATATATATATATATATATATATATATATATATATATATATATATATATATATATATATATATATATATATATATATATATATAACAATTGCTGAGAAATGGTTTCTTTTTTTACGCAAAAACCGTACATAAAACAAAAAAAAATCAGGTGATAATTTTTTTTAGATACACGGTCAAAGTCAAAGTCAAAATATGCTTTATTATGTCTAAAGAACAAGTTCTCGTTGACAAAGCTGAAAAAAAATGTATTTAACATAAATCAAATATAAACATGAAATTCAACATAAATTAAATATTACAGAAAAACAAAATTTAAATAAACACATTAAAATAACACATACAAAATTACTTACTTTAAAATAGTTAAAATATCATAATATCACAGCATTTCAAAAAATACAAAGTAAATAAAATAAACAAAAAGATGTCACAAAACATCATTATAAAACTCGTCCAGACTATAATAAGCCTTACCAACTAATATACTCCTAATCCTGTGTTTAAAAAGCCGAAGTGAAGGAGAAGCTCTTGTCTCCTTAGGTAAATGGTTGTACATTTTGATACTTTCATAGATAACAGACTTTTTGTCAATGTCGTGGAAGGTATGGGCAGGGGTAAATCAAGACTCTGGCGAGTTGTGCAGGACACGTTGCGGGAAACCAAACTATGGCGGTATTTATAAATAAGGGTAACAGTCTCCAAAATAAATAAACTGTAAAGAGTTAAAATTTTTTGACTTATGAATAGAGGCCTGCAAGGATCCCTAGGTCCTGCCCTACACAAATATCTAACTGCTCGCTTCTGCAAAACAAACAAACTATTTATAAGGTAATTGGCGGACATTCCCCAGAAACAGATTCCATATCTAAGGTGTGATTCGATGAGCGAGTAGTATACTGTTCTACCTACCGAGGGACCTAGCTCATTTATAGTAACTTTGACCGCATAGCAGCCTGAAGCTACCTTTTTTCCTATTCCAACTATGTGCGAATCAAACCTTAACTGACTATCAATATCTAATCCTAAAAACTTAGTATGAGGGCTATTTTCCACAACAGAGTCACCAATAACTAACCCTTCCATATCGCATTTAAAAGAAACGATTTTTGTTTTACCAAAGTTAAGAACAAGCAAGTTAGAGTCACACCAGGCCTTAATTTTACCTAAATCGTTGGATACAGTCTCCCTTAATGTCACAGAGTCAATACAGTGCCACAAAACCGTGGTGTCATCTGCAAAAAGCGTAAACTGACCACTAATATTCAAAAAGTCAGGTCGTTAATAAATAACAAAAATAAAATAGGGCCCAAGACGGAGCCCTGAGGCACTCCCCAACCAATATCCCGACCTCCCGAACACTTCGGTCCCACAAAAACCCGTTGGCTGCGTTCAGTCAAGTATGACTCAAACCATGAGAGAGCCACCCCCTAAAACCGTAATGATGAAGCTTTCGCAACATAATTTCATGACTAATGCAATCGAACGCCTTAGACAAATCGCAAAAAGCTGCCGCCGCAACTCCTCCCCTGTTAATTCTTGCGTATAACCCCTCTAACAGTCTAAACATAGCATCATTGGTACCACTATTGTCTTGATATGCAAACTGGCTTTTATCTACAATCTTATTTATAGACATGAATGAAGTCATTTGCATTTTGACCAATTTTTCAATAAGTTTTGACAAAGTAGACATAAAGGAGATTGGCCGGTAATTAGAAGGTTCGTCCTTATCTCCTCCTTTATGTAGTGGAATTACTTTGGCTAACTTTAGACAGGACGGAAAGACTCCAATCTCCCAAGAGATATTGATCGCCCGCACCAAAACATCCAGAACCACATCTGGAAGCTCAGAAAATATCCTAATTGACAACCCATCATCTCCCGAAGCATTTTTATTTTTAATAGACGATATTGTCTCTTTTAGTTCAATTAAGTTCGTAGGGATAAAATAAAATGAATTACTTACCGATGGCCTTGTCATGAAGTTATCAGGATCAACCGATGGATCGGGAATTCAAAAAAAATTACTTTAGAAAAATGCAGTGGCGTAACATTTTTTTCTTAAAAATATTTAACTCAAACCGCTCATGGACGACACTAGTGATTTTTTTTGTACTTTAAAAATTGTCTTCTTATGCTTAGAAGACGCCTTCCAAAGTCTTTAAACATATCTAAATTGGTGTAAGAGTTATTAAAATATATATATATATATATATATATATATATATATATATATATATATATATATATATATATATATATATATATATATATATATTTACACTTCATAATTCAAAAACTAAGGTATTTTGGACATATGTTCATATAAAGTTTTTTCCTTATTTTTCATTGTAAAACACCTCTTAAAGTTTGTCGTTTGAGTTACTGGACACCCCGTATTTAAGAAAAATATACATGGTAACTGTAAAACCGGCTTATATAGAAATGTTTTATATTTTACTTTATCCCAATTCCGAAATCCAAAGCGGTTCTAAATTTTAAAATGAAAAACATAGTTGAGATAATTTTGATGCTACACGGAAGGAAGTTCTAAAAACAGCGTTGTACTAAATGTACTGCAAAAAAATCTGTTTTTGTATTTATTATGAAGCTACCTACTTCTCCCCAAAAGTACATTTGGCAACATTGCAAATATTTTTTATCAAATTAGGCTTATTTTAAAACTACCACGTAGCAATTTTTACCCTCTTCCTGTTCCCCGTTTACAAAATATGAAACTAGTCCAGGATTTTTGTATGACACTGTATATGTAGGCTATGTTAAATATTTATTTGCATTTTATTTATAACTTTTGTTGCTTGATTATTAAGTGTATTTTAAATGTTTTTAGCATGTTCACGCTCATATTTTACCAAGAAAAAGGGAGATTTTGCTAATAATGACGATGTCTATTTACATTTAGCCCAACATGATAATAGGAATAATACTGATCCTTTAAGAAGTAGGGAGGAGCAAATCGAAGAAGCAAGCATATTAAGAAAATACTTTAATTAAAATGATAAATAAATTTTCTCTGTTAAAATAATTATTCTTTTGCCGTATACAATAGGCAGTAAATAAATTGATATGAAAAAAGATTTTTAAATGTTATTTTTACATAATTAGACATTGTACCATAGGAACAACCCTATAGTAGACAGGTAAAGTAAGACCGAATTATTTGTTGGTGTATACTGGGTTAGTAAAAAGTACTGCAACTCTTAAATATCTTTAAAACTGCTAAAGCTACATTTACCAAATTTAATATTTGGAAAGTATCGGTCATATAGAATTTATTAATATCCGCACCGTTGCCAAATTTCCGTGTTTTTGCTACACGTATCTTTTTCGTTTTATTAAAATGGAATGTCTAATTTATTTTCATTGCAATAAATTGGACAAGCTAAATTTAATAAGGCCACAAATTTTCTAAATTCCATTTTTACTAGTTGATAAAGATATGACAACACCACATTTTAAGTAAAAAGTACAGATACGCTCAAATATTTCTAAAACCACTTAAGCTGCGTTTACAAATTTGGGAATTCAAGGGTTTCTTGGCAAGTAGGATTGAACAGTGATAGTGATACTGTCATTGTTGCCATATGTTCCAGTTTTTCGCTACATGTAATGTTTTTGGTATTTTAAATGAAATGCCCAATCTGCCATATCTTAACAACCAATCGAGACATAATTTTAAAAATTTAGGAACTTTCTAAATTTGATCCATCCAATTTAATGCAGTAAAAATAAGTGGGTATAGCACAAAACTGGGAAATCTGGCAACAGTGCCGATACCACACTATTTAATTCCACATATCCAAAATACCTTAGATACCAAATTTGGTAAATGTAGCTTTACCGGTTTACAGATATAATTAAAAGTTGTGGTACTTTTTACTAACCCAGTATGACCGACGTTACCGCAGAAGTATACATGACGGTGTACCTATACCCAAGGGTTAAAATAGAGATCATAGTCGAGGCAATGAATAAGCTGTAAAACAGTCAATCGTAGAAAGTCCTCTATAACAGCTCCGATTTTTATCATTTTTTTATTATTGTTATTTTACATATGAATTCATTTGCGGCCAACGAAAGAGAGAGAGGTCCGAGAGAGATATGAAGCTAATTACGGCAAGAGAGCCCGGCAAGTAATAGAATTTAAAAAGAAATATGGGGTTTAAAGTATATTTTCAGAACATTGTGCTTATTTGTTAAACTTTTTTGACTTTTTATAAATAGGTTAATGAATTTTTAGTACATTATATACATATTTTTTAACTACTTATATAATTCTTGTAAAGTTATTTTTGTTACTATTCTTGGGTGTTTTTATTAGATACCGCTTACTTCAATCTTAATTTAAAATATTTTTTATATATTAAAAAACATTTGTTTATCATTTCTTTAATATAGTTTTTATGACTTAAAATTTTGTGTTACAGTAGCTATAAAAAGTAAAGAATTAAACAAAAATTTTTAGAGTTTTTTAAAAAGTTTTTTTTTAGTATATGCGGTTTTTTATTGAACCAATAAATAATAAATTTTATCTACTGTAACATAACAATAAAAATATTATCTAAACAATGTGCCTTTTTATGGTGCCTACCTATTCTATTCTATTCTATTGTTTTTCTTGGTTTTGGTCCCTTCAGGTCCAATCCACCACTCTCCCCCTTCCGGTCAATGCTTTCCAGGGCTTCGTCGGCGGAAAATCTGGATAATCGAGCTCGTAGCTCCCAGAAATTCCAAAAAGAAAACAAATAATTCAATGTTCGATGCAATGCATAAATTGTCGACTGTCAAACCAAGATCTGCTACTGGTGTTACGTATAACCTTCACTTTCACTTCTGACAGTTCCCATGGCACGCCCATCTATTTCCCGCCATTTGAGAAATACCTCGTGTTCATCACCAAACAGGATACCATCAGCTTATAGGAATCTTCGCTCACAGCGCTTAGATCCAGAAGAAAGATGCCGTCAATTTAGCGTGAATCTTTCCTTGATCCCCGAAGGTAAAAAACGTTTATACGACACCTCTAGCCGCCACTCCGGGAAGAACTTTGTAGTCCTCTACGACGTCCGCACTGTTCGGAGGTCAAACAAAGAGTCTTGGTGCCTACCTGTGGAATTTCTAGTGTCGCCTTTTTCCACCTTGCAGTGCAATTTATAGGTGCACATGACCATATTGAACAACAACTATAGTCAAAAATTTTGATCACAAATAACTTTAGAACACAAGGAATCACTTTTAAATTCAACTGCTTTCTAACGATAAGGATAAACGAATATAAATTCCAAAGAGAATAGACAAGGTGTCAATTCTCTTTGATAAATTCAGGTTTTTCCGTAATTAACTACATCTCTCTCGCACTGCTCTGGCGTCAATAAGCGATCGCGAGGGCCGGTCCATTATGTTATGTCATTGCTTATTTCCCTATAAGAGCTCTTTCAGACGAAGATACTGTATACGAGACGCGTATTGAAGATACAGCTATTGCATATAAACAGACGCTCCGCTGTGTGAAAAGTCCAATTTGTTTATATGCAATACCTGTATCTTGGATACGCGTATCTCACATACAGTATCTTCGTCTGAAAGAGCTCTAAATACACTCACTCCTTTTGGGGCCCCTTCTAACTGGGGACTCAGGGCGGACCGACCCCTCCCTCGCTATGTATTTATCGAGCTATAAAGCTCGACTATCCAGATTTTCCTCCGATAAAGCCCTGGAGAGCATAATTCAAAAGGGGAGAGCTGGCTAATCGTCGTGCCACGGGGCCAATAGCAAAGAAAGCAAAGCAAAGCAACGTATTGCGTTTTCGAACGGGTCATATTTTCTTTCATAACTTTTGGGTTAAAAAGTGGAAAACAAAAGTTGAACGAAAGTATTCCCTGATTAAAAACGAATGAAAGAAAACTTAATAAAAACCCATTTTGATCTTAAGTACTGAAAAAAGGAAGGTGATAATTATGCATATTCTGTAAATTAACGTGTATAATGCCTGTACGTATTTTAGTTTTTGGTAAGATCATTTGTATAACATGTCTTTCCTTCTATATTTTTTACTGGCCAAATATAATATAAGTTTAAATTAATTAGTTTTTTTTTAAGGATACCCAGGATATAGTTTTAAGTAAAATTCTTAGCCGTATTTTAAGACACAAAGCGAGGGAAGAAAACTTGTTAATTAATGAAGAGGGCTTTATTTCAGTTTCTGATATATTAAAGAACAGATTTTTTAAGGGAAAATATACAGTTGAAGATATTAAGAGAGTTGTTTTAACAAATGACAAGAATAGGTTTACTTTAAGATCCAACAATGGTGTATTAGAGATATGTGCCAATCAGGGTCATTCCATTTCTGTAAGTATCTAAATTATTGTAATTAAATTGGTTTTATTGCTTGAAAGACATTGTGTTTGCTAGTATTTCCTTCTTGTTATTTTTAATATGGTGTGTATAAGTCATTTGTTCACCTACAATGCTTAATTTTTTAATGTGGACATGGAGACACAGGATACTCATACCTAATTTTAAAATAAGAAGAATAGGTTATTAAGTACTTACAAACTGGACGCATTGCCGGTTTTCATGATATTTGGTATAGGGTGGTTTTTGGGGTGCTGATCACGAATCTAAATTTTTTTGAACGCATTTCCTTCTCTAGATATTCATCATTAATTTAGAATAGAAAACTAACCTACATTCATAAATAAATAAATATTTTATTGACTGACCAGGCCATTTTATAATAAATTCTGTAGGACAATCTAAATATAACAATATTAAAAATACTATTAAAATTATACTACTAAACAACATTAAATACATTTATAAAACCTAAACAAAAAATAAAATAAACTAAGGCAGTCATTAATGATCTCAGCAGGACAGGCCCAACAAGATTCTACATCGATACATCACTATAAAATATTCTCCTCCTCAATCGGGCTTTAACCTGAGTTATTGAATGTGAGAAGAAATCAATGTTATTGGCAAACTGGTTTGCATTTCTGCAAAACCTAGTTAGTGATGAGAACATTCCATAGTTTGTTTGATGAAACAGTACATGAAATAGGTTACCATCTCTAACCACTCTCTGTGGAACATTAAAATTAATCAAACTCAACCAATTAGGGCAGTCAATTTGACCATTGACGATCTTAAAAAGAGTGCAGATATCTAAGAATTTTCTCCTCGATTGAAGACCTGGGAGTTGTAAAGATTTTATCAGGTCACTGTAGTTCACCTCATCTATGGGGATCCCCAATTTAAATGCAACAAATCTTAAAAATTTTCTCTGCGCTCTTTCCAAGGAGTCTATATGTATCCCGTAGTATGGAGACCACACCTGACAGGCATATTCCAATAAAGATCTTATATATGAGCAATAAAATGTCTTACACCATGTTCTCCCTTCTTTGCACGCAATTCTTGAGTTTTCCCATAAATTGGCACTTAATATTTAATTTCCACCTCTAACCCATTTTTCCTTTTATTTAACCTATTTTTTCCATAAAGTTGCAAAGCTTTACCGGAGTTAAGCATTGAGGAGCGCGGCCATAACTTGAATTGGGCAATGGCACGCAGTGTTCTGCTCGGAAGTTAACAAATGAACCGAGCAACAACTATCCCATATGTTGATGATATGTGAATGGGAAGGAGTAGGGATCAAGGCACAATAAGCCTTTAAGGCTGCAGCGCACCACCTAGGGGCCGCAATATATCGAACAAGGAACATCAAAGTTTTTTAAATATTGTTTCTAAAACACTTTAAGAAAAATTGTTGCTACTTGTTTGATGCAGTTTTTCTATCACTATCAACTTTCAGTGTTAGCATCGAGCTCATCAATGCTGGACTAGTTCCTTCTCTTGATAGTTGACATTAAAAACAAAAAGTATTGAATTCATTACACTACCCTAACGCTAACTTGCGAACGTAGCTTCGAAGGTGACGTATAGTCCCTTTGTCTATTCTAATTACGTGTTTAAGAAGTAATAGCGAACTTTTAATTTGTGCAAAGTTGTTCGTGTGTTTCATAACTTTTGTGTCAAGCATATTTTGTAATAAATTTGTGTCTTTCTACCGCCAAGTGTGTATAATTTATCATATTGTGATTGGTATAACCCTCAAATATTGGGAACTGTTTATTTTGGCGCCAATTCTCTGAACAGACTGTGTTCCAGTATGCCGCTGTGTTGCCTATGTTTTTAGTGCCTCCAGAATTTTTTAATTTAAGATTATAAATATCTTGATAACTTCATACCATGTCTTTACCTGAAACTAACCAAACAAACCAAAATGCTGGACAACTGTTTAAAAGGCTACTTAGATCAAACAGCACAAATATGCCTAAAGTGACTGAGACTGTCCAAAGTATATCACCGAATATTAGTTGTACCAACATCGTTCTCAATGAAGATCTAAGCACTAACAAAGAACCTCTTAATGACATCATAAGTGACTTACGAAATAAATTAGCAGATCAGCTCTGTATTAATGAAGAACTTGATCAAGAATGTAAAAGGGGAAAGAAAAAGATTGATCACTTACTAAGGGATCTCCGGAACAAAAAGAGGAAATCAAGAACCTAACTATGCTCCTGGAAAAAGTTAGGGAATCTACAGTAAATAAAGTTATAACACATTCATTAGCTACACAGACTGATAAACCTATTTCTATCTCAACAAATAGCTCAGCTACTCAAACCAATAAAACTACAACGCATTCAACGGAAACACAGTGCAACATTTTACTCACAAACAAGGATAAACCCACAACATCCATAAAATGCAGTGTGAGTGAGTCATCGGAAAAACAAAACAACAAAAAAGTTAAAACAAAAAACACCACAGAGCGGGCCCATAATCCAAATAATGAGTTGGTAAGTCCTAATTATAAAACTTATCTAACACCTACAGAAAAAAGAAAAAAAGTACTTATATATGGAGATGGTTCTGCATTGAATTGTGTAACATTGCTCAGGAATTGTTTGAAAAATGACCAATTTTTTGTTGAGGGATGGGTTAAGTCTGGTGCTCATCCTTGCTCTTTGGCGGACTCGATTTTTAGTGTATGTAAAGACTATGATGTAAATGATTCTGGTATTTTGTTTTTGAATCTTAATTATATAAAATCATTAAAAAAGAAATCAATAGATATGCTACTTTCAGTGGGTAAATTTACGAACTTAATTTTATGTCTTAAATAAAACAACGCAACTTGTCATTCCACCGCTAGTCGTCTTTTGTCTTATATTCAGAACTTCTTGTTAAAAAAAACGCGTCAATTAGAGTATTATGTAATACAGCTTTAAGTGGCATATATCATTACACAAAAGCAAAATTATGCAAGGTTATATCTAATTATGTTCTATGTAAAAATGTTTGTAAAAATATTGTTATAAAATCTGTAATCTCGAACATACCCGCGGAAGATAAAATTAATACAAATTTAAATGTGCAGGCATGTAGGGAAGAGTCAAATATTCAAGTAGTACGAGAAACGCTTAATGAAATTGTTGATAATGCACTTAATTTATCTCTTGAAATTTCTAATAATGTAAATAACATAATAGACTTAAAAAACAAGAGCAGTAATATTGGGGAATGCAATGTAACTTCCAATTCAGGGAATATCCAGGGCATTGTGGAACAGTCTAATAATTTGGAAAAGACAGATAATTTAAGTTTAGAGCCAGAAGGCAATTGTACGGTACCAGATGTTTCTAACATGCGATTGGGTACTTTTTTATACCCAAGACTATCCCAGTGGAATCTGGAGGAAAAATAGATAAGAAAACTGTAAGACTAATTCATTTGAATGTTCAAAGCTTAACAAATAAATTTGACGAATTAGAGTTGCTTCTAGAGAAAGAAAATTTAGATATAGTGTGTGTTACTGAACACTGGCTTCGGTTTTCGGAACCAAGTAGCTTAATTATTGGAGGTTATCAGGTAGTTTCTTACTTTTCAAGGGATTTTTATGTGCACGGGGGCTCGTTGATATTGGTAAAAAATGTTTGAAGAGCAAGTTTAAAACAAATAATTTAATAAATAATGCTGCTATTGAGGCACACTGTGCGATGTGCGGAGTTAGTTTTGATGATGTCTGTATAGTCTGCTGCTACCGACCGGGTGCTGGTAACAAGACGTTTTTCTAGACGTAGTTTTTTCAGTCTTTTCAATTATTCTTGGGCGTTACAATAAGCTTATTTTTTGTGGCGACCTAAATGTAGATTACCTTACTGAAAACAATAATAAAAGAAAGCTATGTGATTTGTTTGACTCTTTTGGGCTTATATTGTATATTAATATAACCACTACAGAGCCTACTAGAATTTTTACCAATAAGAACGGTGTAACCAGTATCTCCACAATAGATTATGTAGTTACAAACATTGACAATAAAATGTATACGTGTAATATTATTAATCCACACATAAGCGATCATTTAGCACACCTTATGAGTTTCATGTTTTTGAGTGATAATGTGTCATCAAAAACATGTAATAAACAAAAAAAAGAAAGGTGCTTATCACCTAGTAATATACAGGCATTTACTAGCATTATAAAACGGCAGAATTGGAATGAAATTCTATATTGTTACAAAGGAACTGGTGTGGAAGGCAAAATGTAGTATATTGTTTGGATTTTGCCTGTCCAGTTAGGTTAAATGCTGTTAAAAATGTTAGGGCTGAAAATTGGTATACTCCCCAATTAGCACCATTAAAATTAGAGTTGGACGGATTATACTGGCAACAAAAATATATAGGAAATGTAGAACTTTGTGAAATGTACAAAGTTAAAAAAGGGAATATAAAAATAAAATTAAAATTGTAAAAAAGATTACTATAAAAATATTATTTCCAACTCCACAAATAAAAGCAAAACTATATGGAAAATTGTAAATAATCAGCTTAACGGGCAAAATTTTAATAATCACGCTATTCAGTTAACTATTAATAATGAATTAATCACTGAACCACACGATATAGCAAACAAATTTGTAAATTACTTCAGCAATGTCTCAGAAAAAAACTAATTAATAAGTATGGTACAAGTAGTACCATATGTACAGTTGGTCCCTTATTGAGCAATTCAATAGTGGTTACAAACACTGATGAGACTGAGATAAGAAACATAATTAGTAACTTTAAAAATAAGAATTCTTCAGGCACTGATGGTATAAATTCTAAACTACTAAAGTCCATTGGTCAGTTGATTGGCCCCCTACTAAGTGATCTCGTAAACCTTAGCTTATCAGAGGGCGTGTTTCCTCAGGTACTAAAGACCGTAAATATAGTTCCAGTTTATAAAAAAATGATAAAACCGATATAGAGAACTATAGACAAATAACTTTGCCATCTATATTTTCCAAAGTGCTTGAGGTAGTTGTTTATCGCCGTATAATTCATTTTGTTGGAAGATACGGCATCGTAGAAGAGTGTCAGCATGGTTTCTTCCCTGGAAAATCTACAGAGACTGCGTCATTTAACCTTTTAAATTTTATTTATAAAAGCTTGGATCAGGGAAAATTTGTTGTTTCCCTCTTTTTTGATTTGTCAATTGCTTTTGACACAGTAAATATATCTTTCCTTATAGCAAAGCTTTATAATATGGGCATATGGGGTACTCTTCTTAACTGGATTGAGTCTTATATGACTGATAGAAAAGTAATTGTTAAATATGGGGAGACTTTTTCTGGTACTAAAGCAGTGCACTTGGGAGTTCCGCAAGGTTCTGTCCTCGGGCCACTGCTTTTTATACTCTATGTTAACGATGTCTCAAACCATTTAAAAGCTAATAATCTGACAATGTATGCGGATGATTCAACAGTTGTGGTCGTGTCTGACAGCTTGGAAGAGCTTGGAGCAAGTATGATGATGGTGCAACATGACTTTGAAGTGTGGTGTCAAAAAAATAACTTAATTTTAAATACAGAAAAAACAGTCATTGTAAATATGCATATTCGTAAGCCAGTACCAGACTATTTTTTTGTAGAGAATAATGTAAAGGCCTCAAATTCTGTTAAATTTTTGGGTACTTATCTAGATTCAGGCTGTACTTTTGATGTCCACATTGGTCATGTTTGTGCCAAACTAAACTCCGCATATTATGCTATTCTAAAATTAAAAAACACTTTAAGTGAAGAGAGTCTGATTACTCATTAGCTTACAGTTTTCTTACATACAATGTAATTGTTTGGGGTTGCAGTAGTCTGTGTGAGGGAGTTTTCGGTGCTCAAAAAAGAATATTAAGACTTATTTTTAATATGGGATATGTAGACTCATGCAAATCTACCTTTATTAATAAACAAATTTTAACCTTCCCGTGCGTCTATATATATAAATGTCTTACGTTTGTAAATAAAAATAGACATCTGTTTACAAATTTAAATTTAAACAGCAACACTAGAGTAAAAGATTTGCTTTTGGTACCCAAACACAAAACTTCTTTCTATGAGCGATCGCCAATGTATAATTGTATAAACCTATACAACAATTTAGCTCCAAATCTTAGAGCCCTACGTGGTGTTAAATTTAAAAATGCTGTCAAAAGGTTTCTCATCGATGGTGCGTTTTATTCGCTAAAAGAATTTTTAGCAGGCCAAATAACTTGACTTTTAATTACATTGTTCTGGAGACTGCTATTGGTTTCTAAAATTTCTAGATATATGATTTGCTTGTTTTATATTTGTATTGTGAGCGTTTTTTACCTATATGTGTATATATGTTTTATATTGTTTAGATTAAGTTGTATTTTATATATAGGTTTTATTCTTATCTGATATGTTGACATTGTATGTAACAACATACAAAATTATTTGTCTTTGTGTTTGTATCTGATTTATTTGGTTTATAATTGACGAACCTATGTACATATTATGTACTTATTTGGAAATAAAACATATTCTATTCTATTCTATTCTATTCTATTCTATTCTATTCTATGGTTTTTTCTTGATCTAATTTTTTTTATTGATTATTGTGTATTCAATTAAATATTTTTAAATTATTTAGCTTAATTAAAAATAACAATTAATATTAAAAAAAACAGTATCTTTAAACAAATGCAATATATTTTAGGAGGTGATTCCTGGTTCAGAATAAAGGCTAGTCTACTTTATAAACATCGTCGAGTCAGAAGTCAACCATTGGGGAGATATTGCAAAAAAAATATTTCCCTATTTTTTTATCTTAAAAATAAAAATAGTGTTGTGCTTAAACCAGGAACTAATGTCAACTAAATAAATATTGCAAATGGTTTCATAAGTGACAGCAGATAAATGCATTATTTTTTATAAAAACTCATATGTTATGATTTACATTTAATTTTTTTATTTAAAATTGGTAAGTTAAAGAGTTAAAAAGTTTCTTATTAAATCAGGTAATCCTAATTTACATTTTGAGAGGTCTTGCATAAGTCTTTTCATAAATTTTCTTAGCAAGAACAATAGGGGAGTAGTCTATTTCCAACACTTCCATTAATTCTAAAAAGTGCAATAAGATTTAGAAGGTCTATTTCTATAATTACAATATTTTTGTAGAAATTCAATATTATAATGCTTTTGGGTTTTAAAATAAAAAATAAAAACGTTATTTTTTTGCCATATTTGTACCGCGGAATTTCATTGTTTGTACCGCGATATCTCCCTAATGATTGACTTTTGAGCGCATTTTTATAAAGCAAACTACTCTCAATTTTAAACAAGATATCACCTTCTTAAATTTTTTGCATTTGTTTAGAGTCACCCTGTATATATTAAATACCAAAATAACACAATTAACCTGATTTTACTTAATGAAAAACATTAAACTAACATAGAAACATGTTATTTTATAATGTAAACATAATTTTTATTCTTTTTTAGGGCGTTGGAAAATTATTTTTAATACCTATAACTGAAACTCAACCATATAATATAATTCACGGTACTTACTTCCGAAATTGGTATAAAATTAAAACTGAAGGTATAAGTCGTATGAAAAGAAATCAAATACATTTTTCTAAAGGTCTACCTGACGATACATCTGTCATAAGTGGCATGAGAAAAAACTGTCAAGTGTATATTTACATTAATTTAGAACTAGCTCTTGCTGAAGGTATTACATTTTACAAGTCTGCAAATGAAGTAATTCTTAGTCCAGGAAATGATAAAGGCGTTATTGAACCAAAGTATTTTTAAAAGTATGCAGCTCTCATGGACAGTTGCTACTTTAAGATTGCAACAATATATATAGCTTTATTAAAAGAAAAAAAATATTAAAAGAACTTTTTAATCCTGCCATATATTTTTAAATAAAAAAATGAATAATACTTCTGGCGGACCTAGCAAAGTCAGTAATCAACTTTTTTTGTAATGCGTGTAATATGCAGTTCCAAAATAAAAAATTGTTTGAGATTCACAAAAAATCGCAGAACCATATTGTAAATGAAAAAGTACATGGTTCAAAAGGAAATACAACAAGCAGTCAAAAATCAGGAATATATGTGAGAGGTGAGGATATGACTTACTATTATGATTGCATTGCATTAGTGTCTAAAGACTGGATTTGTACAAGTTCTATCGCGGGTCGCATAATAAACCATTTTTTATTAAGTATGTTCCTGCTAATAAATTAAAATTTTAACTAAAATACCTAACTTTTAAATAAATAATATCATTTAAGGAGGTAAAGCCCCAATTTTAGGGGGACTTGAGGTGAGCAAAAACTTTTGATGACCAAAATTTAATAGGTTTAACAAAGTTTTTACAAACTAAGCTACATTAGCAAGTCGGTCATAAAAATCTAAATTTATGTTTTAATACAATTCAAAAAGTGTTTCCAAGAACACCTCCCGTTAAATGGGAAATTGAGTATTATTAAAATCAGAAGGCATTTTCAACACTAAGATTATAGTTATTAGTGACAGGCCAAGTAAAGTATTTTATAATATAGTATAATAATAATAATAATAACTTATTTGTTCCAAGAGGTATTGAAATACAATACAACAAAATAATTACCCCAATAGGAACTTCACATATTCATAATTAAATACTTTACAACTGTATTCACCAATCAGGCTGGTAGCCGTTTGACTGTCAGATAAAGTAACTTTAACTTTTATATTGTGAAAGAAAAACTTTAGTGATTTAAGCTCTGTATGTTAATTTTTTTTTTGATGAGGTAGTTGTAGCATTTAATATGAAGTCAGTATGTACTAAATGCCAGCATAAAAAAAATCTGATAGATCAGATAGATAAATCTTAGCAAACAGATAACTATTAGGCTGACAACTATGCGAAATGTGAATACTTGTATTTCTGATATTGTATTTTCAGTATGTAAGTACCTAGGTCACCATAGTAAGTACCTACTCGATATTCTAGTCAAAATCTGGTTAAACTTAGTAAATGCCGGCCCCCACAGTACCTAGAGTGTGTATTTAATAAACAAAACGCATTTACTGATCCTAAAAAATAGATTATTCCAAAATGGCTTATAGATCAAGCTTTGCTTTTCTAGGTTATCCCGAAAAGACTAAGGAGAATGATTTGATTAAGTATTTTTCACAATTTGGAAATGTAATTTGGGCGCATTTTGGTCATGACTTTCTTTTGCTTGATTTTACTGAACCAGCAGCTGTAGAAAAGGTTATGACAAAAAACGTTCATTTTTTACATGGAAGAAGATTGCTTGTGAGGCATAAGGAAGTAAGAACTACTAAAGGTATGTTAGATATTAAAAAGCTTTTCTTGAATATAGTCTGTAATATACAGGGTGTCCAGTAACTCGACCGACAAACTATAAAAAATAATTCTACAATGAAAAATAAGAAAAAAATTGATATGAACATAATGTCCTTAACATCTTAGTTTTTGAATGAGGTGTTAAAAATTTAAAAAAATATTTTTTTTTATAATAACTTTTTACCAATTCAAATGTTTTTAAAAAATTGTGTGCATCAGAAGACATTTTTGGCATACAATAAAAACATATTTTTCATCAGGGTCGTCTATGAGGGATTCAAGGTAAATATTTTTTAAAAAGAAATGGTACGCACACGCATTTTTCTAAAATAAACATATTTTTAAAATTCTCTTTTAGTTTGGAACAAATTTGACCTCTTGACTTTTTAAATGTGTAGATGTATGTACGATTTCTGCGTAAATAAATAGAAAGCGTTTCTTAGCATGGTCAAATCCATATCCAATCAAAGAATAAATTACGAAGGTAATTTTTGCTGTGAAATTTGATATTAACGATACAAAATAAACATGCCGAGAAAATGTTTCTATTTATTTACGCGAAAACCGTACATCAAATAAAAAGTCAAGGGATCAGATTTGTTTCAAACTAAATGGGAATAAAAAAAATATATATTTTAGAAAATACAGTGGCGTCCATTTTTTAAAGGAATATTAGCCTTAAACTCCTCATGAACAAGACTGGTACATTTTTTTCTGCTATGCCAAAAAATGTCTTCTAATGCATAGGACGCGTCCCCCAAATTATTTAAAAATATCTGAATTGTTATAAAAGTTATTATAAAAAGATCATTTGTGTTTTAGTTCAAAAACTAACATCTTTAAGACATATGTTTACATGAAGTTTTTTTCTTATTTTTCATTGTAGAATTACTTCATAAAGTTTGTCGGTTGAGTTTCTGGACACCCGGTTTAATATATCAAATAAAGAAATAAATATATTCTTATTATATATATAAATTAAAATTAAAATCTATTTTGGACATACACATTTTGCCATTATAACCAATGGATATTGAGTTTTTCAACGAATACAATAATTTTATTGTTCAGGTGTTTTTCTCAAAAGAAAATGAACAGCATACAGGGTGATCATTTTTAGGTCGGCATTATTGCTACCTTCTTTATTATTGGAGATACGAAGTCGGTTAAATTAGTAAAGTAGTAGAATTTTTTCTGCTGATTAACGTGCTGACAACAAAAAAACAATTGAACATTGGGTTTTCAATTTATTGCACAAAATATACTTTTTTAAATGGAATACCCTGTATATTATATCACTATTCGAAATATCTATTAGAGACCATTAAAAAAGTCTTCATGTGTTATATCCAATTTTTAATAGTTTCGGAAATATGGCCATCCTTGGGAATTTGATAGTAAACTGGCATTTATTTATTTATTTATTTATTTAGTTAATAATCTCCATTATAAGACTTAAAAAGTATTAACATCGTCAAATATTTAAATTTAGATTATAAAATAGAATATAATTGTACAAAAATAGGTGTAAAAAATCATAACTATTATAAACAAACATACTAACCCACAAAAAAAACATTGTTGCAATAAAAAAATATAGGTAAAATAGAACACCCTGTATATTTCATCACCAATAAATAGATATTTTAAAGAGCTTTAAGAAAATGCCACATTTGATATGTCTATCTCCTATAGTTTTGGAAATATGTCCATTCAAATCTGAAAATTATGTTAATTTCCCATTATATCTTCAGCACTAAGTTTAGTGTCGAAGATAAAACAGACACTATATCTAGGGTAGACCGAGGCGAATCGGATCAATTTTTGTTTAAGAATATAAGAATCATACTAAAGTGTAATAAATATAACTTTTATTGACAAAATAGTAATCAGTAACTATTCAGCTATCCAATATACGTTTCAAAACCTAAATTGCTTGTAAATTATTTAGAATAATAACCAAAAACATGACGGACAGAATTTTTGTTTAAGAATATAAGAATCATATAAGAATCATACTAAAGTGTAATAAATGTAACTTTTATTGACAAAATAGTAATCAGTAACTATTCAGCTATCCAATATACGTTTCAAAACTTAAATTGCTTGTAAATTATTTAGAATAATAACAAAAAACATGACGGACAGAAATATTCGATTCGCCCCAATTCTCGGGGCGAATAGGATCAGACACAACATATTCCTATTCCTATTAGGTACTATAAACTTTGGAATCACTGAAAATATTTAGATAATAAATATTGACATTAACTTTAATTTGTTACACATAAATCACATATATACTGGCACCAATTTTCGCATGCCACACACTGAATTCAATCCTCTGATAGTGGTTTAATAAATCTTTTTGCGCAATAAATACAATACCAGTGTCTTTGTTTTGCAGAAAAACCTTAAAGTTTTAATCCAGGCATTCCATTCAAACGCGTTTTAAAAGTATTAACGATATTCTTATTGTGATCCGATTCGCCTCGGTCTACCCTACTATTTTTAGCTTTGGATGGCCATATTTCCAAAACTATAGGAGATAGACATATTAAATGTCTTATTTTATATATATGCAGGGTGATTCAAGCTGGTGGTAATGAAATAAGAAAAGTAAATTTACCACTTAATTTTTAAGGGTGATTTACGTCTAAGCCGTGGGGTTTAGCGATGTAAATAAAGAGCACCTTTTTAAAGGCCTGGCATCAGTTTTTCAGAAAACATGCCAAAACTACTGTAGCTGTCAACACTAAAAAATTATGTCAAAAAACAATTTCCAATGTAGGGAAAGTGCCCTCTAGCGGCAAACAATGAATTGTTACTAGAATGATAAAACGCAGACGATTTAGTCTAGGTTTTAAATATTAGTCAAATCGGTTTTTCTGTAAGCGAGTAATTCAAAAAAACAAAAAATAATGAAGAATTTATATAAAACTCTATATATACAGGGTGATAATAAAAACCTAGACTAAATCGTCTGCGTTTTATCATTCTAGTAAAAATTCACATTGATTGTTTGCCGCTAGAGGGCCCTTTCCCTACATTGAAAATTGTTTTTTCTCATAATTTTATAGTGTTGACAGCTACAGTAGTTTTGGCATGTTTTCTGAAAATCTGATGCCAGGCCTTTAAAAAGGTGCGCTTTATTTACATCGCTAAACCCCACGGCTTAGACGTAAATCACCCTTAAAAACTAAGTGGTAAATTTACTTTTCTCATTTCATTACCACCAGCTATAGTTTGTCCAACGTACCATTTTTCGGGTGGCAATACGTATTTTTGTAGAGAAAAGTCAAACAGTAAATTTAGTTTTTCAGATTTAAGTTGGCTGCCCTGAAGTTCAGGACCGAACTAAAGGGAGTTATGAAAAATTTAATATCTTTAATAAATGCTTAGATTCCAGTGACTAAATTTAGCTGTATTTTTTTCTTGGTGTGCCCATATTTATATAAACTTTGTTAAATTAGACTATTTTATTAATAAAGATTTTCGTTAAAGCACAAAATAAAAAGTTCTGTTTTTGCTTCATTAAAAACAAACAAGTTAAAGTTAAAGGAGTTCTAGCATTTTTATATCATAATTGACATCAGGATAAGGCTATAAAGTGTAGATTAATAGTTATTTAGGTACTTTTTACTTTTCGAGCATATCATCGATTTTATTTAAATTTTGTATAAGGTTTTTACGGCGCTGATCACAAATATGTTACGTTTTTTGAAAACTATTTGTTTGGGCCTGGTAAAAAATACCGTTATTTACTTTTTTCTATTTATATTCGTAGAAAAACATATATTTAAAAAAAGTTAACTTTGAATAATACCACGAAGGTGGTACACGTTTTTTGAAATTTTGAGTATAATATCCTAAAATCTAACTTTAAAGTAAAGGAAGGTTCTTCTATATTCCCTATTTTAGTGCAATTTTACAATTTTTTTAAAAATAAGTGTGGATATATTTACATTTAATTCATCTGACATAACTTCTTTATCTGGATCCTATATTCAAATAGTAAAATAAATAAAACAAAGCAGTTATGTATTTATTTAGAGTTTAGAGTATCATTACACAATAACAGGCTTATATGCTATAAAATAAATGTATCGAAATCGCCTTGTTGAAGGTTATACAGATTCAGCTGAATAAAATAACACATAGGCAATGTGAGATAGAGACAGCAGAGGGAAATTTTCTCATATAGGTAAAGCACAACCTGACCTTTTTTTATCTACCCTATTGCAGTGGCAATATCAGTAAGAAGGGACTAAGTTGTATAGTAGGTTGTAACTAAAGAGAAAAATTATATACTACGTTATGTTTATTTATACCTTCGAGAAATCACTGTTTGGAAATCGGATTTGAATTCCCAAACTGGAGGTACAGTAATCACTGGAATGCATACTCTAAAAAACAGATGTAAAAAGATATGTATATTCTAGGTTTTATTAACAAAAACCAGTCCCAATACTTATCCGAAATAAAACAAATTATGAACTATAAAAAATGTCAATAAGAAGTCCAAACCAAAAAAGTATATAAACAACATAAAATCTTATAGTCCTCAAACCCACTAAACACTTTAAAAAACTATAATAAAACACCTTTTAGCACCTCTAAAACTCACAAAACACAAGAGAAAATGCAAAGTCCATTACTGGATGACAGATATCAATCAGATGACTCTGGGGACTTTCGTTTTGTCAAGAACAGTCATTTGTGTCAATTTTCTGTCAATTTCAGGTTAGCCACCCGAAAAATGGTACGTTGGACAAACTATACCAAGTAAATAGCTATCAAATTATACTAAAGCCGTGTGTGTGAAAGTGTAAAATAAAATACGCCTTTTTAATCTATTTAATTTATAAATTTAAAATAAGTAATAATGGCTAATCAGTAAATATTCATAGTATATGGATTATCGAGATATACATTTAATTGCTAAAAATTAATGAAACAGCACTAAACCACCTAAAAAGATTCTCAAAATGTCCCCCATTTTCTTCGATACATTTCCTAAGACTCTTCAAAAAATGTCGCCTAACTCGATGAAAAATTCCTGGTGTTTCTTTAATAATTTGGCACTTTTCGATTATCCTGAAGCGAAGATCCTCGACGTTGATTACTGGAGTATCGTAAACCAATTGTTTCAAATGACCCCAAAAGAAAAAATCCATAGGATTAAGGTCTGGTGACCTCACTGCACATGCCAATGGTCCACTACGTCCTATCCATCGCTCAGGATATGTTGCATTCAAATACTGCCGGACACGTATACTAAAGTGGGGCGGAGCGTCTTGGAGGATCCACATGTTGGCCCTTACTTCCAATGGCAAATCTTCCAGATACAATGGAAGATGATTTTGGATAAAATCTAAGTATACGTCACCAGTTAATGGGCCATCAAAGAAATGAGGACCAATAAGGCAATCTCCTATTATCCCTGCCCACACATTCAGTGAAAATCTATGCTGATGTTTCGTTTCTACCACATTGTTTGGGTTCTCATAAGCATATGTGTGGATGTTGTGTAGATTTGTTATGCAATCACGAGTAAAAGCAGCTTCGCCAGTGAATAATATAAGGCCAATTAATCGATTATCGTTTTCATACTTAGCTAGGATCTGATTTCACATTTCCAACCGTCTCAGCCGATGATCGTCATAAAGAGCCTGCACCTTTTGTGAATGAAACGGGAAGAGTTGTTCTTCTCTTAGTACCCTCCATAAACTAGCCTGACAGAGCCGCACTTCATTCCCAATTTTTCTAGTACTAGTACCTGGATTATCTTCAATAATTTCAAGCACTCTTTCTTCTTGTTGCACGTTTCTAGCAGTTCCAGGTCTTCCCCTATTTCCATTATAACTTTTAAAGGAACCACATTCCACAAGCCTTCTGTGCACACTGAAAAATGTTTGAGCATGAGGGATATTTCTTTCCGGATAACTCTCCATTTAATATCTTCTTGCCAACTGTGCATTACCATTTGCTTTTCCATAACAAAAATGGATATCACAATATTCAATATTTGAATATTGGTGGTTAGCCATTATTAGGTACTTTAAGATTATAAATTAAATAGTTTAAAAAGCAAATTTATTTGATATTAATCTGACAGCTTTAGTATACTTTGATAGCTATTTACCTGGAAGCTGGTGGTAACGAAATGAGAAAAGTAAATTTACCACTTAATTTTTAAAGGCGATTTACGTCTAAACCGTTGGATTTAGCGAGGTAAATCAAGAGCACCTTTTTTAATGGCCTGCTATTCAGTCTTTCAGAAGACATGCAAAAAACTACTCTAGCTGTCAACACTAAACAATTATGACAAGAAAACAATTGGCAATGTAGGTAAAGTGGCCTCTAGCGGCACACAATCAATGTAAATTGTTACTAAAGTGATGAAGCGCAGCCTATCTTTCAAATATTAGTCAAATCGGTTTTCCTCTAAGCAGGCAATTCAAAAAATAAAAACTTGAACTTTGACGACTTGCAACTTGAAAACGAATGACATTTAAAAAAAAATATATGACGCTCTACCCTTATTTTGTCAAGTAGAATCACCCCCTTAAGTTTCATATATATATATATATATATATATATATATATATATATATATATATATATATATATATATATATATATATATATATATATATATATATATATATATATATATATATATATATATATATATATATATATATATATATATATATATATATATATATATATATATATATATATATATATCTATTTATTGGTGATGCAATATATAGGGTGGTCTATTTAAAAATGCCAGTTTACTATCAAATTTTTCGAGGATGGCCATATTTCCGAAAGTATTAAAAATTGGCTATAACACGAGGACTTTTTTAATGGTCTTTGATGGATCTTACAATACTAAACCCTGTATAGTGATATACTATACAGGGTTTTCCATTTAAAAAAATATATATTTTTTGCAGTAAATCGAAAACTTGATGTTCAATTGTTTTTTGTTAGCACCACATTAATCAGCTGAAAAAATTGCTAATTTAACTGACTTGGTATCTCCAATAATGAAGAAGTTAGCAATAGTGGCGACTTAAAAATGATCACCCTGTATAGTCTGGTAGGCGGATTTTTAAAAATATTTCCTCTTTTTAGTTTCCATAAATGACGAGGAAGAAAATGAGAAAATTTACAAGACAATTATTTCTGAACTCGAGAAATTGGACAATTTTGATAATGAATTCCTGTGTATGGCTCAACAACTGCAACCCAATGTTAGTGATTCATTTAAAAAGTACAACTCAATATGCCAAGATCTCTATAATTTTTTGTCCAGTACATTTCCTGATATTCAAGTTCATCCTTTTGGATCAACTCTAACAGGACTTGGGTTTAACAATAGTGACATAGACGTCTTTTTGTCCAATGTTAGGCAGAAAGAGGATGATGAAATTAACTGCCTTAATATAATTAAAAGACTTTTAAATAAATCTAACAGGTTTGGTAATTGTTTTGTAATACCAGGTGCTAAAATTCCAATAGTAAAATGTGTACATAAGTCGACGAGTATTAGATGTGATATTAACATAAAAAATATGTTAGGCGTTTGTAACAGTAAACTAATACACTATTATCTAAGTATAGATATTAAAGTTAAACAAGCAATGATAACTTTAAAGTACTGGGGCAAATGTCACAAGATAACTGGGCAAAATCATTTATTGACCAATTATGCATTAGCTATGCTATTTATTTTCTTTCTACAACAACCGCCTTATAATTTTCCAAGTGTTTTATCCTTACAGTTACCTGAGTATAGTTTATTTTTGAATATTCAAGATTGCTGGAATGGTGGTTTTGTTCCAAACTACAATTTCCATAGTGACAAATTGACTTCCACGCCTCTTATAGGCATCATAGAACAATTTTTTGATTTTTACTCAAATTTTCCTTACCAGGCAAATATCATTTGTCCATATTTGGGCTATACTGTAGACAAAGACTATTTTAAAGTACCTGCGAACATACCAAACCAATATGCCCGATATAAAGAGCATATGGCTTTAGAAGAAAATTCACGCTTTCCTCTTAAAGTTGACAGTGTCATGTGTCTTCAAGATCCATTTGAACATTGTCGAAATATTACTGCCGTTATAACAGAATCAGTACTTGAAAAATTTATTCTTATGTGCAAGCTCGGAAAAAAGATTTGTTCAGAAAAAGAACATGTTATGTTTAAACTCTTGACTGAAGAAGCACCCACCCTTAGAAAACCTAAGTATAATTATCAAGAAGATTTTTGCAAATGTCAATACACAAGGGAGCTAACATCAAGTATACGAATAATTCAAGTACAAAATGGTTTAACGTATTAGTAGATTTTATTACTATAGCTCTACGAGATTTCTTACTTTTATCTATAACGAATCACATGGACGACGATGACGACAGTTCACCAAGCAAAAACAGTAAAAATGAAGGCCAGAATGACATCCATGATTCAAATAAAGTAGTTTTCTCGTGTGCAGGTAAAATTAATATGTGGCATGCTAGAAAAGCAACAGCTAAGCAGCTTAACCTTAGTATCTTAAATAGCTCACTCACTGAAAGAGAAACTGCAATAACAAAACATTTAAAAGAAGTGTACAAAAATTTCCAGGACACGACTGACATACTTAGTTTTAAAATTACTCTTGAAAACAAGCATGACGAAGCTATTATAAATGTGGAAAAAATTACGGCATATAAAAAGTCTTTTAAGTCTTTTGCGATGTTTTTTGCGGCGAATATTCCTTTGTGGTTTGAAATGTATGAAAAAGATTTGTGTAGATGTGCTATAGAATCTAAACAACAGTGAAACAGTAATGCACGAACTTCCACAAAAATATTGCAAGGTTTTTTTTTGTCGATCATTATAGATTTTTTCAAAACACTATCGAAAACAATATTAAAATAATTTTCTGACATGCACGCATTTAAACATATTTTCTATCTAATAAAAGACTTTATAATGCGAACTTTTTCGATGACGTGCGTCAACCTTTGCGCAAAATTTTTTTATATAATGCCGATTTACTCGTATTAGAGCCATAAACGGGAAAAAATTGAAGTATGTTGTGTACATGATATATGTATACACGTCGTGCCATCTATCAAGCAGGTAAAGATTTGGCAGGGAACGCATGAATTAAATCCCAACTGGAATGACGTGTATATATCCATAAAAGGTGCTAAATGAGACAAATTGACCAAAGGGTTTTGAATTTTAAACCAGTTTTTGAAGTTATTGTCTGAGACAACAGTTCACAAAATTTTACGGAAAATTATATAAAACGACCGACAAATCTTTATCTGCTAAGTTTCTTTAAAATAGTAACGAGATGCATAGCATTAAAATTTATGTTATATTCTAGAGTTTTAGGTCATTACTTTGTGTTTAAAAAATTATCATACTTTATCACGTTTTAAGGAATATCTTAAGTTAGGGTTAAGGAGAATTTTGACAATATGGTTAAAGAGAGGACTAGATTCTGTGAAATAATTTTTACGTAGTTTTTTTACTTTTATCAATCATAATAAAACATTACTTTGAAATCGTTACCATAACCAACTTACCAATAATAAAAATAATTTATATTTTTTTATTCTTTATTGAAACAAATTTAATTTATCCTTTTTTAATATTTCTTAAGTCAAATATTCCTTAAAACGGATTTAGAGTTTTACTTGATATCAGGGGATATCCTGGTTAAGAACCGGCTTCTATAAGACGCGGCAAGCGGAGTGTAAGCGCACTATGCTAAGATAAATATCTGCTGTCTCTGATTTTTATGCCGCTCTCCGCTTGACGCTTGGTATCGTAGCCGTAGTCTTATGATTTATAATTTATATCCTTCTTTATACATTGTTTTTGTGGGATAAAAGTAATCTCCTTTTTAATTGGATGATTAAAAAGTTTTGAATAATAAATTGTATATGTATAAATATATTACATATTTCTTATTTTTAATTTCTTTTTTTTGCATTTTCTTTATAAGTCTTTGGCATAGACACTCGATAGTATAAACGTGGATACTTTCCAGTCTTAATATTTATGTAAAATAGAATTCAGCTGAGAAGAAGCCAGAGGCGTCAAAGAAATAAAGACAGCAATTAACTATTTCTTTCTAATCGCGTCGTTTAAGTAGCGTGCCAGCAACAAAAAAGGAGAATAATTTGAAAGTGAGACAGAACCGAAGACCGCGTGGCTTTTTCTTTGCTGAATCGTAGCTAACTATTAGAAAGTAATCCCCTTTAATAATAAAGGATACAAGCCAAAGATGGGTATTCACACTAACATCTAAATATGATAACAAAATATGCCCTTATTAAAAGCCATTTAGAATAGAAAACGTAAGAGAAACAATTCTCGTTCTCCAACCCATTATCAAGTCAATAGATTACAAACTTTAACCAGTCCGGCTGTCTATTGAACACAGCACTATTTTGCGATATTTAGTGTTACGTACAGGGTTTTCATTTATATGTTGCCACCCATTTTTAACTATAACCAAGAAGGATAGAAAAAATGTCCTGTATAAAAGTTTTATACTTTTTCATCTATTATCTTTTGAGCATAAAAAGAAACAATTGAACATCCCAAACTCAAGAAAAAAAAGTTAACTTTCTTGTAATGAAACACCCTGTATATTATTTCACCCTTAAAAAGGTCTTTTAAATGGCTTTACAACAATACCACATTTGATATATCTATATTTAATAGTTTTCGAAATATGGCCACGTAAATCTGAAAAATAATAGATAAAATTTCCATTTATACTTACCTACGGCACTAAGCTAAGACTGTAGATGTAATGGAAATTATATTCAAAGTTAAGTGGCCATATTTCCGAAACTACTAAAGATAGACATATCAAATGTGGCATTTTGCAAATTTGGTAAAAGACCTTCTTAATAGTGACATAATATACAGGGTGTCCCATTAAAAAGTTTTCCTTTTTATTTTTCTTGAGTTTTTGATCTTCATTTGTTTATTTTTTTATGCTCAAAAGATAATAGATAAAAAGAGTTTAAAACTTTTATACAGGACGTCTTCTTTAATCCTTTTTGGTCATAATTAAAAGTGGGTGGCAAAATATAAATAAAAACCCTATACGTTGCCTAAATGTTGTCAAATCTGCTTGTGCCCATGACGTGAAATACCAAACGCGTGGTTCCACTTGTGACACCTTGCGGATTAGAGATTGTTTCTCTTTCCTTTTTTATCTTTATTTTTAAAGCCCATTGCAAAAATTTAAATAAGAAAAGATCAAGTTACAATACATTTTGCTCTTAATACAGCACTAATCAAAAAACCTGTAGCAAATTAATTTGGTATACCAAATTTCTAACCTTTTAAAAAATGGAATAAACCACTTCTACATCATATATATTATTTACCAAAATTTCATACTTATATATTTATAAATAAAGTGGTAGGAATTTTTTTAAATTTTAAAATAAAAATAAATGCGTCTTTAAAATCATAATTTTTCCAATATTTGACGTAAAATTTATTAAACCACCTACTATGATATATTATTTAATCAGAAAAAAACAAGCAATTTAATTACCTAATCATTTATAGGGTGTCCCTAATAAAAAAAACATGTTTGGGTCATATGTCAAAAATGACAGCTCAAAAAATTTTTGGCTACGCCACTGGATTCTACGGAAAAAGTGTCTTTATAATGTGCAATTAGTTTTCTCGTATCTGTAATAACAACAAAGCTACAGGACCTTTTCAAAAGTGAAAAAATCGAGAATCACCCTGTATCTCCTGAAACGCTTCGCGATAGCGATGATCTGTTTTTACCATAAATGTTTCTCCAAAAAGAGCTCGAGGATGGGGTATCAGATTTTAATATCTCTTATGGTTTTCAAGTTTCCCATAAGGGACAACCAAATGGGACACCCTGTACAGTAAAATAGGGCCAGGCACTAATAATACCGGCCTTATTTTGACATCTCAGCTTGCGCAGATGCCTGGTGGGATATGGACTCCCTTAATAAGGATAGTGCCTGGCTTTATTTATGTCGGTTTTAATGCTACATTACAATCAATTCTGAAATTTCAAATTGATATTTAAACAATTGGTTAAACCTTACTTATCAAATTTGAATTTGACAAGTAAAGTTTAACCAATTGTTTAAATGTCAATTTGAAATTTCAGAATTGGTTGTAAATGCACACTAATAGCCGATTCACACCTATGGGTTTTCACCCCGGGTAAAAAGTCTTTGACTCCTGATGATTCACACCTGCGCGTTATGGGTAAGGGGTTAAAACTCGTGCGTTTTCACCAGCCAAATTGGGACTGGTTCTAATTTTTCCCTATGGGTGACAACTTTTTGACAAAATTGCCTACATAAATTAACGGTTAGTACTACCAGAAGTTGTGATTCGATTTAAATATGCATGGATATGATTTTACCTGTGTCCTTGAAAAAAACCCCGACAATCAGCTGATGGGTGCCGACTCTGCGTCACGGGTGAACACCTAAGTGGAAATCGGCTTTAACTCACGCCTTGCTTTGCTTTGCTTTCTTGGTTCTTGGCCCCGTTGCTAGACGATCAGCCAGCTCATAACCGTGTGGTCGTGATGTTGTCTGGATTGTTCCATATCACAACCACTCTCTTTGTGGATAGTAGTGTGGTGTTTGCTTGTTGATTCTCGACTCTCAACTTCACTTCTTGGGTGGGCAGAATATGTGGTCGTGTTAGTGTAACAATACAACAAAGGTTTTGGGAAATCACATTCACAATGATAGATTATATTGGGGTTAACACATATGTTTAAATTCTTATGTAGTGTAATTGTTTACCTTGAACAGAAAAATTCATGATTATAGTTTTATTCTATTATATGACAGAAATCTCACTAAAATATTGCCGGATTCTTCGCTTATGTTAGTTAAAATATTGTTTATGTTAATTGGGGTAGGAAATTTCTTCCTCATAAAGACGCTGTAAAGGTCATAGTTAGGCACCTGACTAATGGGGCATTCAAAAACAGGTGATTCATGGTCTCTATAGCTCCACATTCGCAGTTTGGGTCTTCCTCAATTCCGACGGTATGTAAGTGTTGTTTTGTGAGCACATGCCCCGTTCTCATTCTTATTATCGTAGTTAGGTGTCTTCTATCTATATAGTTGATTTTGTTAAACCATCTTTTTGTGGAAAGTGATTTTGTATATTAGCATAGAATCTTCCTTTATTAACTGTTAGTTTTTTCCATAGACTGGCAAATTCTTGCATTAATTTATTCTTTATTACGTTGAGTATATCTCTGGTATCTAGTTCTATGTTCATAGGGATGTTTAGTGTGGTGCCAATGTTGGCTAATGTGTCTGCTTCCTCATTCCCTTGTATCCCTGAGTGTCCTGGTATCCAACATAATATTATCTCGTTGTTGTTTTCTTTAGTCTCAGCAATAAGTCTGCGGATTGATAGGGTGGTATTGTCACAGTTAGTGTCAATGGAGTTATTCTTTATTTTTGTTATGGCACTAAGTGAGTCTGAGAAAATTATCGCCTTATTTATTTTTTTTTCTTTAATAACCAGAATTGCCTGATGTATTGCTATTGTTTCAGCCATGCATATTGATATTTCTTTTCTTAGTTTGGAGGAATATTTGTATCCAATTTTTGGAATGGCTATGCCAAAGCCAACCCCATTATTTTTTTTTGAGGCGTCTGTGTAGACAAAAATATGGGTGTTTTTGTACTTTGTGGTAGCGGCTTTAAAATGGATCTCTGCATTTATGGTGTTTTTTTTAGTTGCAGTTCTAACGTATTAACTTCTGTCATTTGGTATTCGAAATTTGTAGTATAGCATGGATAAGTTATTTTTTTTTAACTTTTGCGAAGTATGGTAAAAATTCCTCGTATGCTTGAATTAGGTATGGGGTTTGTCCGTCTCTCCAGCTGTCCGCGTTGTGTCTATAATAAATTATAAGTTTCTTCAGTAAACTGATTAATGGATGATTATTGATGGAAATTGGTTTTGCTAAGAACTTTGAGGCTAACCATTTTCTTCTAAACTCCAGGGACGGTTCTCGTGCTTCGGCCCATAGGGCCGTGATGGGCGTTGTTCTCATGCAACCCAAACATATTCTCAGTCCTTCGTTATGTAGTGTGTTTAATTTATTCAGGTTTCTTTTTGACGTTGGTTTAATAAAGATACTGCCAAAATCCAGGTGCGATCTTACCAAAGCATAGAAGGCCGTTAGTAAAACTTGTGGGTCTGCGCCCCACCATACTCTGCAAAAACTTTTTATTATGTTTATCCCCTTTCTGGCCTTGTTGCACATGGTTTCGATGTGTAAGTCCCATTTCAGGTTTTTATGTAGTGTCACTCCTAAGTACTTTGTGCTGTTTTTGTATGGAATTGTGTGATTTTCCAATTTGATAGATGGTAGGGTTATTTTAGGTGACGTTTTTGAGAATAGTATTGCTTCACATTTGTTCAGGGCTATCGTCAGGTTGTTATTTGTTATCCATTCGTTAATTCTTCTCAAGTTTGTGTTAATTATTTCTGTTAGTGGTTCTATATTTAGGTTTTTGGACAATAGTACTAGATCGTCTGCATAGCCAATCATGGTTGTGTCATTCGAGATTATATTTGGCAGATCGTGAATGTATATATTGAACAACAGTGTGCTAAGAGGCGAACCCTGTGGGAGTCCTGTGTTGGTTGTGTATGGGCCCATGAATAGTCCATCAGTTTTTCGAGTAAACAACTTTCGTTCAATTAGGATTTTGTAAATAATATTACATAAATAGATTGGGACCTCAAGTCTTCTAAGTTTTTGGTATAGGAGTTCTATATTTACTCTGTCATATGCGGATTTTATATCTATGAATACAGCTAATAGTTTTTTATTTTGTTTAAATGCCAGATCTATTTCTGATGTGAGGAAAGCAGTCGCATTATTTGTTCCCATCCCCTTTCGGAAACCTACTTGGGTCCATTTGAATGTTTGTTTGTTTTCCAGGAACCATTCTAGCCTATTCTTGATCATAATCTCCAGTGTTTTAAGGTGGCATGATGACAAAACAATGGGCCTGTAACTTTCGTAATTGTTGGGGTTTTTGAAAGGTTTAAGAAAGGTTATTATGTTATAATTTTTCCATGGGTCAGGCAGTGCTTCACCTTTTAAGCAGTTATTATAAGTTCTAAGTAGGCCTATCTTTGCGTTCAAGGGCAGATTAACTAACATTTGGTACGATGTATCGTCCATGCCTGGTGCCGAGGAGCTCTTACCCCTTAGTGCTACTTTCAGCTCTTGCACTGTGAACTCTGGTACTTCTTCTGGTAGGTTGGGTTGTTCAATGGTGAAATCTGGATTGTAGTTGTGTATGATCATATTATTGAGTATTGCCTGTCTCATGTCGTTATCGATGTTATATTTGCCGTGTGGGTTTATGTTGTTTGAGAAGGCTTTCACTTTTTGCCATATATATGTCATGTTGTTTTTTCTGTTCAGAGACTCCGTGAATGTTATAAATTTCCTTTTTTTTATTTGTTTTAGTTCTTTCCTAGTTCTAGCTATTGTTTGTTTGGTTTGTATGTAGTTTTCCATATTTGGGAAATCCCTGAAATTTTTTATAGTTCTTTTTCTGTTCTTTATTAATTGTGTACAGTCATTGTCCCACCAGGAGCATCCTTTCTTTAAAGGTTTATTACAGGTTTTTTTGGTATTGAGTCCTCAGCAGCCAAGTTCATTATTTCATCTATCCGATCAAAGGTCATATCTTCATCATTCTCCGGATAATGGGCCATTATACTTGCTTGGTATAGGTTCCAGTCAGCCTTTTGAAATTTCGTGTATCATATGTGCCAAGTTCATGGTTTTTTTCGATTGCTGTATTCTTGTTGTTAAGGTTTATCAGTATGGGATAATGGTCGCTATTTCCGCAGTCCTGTAATACTGTCCATGTAGATATGGGAGCCAATTTTTCACTAAGCATAGTGATATCTACTGCGCTGTTGTTTTGTTCGGGACGCTGAAAGAGTGTAGGTGCGCCGCTATTTAGGATAGAAAAATCGTGGTTTAGTATGAAATCTGCAATTATTGTTCCGCCATTATTTGCTGGGGTTCCATCCCATAAAGGATGATGTGAGTTAAGGTCACCTAGGAGTATGGAGTAGTCTTTCAGTCCTTGAAATATGCTTGTTATCAGTTGCACGGAAATATTGTTGTTTGAATTACTATAAATATTAATTATGTTTACATTTGCAATTTTTATAACAATATATTGAGTAAGATTATCGTTAAAAATTTTTATATGATTATATATTATGTTATTTTTTATGCAGGTGGCTACTCCTCCATATCCATCGTCCCTGTCCATTCTTATAGTATTATATCCTTTTATACAGAAGTTTTGCGAGTTTTTTAGCCAGGTTTCATTTAGTGTGATGATATCAGGATTGTGCTTGTGGACTAGGTTTAACAAGTTGTCCTTGTTTGATTTAGTGCTCCTCAAGTTCCATTGTATTATCTTCAGACTGGGTGTACGTACTATGTTGTTGTTTATGTGATTTATATTTAGTTGTGAATTGTCCATTTTTGTGTTTTGTTAAACATCTGGGTTATCCAAGTCCATATATGTGTTGAGGTTCATTTGTGTTAAAATAAAATTAAATTAATATTTCTTGGCTGCTTTTCGACATATTTGTAAAGTATTCCATAATTATCCTTATCATTTGGCTATCTGAGTCTAATGCACTCGTAGGCGGGTCATCTCGTTGTGTGTGAGGGGGGTTGTTTTTCCATTTGTCTGCGCACTTTCTGGCAAATTTCTTACATTTGTTGGATATTTAGAGCAATGGGCCACAGGTTCTATGTTACTGTGGGGTTGTTGTAATTCCTTTGGGGGTCTAGTATTTGGGAAAAATAATGCTTCTTGGTGTAGTTCTTTATCATAACCTTTCAAAACTATTCTTCTTTTATTTGGATTATCCGAGAGTACCTGCTGGAATGATCTTTTTGACTGGTTGTTATTAAAGGCAGCCGTCCTCCTTTCTTCCGGCCTTAAGGTTTGTTTTGTTTGAGAGTTGTTGTTATGTCTCGAGACATTAGGGAATTCCCTTGGGTTGTAAATGAATTCTTCGCTAGGTAGATAGTTTTTCTTGCATATGTGGTTGGCATCGTAGTAGGTGATGTTTTCATAAGTCATTAATTTCTTAATATTTATCTGTCTTTGATGTTCAGGACATTTCCTGTCCGTCGCCCTATGTTGTTCTTTACAAAAGTAACATGCCGTTCTACACACATAACTATTTTCTTCGTTAATATGAGTCTCCGAGTCGGTTTTTAATTTTTCTCCGCAATTTTGACATTTCCTCGCACCTTTACAATTTTTTTTCGTGTGTCCATAAAGCAGGCATGCATAGCATTGCGTTACTGGTGGGATATGTATTGATACCGGGTGACTAAGATTATATATTTTCATATTTAATGGCATGAGAACTCCTCTAAAGGTGAACAGAACCGTTCCCGTGGGCACGTATTCTGTTTTTCCATCTTTTATTACTCTTCTACTTAGTCTTCTGGCGCTTAAAATTTCAGTTTCGGTTTTGCAAAATGTTTTAAAATTTGTTAAGTCCTCATCAAGGTCAATGTGCCTAACTATGCCCTTACACGTTACAAAATTATATGGAATAAAAAGCTTATATCCCTTATCTTTCAGTCTCTTATCAGCTAAAAACCTGTTTGCCGAATCCGCGTTTGTGAATTCCACAGCCAGTCGATTGGTGCCTTTTTTATCAACTTTTTTATGTCAGTTAATTTGAGAATAAAAATTTCTTTGGCTATTTTGATATTATTAAATTTTCCAATCCTGCCTGTGGAATCCCCCCAGACTCGTCATAAACCATAAAAGGGCCTACATCGGCAAAATTATAATTAATGGGTTCTTTATTCTTTTCTTCCAAAACTTTATTATTGCCCCGATTGTCGGTTGGTTGACCGATCGGTTGCGAAGTTTGTGAAGGTTGTATGCCTATGATTTCGTTAATATCGTCCGGAGAGGGAGGATTATCTCGCCCCCCGGGTCGGGGGCCCGTTCATTCCCGTATCAGAATAACTATCGTAAAAGAATCCAGCAATATGACAAAAATCTGTCTATCTATCAAGAAAAATGAAATAAAAATCAAAAATGTTAAGAATTTAAACAAAAAGGGAGTTAGATTTTATGATAAAACGCTTACCAGGATGAACACGTGTTAGTAGACAGGAAGGTTGACCACAGAAGCACAAGACACTGCTACTCGTTCAACAGTCGAGTCGAGAATCAATAAAATGTGGAACGCTTCACGATTTTGCGTGTCATCCTTGCGCAGGGGCCATGCTAATCTTCTCTCTATCGTTCCAATTTTAGTATATGTACCGCCGAAGCGAGTACGTCACGGGTGAACACCTAAGTGGGAATCGGCTTTAAGTCACACCTTTTTTGGTCTTATTTTAACTTCGGAACTGTTCGTATAACCGAACGGCTGCCGACCACAAAATCAAAAAGTTTTTAGAAGTAAAAATACTTAAAACCTTGCTTTTTCAAATGTATTTTTGTAATTGTGTAAAACAAAACCCTACAACACAACACAATAAAGAAAAACTACTAAAATTTTTCCCCATTTTTTTAGGTTAATGGCACTGTCAACATGATTTGCAATAACTCTAAATTATAGGTACAAACCACGAACGTACGGTAAGTTCGTGGTACAAACACTATTTAAATAAATAAGGCCGGTATAATTAATACCCGAGCTTAATAAGGCAACTTGCAATAATTTTCTATTGTCGGGACATGTGACCCAGTGGCGGCTATTCAGGTGTAGTAAGTGAAGTGCCACTTAACCAAAAATAAATAATAAAACATAAAAAAACATATTACTATTATTCATTTCACTTTTCTAAATTCTATTCCTTATTTGTAAAGTTCACCATGAAAAATCTAGCATATAAATTAACCGCTGGCGCGAGTCGCTTTCCTCCGCTTTCGGCAACGCGACATCGCAATCCGCGATCAGCAAGTATTGCAAATATAAAACGGACCTAAGTATACACCTCATGCGGGGTTTTGTTTACGCTTTGACGCTCCGTTGCCATTACAAAGCTATACTTGCCGGCGGCCAGAATCGCGGGTGGGAGTATCAGGTGTATTGCTTGGTAAATCGCTAGCCTTAAAAAGATAGTATAGGTTTTGGTCGTTTCGTTGGTTTTCACGTATTATTTCGGTTGTTTCCGTTTAAGTATTATTCGCGACAGTGATTTTTTACAGGAAGAAATTAAAAGACAGTACAGAGCACTTCTCTAAAAATATTAGATCATATTTTGATGGAAATGGAACTAAGATTCGAAGATTGTTACAAACTACAATTTCTTTGTCTTGCTGATACTGCAAAGTTTGGCCAGTATAACCAAACTTTTTTCACTGATTCTTTTCAAAATTTATTGGAGATATATGCCAAATCATTTTCAAAAAATCAGCGGCTCAAAAATTAACTTGACCTAATATTTGCTGATGAAAGTTATAGAAATATTTCATTGCAGCAGTTAGTGAAACAAGTTGACGCAAATAAAGACATTTTTACCGAGGCGTATAAACTTTTTTCGCTAATTTTAACGATACCGTCGACAAGCGTGTCAGTGGAACAGGTTTTTCTTGTCTTAAGCGTCTAAAAACTTTCTGAAGAAACACTATATTCCAAGATAGACTTTTATCTTTGGCCAATATTTCAATTCAAAAGGAGCTTCTACAGGAACTGATAAAAACTCAACCATTTTATGAAGATATAATTGATAAATTTGCTGCATTAAAAGATAGAAGGATTGATTTGGTGTATAAAATTTAGGGAAGTTTATATATTAAGACTTTTTACTTAGACTTTTGATAGTTGAGTATTTTAAATTTTGCTAAAATCGTGAATGCGCTTTTTTCCCTTTCTGCACTAAACCTGTTTTTAGACCAGCAAGCCGCCACTGATGTGACCTAATAAGTAATAACGGTGACAGTCCGGATATATCGGGACGGATTGCATCCCTAGTCATGATCATATTTTATTATTTAAAACTATTGTGATATCATAAAAGAAAAAAGTTGTTGGTTGTTTTGTTAATTTATTATTAGTAATTAGTGTTATTAGTAAGTTACTTTACAGGCAATGTATTTATGTCCCTCCATAACTGTATAAAAACTAATGGAGTACAAATTCGTTTAACCTACAATAGTTTTACAAACTTAAAATACAACTCGAAATTTTTTACCACCCAGAATATTTTTGGTTGTTCTGAAAACAAAAACAGTTTTCTTATGAATTTCTTTTTATGCGAGGTGCTTAATGTTATAGACTACTTTTTTTAATCATCTGTAACCTAAATTTTCTCAATTTTAAGAAAAATTGGATGCAGTATTGTAAAATAAATGGGTTTTTAAGAAACTTTTTGAAAATACTAGAATTTAAATTTACCCAGATGTTAAGTAGTTTAGAAATTTCGTTATTTGTACCCTTATAAAGAAATCCTAAATCACGTCAATTTTTATTTTTAGACGGACATATTTTTGTGTCAAAGTTTACTTGTTCAGGGTTATTCCCTTCTTCCACCAACACCAACGTCAAAAAGTTCAAATAGTGATACCTTTTCTTAAACGGTGTCAAATTCTATCTAAAATGTGTTTCTTAAATCATGATAGCTAGAGAAGGTATTATAAATTCAAAAAAGTTTTATTACATGCAAGTCTTTAAACTCTTTTCAATGTAAACCAACGACTAAACAGGTAGTTAATTAGGTATTTGGTCCTACACACTGTTTAAATGATACAATATAATAGGGTCATAAATCATAAACATTTTAACAATAGTTTAGTTGAATATTTTTAGAAAATAAACTAACAGTGTCGGAGCATGTTGGGTGCCAATTTTACGATATAATGGGGATAATGATATTAGATAGTGGTATTATAATAAGTTAATTGTAACCTGTACATACACTCCTCAAAGAATTATCGCATATGCTCGATTTCTTCCATAAGCTTCAATACAAAAATGCTTTCATTTAAATGGCCATATCTCTTAATTATTAAGTTGTCAAGACAATTCAAAAAGAAAATGTTAAGGAAAGGTGGAGCTATAACTTTATCGTAACCGTTGTTATTTACTGTTACCAATACATCCTACGGGGTGATAAAATTAAAAAACAAAAAAAATTTAATTGCCCTGTATGATGTGCTGTTGAAAGGGAGTAATCAAATTTGTGATTATAAAATATCAGAAATGAGTAAGGGTATAATTTATTTACAAATGATATTCGTCCCAATTAATAGCACATTATACAGGCCGGTTAAAATTATTTTTTTTTTAAAAAGTCCCGTAGGATGTATTGGTAACAGTAAATAACAACGGTTGCGATAAAGTTATAGCTCCACCTTTCCTTAACATTCTCTTTTTTATTTGCCTTGATAACTTAATAATTAAAAGAGATATGGCCATTTAAATCAAAGCATTTTTGTATTAAAGCTTATGGAAGAAATCGAGCATATGCGATAATTCTTTGAGGAGTGTAGTTCAAAAGTTTTAAAGTTAAAGAAAATGAAACAAATAAGGATGAAATAAAAAGTAAAATTTTTAGTTGTAAATATTCCTAATATATTTTTAAAATAATTATATCAGGTCGAAAAATAATGATCCATTAAATAGTTTTTGTTACAAATTTCCATATTTTATTTTTTGCTCAGGTATATTTTGTATCTTCTTGACATTTTTCTGTAAATTTACAATAAAACGTTTACAAATTAGAGGTTACAAGTTCATATTAAGGCATTCGATAAAAATTGACCATTTTACTTGGAAATAATTTGGCGATATTTTTTAATAGAGCATTAAAATAAATATGTGAAATTTATTAAAATTGGTAAGGTGACAGACTTGTTACCAAAACGTCGATTTTAAGTAAGACGTTTATGCCCGTGCCGGGGACGGCTCCCGCGGTACCGTATAACATATCTTTTTACACGGGACCCGCAAATAGGTCGGGCCGGGGGTTTATCCCCGTTTGGGAACTTCTCGTAGGGGGCACCTAATAAAATTTTTCCTGACTTGCCCTTTTTTTTCTGGTTTGGTCACCTCGACAAAAATGCATAATACAGCTCTAATGTCAACTTAAAATGAATGTCTTTCTAAATTATTTAATTATATGCACACCTTTAGGGTACCAAACAAGAAGAAATAATTTTGCATTTTGTCCAGGGGACCAAACCAGAAAAAAAAGGTTACATCAGGTAAAATTTTATTAGGTGCCCAAACGAGAAGTTCCCAAACAGGAATACACCGGGCCAGGCTATGTGTAAAAGTACTAATTTATTTATATTGAATTCGGCGTCGGTTTCGTTACCTGTCCCCGACATTGCCGGTGTGTTTAAAAACGCACTAGGTTTTCTAGTTACTTATTTTAAATTTTTTGGGTTTTTGGGGGTTTTTGCTTAATATTGTTTTAGGAAAAATTATCGTAATTGGCGTGAACCCAAGAAAGTAGAATCACCTTTAATTAAATGAATCCGCCGAACCAATACAAAATAGGATAAGTTTGAGGTTATGTTAACAATTAGACGCATAAACGTATAAGCTAACTGCTGATTAAATATTCCACCACCCCCTACTTCACATTGTTTACCAGTTTTATTTCAATTGCTTTCATGGCGACATGGTTATGGCGATGAACAACTGATCCAAAGGTCCACGGTTCGAGTCCTGGCATCTGCGTTTGGACTTTTTTAAATTTATTATGGTACGTAATTATTTCCCAGCACGAAGTCCGATGGTGAATGCGCAAGGCAGCAGCAGTTGGATGGTTAATATGATGTAGCACAAGATTCCTAAATTTTAAATGACGTCAGAGAAGTTGACAAGTGACAGGTGACAGATGACATTTGACAGATGACAGGTATTGACCACACCCTAAATATTACGTCACACAAGATTCCTAAATATGACACGCATGCGCAGTACCCTAAAATAGGTGTCGCACAAGATTCCTGTAAATCACAATTTTCCCACGGTCGGCACGCGCCACACCCACGGTCGGCACGCGCCACACGCGCCACGCGCCACGCCCCTCACCAGAATTTTCCCACGGTCCCCAAAAAGTTCCCACACACAAGTAAGGCCATACACTTTTTTTTTAATGCCTGGTAATGGGTAAATATGCCCCGCCTAGGCCAATTCGTAAAAGCTTATAAAACAAATGCCGTATAATCATTTAATAAATACTAGATCTTAAACATGACTTTTCTTTCTTAAAATTGAGTTTTAAGTATTTTAGCTCTTAGAATATGTGAATTTTAGATATTAAGAAACGTGACGCCGAAGGTTTATGGCTAGTTTATGATCCGTTTAGGACGAACGTGCCATTTTCTAGCTATCACGAATTAAGAAACGAAGTATAACAGATTTTAGTTTTTTAAAATCGGTCCAATAGTTTTCGAGAAAATGCACCCTAAATACCTGGTATTCCTAACCCCTATAACGTTTTTATTTTTTTAATATTAAAATAAAATTTTGTACATAGGTATAGCACCTAAATGTGCATTATTTCACAAATTCAGTTATTCTCTTTTACTTATGGCACGTTTACACATGCATGGAATTAGTGGCGCCAGTCATTACTTGCACACCAGTTCACAAATCATTGCAAGTGTAAATCTTTACTGGCGCGACAGTATATCCATACGTGCATAAATGTCAAAAGTTAGTTCTAACTTTTTCATGCGCCAATAGAAACTGACGAACATAATAAATATTCATTGCAACGTATAAACATAAATAACTTCATATTTAATATTTGCCGAGTTGTTAATTTTAAATCAAAATGAGTAAAAGGTAAAATTCTGCAGAAATTATTTAGGTTTATGAACCAAACCTATGTTTATGTGACGTTTATTCTTCTACACGTACAACGACCGAATTCTCGAAAAAATCCCCACGATCGCTTAATTTGGTATTTCAGAAGTTAAGGCTAAATTTTATCACCTACAACTTTTAAAAACTGAAACTGGCAAGCAAAACTACTATTTCTCTACTTGCAACATGTAAACTTAAACTGGCGTTGGTAATGGCGCCACTAATTCCATGCACGTGTAAACGCGCCGAGGGGGGCCATATCAACATTAAATGCCTATATTTGCAATTAGGTGTGTAATTAGTAAAATTCCTAATTTAATTACAAAGGATGTGGTATGAAGGGGGGCATGGTCCCCCCTTATGACCGCCCTTGTTATGCTTTAGCCGGAAACGACTTTAAATTTCTTTGTTTAACTAGGAATGTCATTTTGAGTGCAATAACACTTTATCTGGTACTTTTTAACATTTAACCTTTAAATATTTTTAATTTTTAACTTGGAGTGCCATGAATGTAACCAAACGGTAAATTTTGGACCAAATAGTTCGGCAAAATAGATTGTTTGGTCCAAAATTTACAGTTTTATCGCATTTATGGCATTAAAAAAATTAAAAATACTAGGTAAGGTTAGGTGTCAAAAGTAGCAAATGGATTGTCATTGCACTCGGAATGATATTTTCTATTCAAATAAATAAAAATATATCGGGTCTCCTATTTAAAATAAAAATGTTAAAGTCGTTTCCGGCTTAATCCGAAGTAACAGGAAACAACTGAATCCAAAACATAATTCATATTCAGGTGATATACCTACAAACCAAATTTTATTATTTAAAAATGTTATAGGAGTTAGGAACACTAGGTATTTTAGGGTGCATTTTCTCGGAAAGCATTGAACCGTTTTTGAAAAAGTAAAGTCTGTTGAAAAGAAAAATTGAATTTTTTTGAGGTAAGGTACGTATCCACATGACCGCTTTTCCATTTGAACTCTGACGATTTTGTTGGTGGGATTACTTGGTATATTGGTATATATATATATATATATATATATATATATATATATATATATATATATATATATATATATATATATATATATATATATATATATATATATATATATATATATATATATATATATATATATATATATATATATATATACAGTAATCCCACCCTGGACAAGTAAATTTTGACACAAAAATGTGACCCCTTAAAAACAAATATCAACGTACTTTAGGATTTTTTTAAGTGTAAAAATAACGGAATTATACGGGGTGGCTCGTATTGGAATGCTTTGTATAGGAAAATACATAAATTGTTTTTTTAAGAATAAAATTACCATTACGAAAAGAAAAAGTTTTTTTTATATATTTTTCAAAATGTTGTATTTTTTTAGTTGTGCCACTTTATGATTAAAGGTGCGAATTGACTGTGTATTTATGTATTGAATTAATATTATTTTTTAATTGTTTACTTGCTTGCTTATGTGACAAAACTACACTCTTGGAATCGGACTATGTGTACTTAATTGATAGAGCAGTTTTATGTGTATAATTAAGTATAAAATATATTTAAGATTTGTGGTAACAAACTATCTTTGTTCATCCTTCCAAATAGGGAAACGTAAACATATTTTACTATAATAAAATTAATTTAGTTTTTAAAAGTTGCCTTTAAATTATCTATACGTGTCATGCGTTATATGTATAGTATGTTTTTGCTTAAAACTAGGAGATTCATGCATGATTGCAAATATTATACTAACTTTACCCCACTGTCTATACAGGCTGATTGTGTATTGTAGTGCTAAACTGCTTTGGTAAAATCATCTCATCAAAATAAGGAATAAAAGTTCATATAAATATTGGTTTGCGAATTCTTTCTTCCCAAGGTACAAGGTGCTAAACTTATAAAAAAAGTGGTTTTTGTAAATATCCTAAATATCACTTTCCCAATTTTATTGTTATTTTATGGCATTAAAGTGCCAATTTTAATCTAATTAAATTTATTAGGTCCAGAGTGGTCCCCAGCTAAGCGAATATTTCTAACAAAAATTACTTAATTACTTCTAGACCAACAAAATTTGCTAAACTATGTGTTTCCATTTTTTTAAAGTTTAACACCCTGTACCTTTGTGTCTCAAACAACCTGTACCTTAAAAACGAAAAAGAAATATGACTTTTTTTCCTAATTTTGATTAGAGTATTCCACGACGACAATTTGGCACCACAGTTTACGAACACTCTCCATGTCCCACCGGGAACTGCTGCCATCGATTTCTCGTAATAATTAATAGTTTAAAAAACTAAAACACGCTTTTATATGCAACCGAACTAAAATTAGAAAATAATTTTTCATTAAAAAAATATTATTATCATAGTAAAAGTATGCATTTTATTTTTTCATAACTTTTCCATCATAGATATTGGCAAATATAATAATTATAACATTTAATATATTAAACACCCCACGCTTACTATGAAATGACAATATTTTTTTAATGAAAAATTATTTCTAATTTTTAGTTCGGTTGCATATAAAAGCAGTGTTTTTTAGTTTTTTTAAACTATTAATTATTTTTTCATTTTTTAGTTTTTGCTACTCTTGACAAAATGGCGAAAAATTTTTTTAGTGAACAAGAGTAGCAAAGTTTGTAATGTTTCCAACAGATTGCAACCCACTAAAAATTTCTTTCTCCATTTAGTAGCAAAGTTTGAAATGTTGCCAACAGATGGCAACCCAGTCAAAAGTTTGGAATGTTGCCAACAGATGGCAAACTCACTAAAAATTTCTTCTCCATTGAGTGTGGCAAGTTTGAAATATTGCCAACAGATGGCAACCCAGGTGTTGTTTTTATAATATAATGGAATTTTTTTCCTGGCGATTAAAACAAGATAACGGGATACTTTTTGCAGATTATTGCATTGTCATATCATTAATAAGTGTGCAAAGTTTCAAAGAAATCGAATAGCTGGAAGTTGGTTGTACTAAGCTCAAAGATTCCGTTACATAGATAGCCAGATTGGATAGATAGATAGTTACAACCCAAGTTAATAAAAGCGTGTTAAAAATAGGCTTTGAACATTTGGTAACATTATAAAGTCAGTGAGGGACATACAACTAAAATATTTTGAGAGTTCTACCATTTCCGGTTATACTAAAAGTTAATGTCAACCTCCTTATTTTAACTTAAAGAGACCTTATTATTTATTGTGTAGATTTTCTGTAAAATTCTAACCATAATTTAGGTATAGTATTCTCAACCTAAGACGAACGGTTTTTAACCTATTTTAAATTTTATGTCAAAAATGACGTTTGCAAGCCATTACATAATTTCTTTCTAAACAAAACCCTTTAATATTAGTTGGGATTTGGTTCCTTTAGAGAAAGAACTTTTTAGTAGACTGTATTGATATTTTCACAATTATAACGACAAAAACCTTAAAAGTCAATTTTTTTAAATGGAAACCCCCATCTTCTTTAACCTTATCCCATTAAGCATCAGAGTAAGTTTGTTTAAGAATGTCTATTTCAAAATTTATAGTTTTCGAAATATTTACAATTTAATATTTATCTATTCTAACAATGCTTTTAAGTACGGTGTAGTTGGCTATGGCGCCGCATGTTGTGGTCAGGGCCAACTAGACGCCAAACTAAGCCGTACACTTAAAAGCATTGTTAGAATAGATAAATAATAAATTGTTAATATTTCGAAAACTATAAATTTTTAGAATAGACATCCTTATACAAACTTACCCTTATTTTTAATGCCTAATAGGATAAGGTAAGAAAGATGGGGGTTTCCATTTGAAAAAATTACCTTTAAAGTTTTTGTCGTAACAATTTTAAACGATTATTTTTGACCACTCTGTATATTTTAATTGTAAAAATATTAATATAAGTCTGCTAAAATTTTTAAAAGTTTTTTTCTACGAGAAACCCAACCCCAACTCATATTAAAGCCTTTTGTTTTGAAGAAATGGATGGTTATATAATGGCTTGCAAACGTCATTTTTGACATAAAATTTAAAATAAGTCAAAAACGGTTGGACTTAGTTATAGAAGATTACACATAAATTATGTTAATTTTACGCAGAATTTGAAAAAAAATATATGTATATGGTGTTTCAGTTCCCGGTGGGACACCATGTATATAGGGTATGATAACTGGTGTCATATAGAATTTAATAGAATTTTTATCTTTAGTTCTGGTACCAAATTGATACTCTTACTATGTTATATTTTCAATAAAATACTGCGATTAATTTATATTATATAATTAACGTTAATAAATAATTTAATTTAACCATCCTAAAAAAAAATTGGCTAGCAGGACTGCATATGTTACCCTAATTTGCAAAGCTCGTAACTTCATAATTTAAAATTTTATAAGAGATAAGAAAAACTTTTCCTTAAAGCCTACTGTCCATGAGAGCGGCTTTCCGCTCGCAGATGAAAATTCAGCGTTGTGATTGGCGGGAAAAGCATTTAAAATTTGCACTAACCAATCGCAACGCTGAATTATCATCCGCGAGCGGAAAACCGCTCTCATGGACAGCCGGCTTTAGCCTATTATTTGGAATAATAAATGTTAATAGTTATAACTATGTAGAACAAGGTCAAGATCATTAGATTAAAGGTTGCCTCGTAAATCCTAGCCAATCAGTGCGTAGTAGTCTATTACGTCACATATGTATCGCAGCCGCTAGTTCCTTGACGCCAACGTAGCAAACAAGGACGTCTAGACGGATAATATTATGAGGGCGAAAGAGCGCAATATACAGTATTTAAAAATCGGCCAGAATTACCCGGTTAAATAATTGATTATTAAGTAAGTTTGTGTTTAATTACATTCTACATTAAGTTATAAATAGGTTAAGATAAAAAATGGAATTGACAGCCTTTAAAAGTTTTAGTTTTTTTTTCTGACAACAAATTTTTAGCTTATAATTGGTTGACTTTAGTAAACAATGCATAGAATTTTACTATTGAGCCATGCAATCATAAGAGTTATTTTTTCATTAAATGAGTAAAGTGTGTACAAAGTCTGTTTTTGTTTTTAAGCCAATAAAATAAGATAAATTTGTATGTTTAAATTGTTATTTTTACTTGTCTATTCAGTTAACTTATTAAATTTTAAAGTTATATTTCAATATAGTGTGTCTTCTTACATTAGCGTCATTTATGTTTTTTTTTTCAAAAAAATTCCACAAAAAGTGTTAATTTCTAATTATACTTTTTGTGTTAATCTAAAAAAAATGTATCAGTTATCTACGAGGTTTGGTGAGATATGTAACTTTTGCTCAAGAGTAAAGTACCTGTATTTTTGCTAATATCGAAATTTTTTATTAAAAAAAAAATAGAATTAAAAAGTATTTTTAAATATGTAATTTTGTTTATTTACAAAATATTTTTTTGCGACAACTAAAAAGTTTAAGTTTGTACATGAGATCATTCTACATCTACATTGTAACAGGAAATTAAATAAGTTTATTTAATTTGCATTTTACAATTAATAATTATTAAAAATGTTCGTTGCACTAATATACAAAACTTAAATTTTTACCATTATCGCGAAAATATTTAAGGTTTTTCTTGTAAATAAACAAGTTTGCACATTTAAAAGGTATTTTTAATTTTAAATAACAAAAACAAAAATTACATTTTTGGTCAAACCTCGTAGATAACGTATACGTGTACACTATCTGATGGTTGCATTTCAGGTTTTGGACCATACAGAACTTTTTTCATAAAATTAATAATAACAAAGTTCCCCTTATGACGCAAATTTACCTAGACATACTGTATAAAAAGACTTAATTAAAAATTGTAAAACTTTATTTAATAAATAATAAAACATACAATCAAAAATAAAACACAACTAAAAGAAAATTATTTTTATTTTATAATTTTACTGGAAGAAAAAAACCAATGATTTCTTCTTTTTTATCATTTAACATTTAACCCATACTAAAAAGTAAAAAAATACTGTATAAATCTAGTATAATAAAAAAAAACGTTCCGTTGTTAACCTTTTAGTGGCAGCTAATTTTTTTGAGCCAGAAATGAATATTTGGTTTTATTGTTGATCCAAATGCTTTACAAAAGTCCAATAAAATAAAATTAACAATAAAATTACCAAAAATCGCACAAATACATAAATTACAAGTCAAAACACGAAATACACTATTCAAAACTAACGAGGAAAATACATATGGGACGTCAAGCTAGGTCCGCCTAGTTGCAAGGCTTACGAAGCAACTAACCAGAACAAGGTCACCATACATCAATTTTAGGCGAAGAACCAATTCTAAAACGGTATTTACCAATCGGTTATGTTGACGTTTAAACAACGTATTATACGTTTCACCAATTATTACCGCGGTTATAATTGGTTGAACGCCTAAAATTGATGATGGTTATAACTAAGGGTTATAACATATTATGACGTAACGTTCGTTCATTGTCAAGTTAGTAGATAGTGCAATTCTGACGTTACACAAGGTTTGCGAAATAGCATAACAATATTGTAAATTGTAGATATCAAAAAATTAATTGTGTAAAGATTTTCTTGGTTGTTGAATCTGTGGATATTTTTGTTATTAAAAATTCTACTGGGTTTTATATTACCTGTTTGTTTTACAGCTATTGCTGTACGAATTTTAGTGCCTCAAACAGTTGGCCCAAACCAAATTATAATATAAAATGAGGAGCTCCAATTCAAGACGCAGTTTTTAATAAAACACAATTTTAAGAGTATCTCACAATTTTTACTTCGCGTTTTATTATTTATATTTAAAATGTATTGTAATAAAAATATATAAAATTATAATGCTGTCCATGTGAGCGGTTTTCCGCTCGCGGATGATAATGTAGCATTGTGATTGGCGGAAAAAGCATTTTAAATTTGCACTAACCAATCACAACGCTGAATTTATCATCCGCGAGCGGAAAACCGCTCTTATGGACAGCCGGATTAAATAAATATATAAATTAAACATGTATCAATTAAAAAACTTTTTAAAATTCATAACTAGAAAACGAGCAGTAAAAATTGTAAGGTATTCCGAAAATTGTGTTTTATTAAAAACTGCGTTTTGATTTGGAGCTCCTCAAATATTTCTATAAGAACATAAACCATTTTAAATTAGGATTGAAAAAAGTTGCGTTTTTGGCGCGATCCCTAAAAATCAGCCTTACCTTCATTTGTTGGAATTTAAAAATATATATAATATTAAAAAGCGGTATAATTTATTAGCATTAAAAAAATGATTTAAATTTAAATTAAAACGATAATTCTTGTCGATGAAGTCTTTGTACCACTCGTACGAACAAGTATACATCAATTTATAAATTTTAGGCGTTCAACCAATTATAACCGCGGTAATAATTGGTGACAATTTTGAAGTTTAATACATTGTTTAAACGTCAACATAACCGATTGGTAAATACCGTTTAAGAATTGGTTCTTCGCCTAAAATTGATGATAGAGAACAAGAAACCCAAATATGTAAAAACTTAATTTATTTGTTTATAAATAAAAGCATAAAGCCGGCTGTCCATGAGAGCGGTTTTCCCCTCGCGGATGATAATTTAGCGTTGTGATTGGCAGAAAAAGCATTTTAAATTTGCACTAACCAATCACAACGCTGAATTTATCTGCGAGCGAAAAACTGCTCTCATTGATAACCAGCTTTAAAGCTTTTTTAGTTTTCGACATTTGTAACATAACTAGGATTGTCACCTTTTAATTTATGATGACCGGATGGCGTGCCCGCGCAAATTTTGAAAATTTAAGAACCTCGAATTTTTTTCACAATTAAAGACCGAAAAAAGTCCCTTGTTTTTGTTATATTTATTGTACCATATTACACTGTTTTTGTGTATCCTGCAGAGACCGGGAGAATTTACTGTTTGACCGGGAGCCGGGAGACTGAGTCAGAGCACATTAGGTTTATTCTTCTCTGACTGAGTGCCGAAACCGGGAGACGTGGCAACCCAAGACATAAAGCCTAATGTCCATGAGAGAGGTTTTCCGCTCGCGGATGATAATTCCGCATTGTGATTGGCGGGAAAAGCATTTTAAATTTGCACTAACCAATCGCAACGCTGAATTATCACCCGCAAGCGGAAAACCGCTCTCATGGACAGCCGACTTAACCCGGTTAAACGCGTTTGGCATCAAAACTACAATACACTACACTACACTTTTCACTATGCCAAACACACCTATACGGTTAGCAAGAAAATTTGATGAATGTTAGCAAGAAAATTTGACTTAATTTAAAAGGATTTTAGTAACTTTTGTTATTTTTAGGTTGTTCATATGACAGCAAAATAGGGCACATGCGCGATAACCTACAATTTGGCTGCAGCCATTTATGTTGATCGCATTTTCGAAGTGTAAAAAAGATAATTTTTTCAGGTAATTCTGAATTATTTCTGAAGAACTTTTTTAGAAAAGTAACGGTTTGGTAACTCAGTTATCAAAATTATGAAATATTTGCGGTTTTTAAAATATTTAAATTCAAATAAAAATTGCCACCTAGACTTGCCTGGGGCCTTGGCGACCGACACTCGTGTGTCTTCAAGTAATATTGGTTACAATGTTTTAGTCCTTTATATATATTTATATATTTCCATTTTATGTAATTTAATGTTTGGCTTAATATCAGTTGCATTGTCTATAAATAGTTTCATCCATTTTGACAACCTTAACTCATATTACTAGATTTAAATGTGCTACAAAACACAGTATTTGTTGCCTATCGATAGATCCTCTATTTCTTATTTCCAGACGTATTGGTATGAACCACTTTTAATTAAAATCATCCCATTAGTAAGTGGGTAAATAGGTTAAACCATCCCAGATTTTTTAATGTTTACTTGGTGTTTGAAACAGGTTGCTCTTGGGTCAGTTTTATTAAGTGCTTTTTATAAAAAAAAATTGGATATCAAGGACTTTAAAATATAGAGGTATGTATGTAAAAAAAATAATTAGTGTTATTAATTTCATTATAGGGTGTCCGCTAATTAATGGTACACAGAAAAATCACAGATTCCTTATGCCAAAATTTTAGGATTTTACTAGTGATGGGTTTCCACCGGGAGCATTCAATTGCTCCCGGAAGAAAACTTTATTGCGCCCAAATCAAACTTATTTTTTTATATTTGAACTGAAAATGCTGTATAATGATACCACATTTTAACTGAATTTAACCTACACCTAAAAGTTAACAGATTTCAATGTTTGAATGCATCAGGGACTCATAACGACAATCATAAACCTTAAATATTTTTTTTTTACCGATTTTTGGATAATGCTGCAAAACTAGCTGTCACATTGCTGACATAAACATTATTATTTTTGACATGGAGAGTGCTCCGGGAGCAATGAAATAAGTTAAGTTAAATAAGGAAATGTCCCCCAATGCTCCCAAACATAAATGCGTGGAGTTTTTCACGACCCATCCCTAGATTTAACCAAATATACCTATATCCAAAAGTTGATAATTAGGAAGATACAGGATGTCCAAGTAAAAAAATATTTTATATTTATTTAGATAGAGAGAGAATATACATTATTTTATATTTATTTAGATAATTGTTGATATGTTTTGAACATTTTAATAAAACTTGGTACCTGGGAGTTTTTGAAATGGGCTGTTTATTTATGATATTAATTTTTATGTATAAACCAGAAGGTGCTGGTTACACTACTTGTTTTTTTTTAATCTCTCAACTTTTTAGTGCTACTTTGTATGTGCCATTTAAGTAAACTCTCCTCTGCATTCTACTTAAAAAAGTATACTTTGTAAGGATCCCTCTAAGAGTTTTCAAGATATTTGAGTTTATTGGGTGGTATGAATAAAAATGTAAAGTAGGTGCTTATACTTGAAGTATTAGCATTTACTTTAGAACTAAAGTAGGTTCCATATTAAGAAGCATCTACTTTGATTTTTCCTTACTAAGTCTTATAGAAAATATCGTAATATTTACTTTGACTTGTAGTAGGTACTTTTATTTGAAGGAAATACTCTGAAGTAAATGCTCATACTTGTAGTATTACCATTTATTTATTTTTATTTATATGACCCATTGTTTAGTGCAACCAAAAAATGCCTCTAAAAGCAGAGTATTAGCCATAACTACAACTGCCTCATCATAAATGAATGATTTAATGTATTCTTCCATATAATTTTTAGTTTCACTAAGCCACCTAAATATAAATATCTTAAAAGGGTTGTTTAGAGCCATTCTTAAAAAAAATGCATTTTATTTTTTGGAAAAAGCATAGGAGATTTTACTGGTTTACTTACTTAGATGGTACATACAGAGTAGCATAAAACAGTTGGACGTTTTAGAAACAATAAAATAGTGTAGCCAGTGCCCTCTAGTCTTAACAGAAAAATTGTTATCACATATGAATAGCCCATTTCAAAGAACCCCTAAATAACGAGTTTCATTTAAATATTAGAAACATATCAAAAATTATCAAAATAAAATAAAAATATTTTTTTACTTTGACATCCTGTATCTTTCCTATTATCAACTTTTGGATATAGGTATGCTTGGTTAAATCTTAATATTTTAGCATAAGTAATTTGTGGTTATACTGTGTACCATTAATTAGCATACACTCTGTATAAAAATTTAGTTTAACTGAAAACTTTTATAGAATTAGGCATTAAAAACCAGGGGGACCATCCCAAAAATAAAAATGTCCTTTACACTTATTTTCAATACTATAAAACTTATTTATCATGACCATAGTGACCTACAATTATTTTATAATGAATATTGGTCCACATAAAAACCAGTTTTATGCTATTGAAAATATGTATTAAAGCAGTTTGTTTGATTTGCTTAATACAGGCTGTTACAAATTCAAGGAACACCATTGGGATCTCGGAAACGGTAAGAGAAACAGGGTTGGTTAAATTGGGGCAAAGTTGAACATTTTTATGCTTAACAATATTCAGTTTTAAAAATTTTAAAATTTGCAGCCGTTCCAAAATTATCCGACAAAAACCGAAATTTTGCAAAACAGTTTTTATTGTTTTCTCGGTTAATTTAAAGAGATATTTTATTACTAACGACACATAAGCATTGCCACTTTTTCTGTTCTATAAAATAATGTTACTAAATTTAAAATGTAAATTAAAATTATGAGATTATTAAGTTTAAAACCAAATATTCCTCCCATTTAAAAAAACAAAGTTGATGATGGTGGCTCAAAGACGAAACGTCGCGTCGGATATTAAATTTAGTGACATCATTTTATAAAACAGAATAAGTGGCAATGTTAATGTATTGTTAGTTTTAAAATATCTCTTCAAATAAACCGAGAAAACAATAATAACTGTTTCGCAAAATTGGGGTTTTGCCGGATAATTCCGGAACGGCTGCAAAATTTAAAGTTTTTAAAACGTTGTTAAGCATAAAAATGCGCAACTTTGTCCCAAATTAAACCAACCCTGTATCTCTTGCCGTTTCCGAGATCTTAATGGTGTTCCTCAAATTTGTAACAGCCTATATAGTTTTTTTTTTAAATTTGTATGCACATCCTATTACTTTTATTTATCTAAAAATGTGTTAGTCCTAGGCCTTAGATTAATTAATGATAATAAAGAAAAGAATAACATTTAATGAAAAACCCGATGATGGAGTGTTGTCCAGTCCAATTAGCTTACTGTTCTCTTAATTCCTCCATGGCTTTAAGCATGCCATACATTGTGATACTATTTAAAAGTCCTGTTCGACCATTAGTATTTTTTGTAAATATTAGTGTTTATTACTTTATCATGTGAGTATCAGTGTGTATCATATGTGGTTAGGTGGAGAAGCATTGCTACACTCATCATCATTTTGTATATAAATATTTTTTTGTGGCTTACAATTTTTAAAAATTAAAGACATCCATATTTATTTATTTATATTTCTAAAATACCGGGTGTTTTCTAACTACAGTACCAGGGCCGTATTATCCATTAGGCTGAATAGGCTACAGCCTAGGGTGCCATGAAAAAATAGGCGCCAGATGGGGGAGTAATAATAATAATAAATAATAATAAAGTTTATGTCGAGTGGGGATTTTTGTGTAAATAAGGTGCTTTGAAATAAAATAGACAAATAGGCGCGGAAAGGAGGGAATGACCTTTTTTTTACCTCAAATTTTATTTCATAAGGCGCCTGGCACTCAAAATAGGCGCTACGGAGGAAAGGACCTTTTTTTTTTGTTTTTGGCTCTTCAAAAAATTTTTGGTGGAAAATAGGCGTTCCGGGAATTCTAGCCTAGGGCACCTTAAACAGTTAATACGGCCCTGTACAGTTCAAAACTTAAGGGGTGATGTCTATGAAAAAAGTTCCTATAAACATATGTCCGGACTTGCTTTATTTCTGAGTGCGTTAAAGTTTTTAACAAGAGTCGATATTTTTGAAATATTATGAAGATAATTGTTTTTAATAAGTACCCATAAACAACATAGTTAAAAACAAAAATAAAAAATTAACAATTATTTGGCTTTAAATTAATTTGCAGTGGTGGGTATTTTATTCAAAATTGTCATTTTCCTTATTTACTAAGGCCACAATTGTTTATTTTTTAGTTTTGGATTTTTTAAAATCTGTTTATGGATACTTTTAAGTATTACTTAATGTGTCTTTAAATTTTTTTCCCAAAAACAAACCGATGTGAAATGGCTGAAACATAAAACATGGTAATACTGAAGTGGGCAACAAAAGCGCCAAGTGTGAATAAGACATTAAATGATCTAGGATGTTGACTTTATTGTTTAGATAATAATAATAATAGCTTTATTGCCCAACAAGAACCCGTTTACAGAGCAATTTACATAGCAAATTAGGAAAAATTATAATAATAACAATAATGCCATATTATAAATATAATAATTATTGAACCAAAATATACTATTTAACAAAGAATTTGACAGTATAAATAACATTCATAAACAAATCTTTCTGACTACATTTGGCTTTCCTTTTCAGTTCATTTTTAGTACAATTAAAAATATCACAGTCTTTTGAAATCTTGTTAAAACTGGCACACGTAAAATTGACTGGTGATTTTTGCATTATATAGTCCTACCTCCTTCACACATAAAGGTTACAGAGTATCTAGCGTTAAATCTAGAAACAAAAAAAAATTAATTTGATTCAGCAGGTCAGGACAATTAACCTCACCATGCAACAATTTAAACAAAAAGATTATGGAGGCACACACCCTCTGCAGTTCTAAGCTGTCAAAATTTTTTTCTCTAAGCCTCGCTGTGGATAAACACCCTCTGTTTTAAAATTTAAAAACTTTAAAAACCTCCTCTGGAATCTATTTATAATGTTTATGTGACAATCATAGTAAGGATTCCAAATCAGAGGGGCATATTCAAGTTTCGAATGCACATATGTACAAAAAATGGTTTTTAGAACTCTTGAATCAATAAAATTCTTACTATTGCGCACAATGAAGCCAAGTGTCCAATCTGCTGCAATTATCATTTGGTTAATGTGGTCAACGAAAGTTAATTTTGAATCAAACATAACTCCCAAATCTTTCAGTGTACCAGCTCTAATTTGTTGTTGTATTAGTGCACAATCTTTATAGGTTTCAATGGGCAAGAATACCTTCATATCATCAATTGTTAATTATTGTTGTTAAATAAGATTGAAAAAATTCCAGAGTTGGATTATCAAATCCAACCGCCCTCAGGTTTTTAAGTAAAACCATGTGTGAAATCCTGTCAAGAGTCTTGGCAAAATCTGTATAGACTACATCCACCTGTCCCTGTATATCCAAAATTTTAGACAGTAATTGTGTTAAGCATGCCATATTTGAAAAAGTTGTAGTTGTTACAAAACTATGTTGTTCAAAAGCAATATACGCATGAACTGACAGGTAGATTTGTCAATAAAGAATCGATTCAAAGACCTTCGTGAAATTGCAAAGTATGGAAACACGGCGATAATTTTTAATTTGATTACGCTCACCATTTTTAAAAATGAGGTATACTTTTGCCTGCTTTCATAATTTTGGTTGGTGGGTTGGTTTTACCACCCTTTCGGGGTCATCCCACCCAGGTTTCGTCTGTCGCCCCCTTCCCCCCTAAGTGGTGCACTGCACCCTTAAGGCTTATTGTGCCCTGACCCCTACTTCTTCTCATTGACACATCATTCATTCCATTACTTGGATGGTTACTGCTCGGTCGATTACGCCCTAGCAGAACACCGCGTGCCGTTGCTCAAAACCGACAACGGCCTGGCCACCCATCCAAGTTATGGTCGCGCTCCTCGCTGCTTTACTCCGGTGATCGACAAGGCCCACCCGCGGGAGCAAGCTACAAGCGCGACCATAATTTTGGCATAGATGTTTTAATGCACATGTTGTATATTTTTAATAAAATTTTAACAAAGGCACCTATGCAGTCTTTAACAATAAACGATGGAACCCGATCCGGCGCTGATGTCATCTTCTTTTAACTTCTTTGCCGACTTAATAATATCCGCTTTATGGGCTGTAGAATTGGAATATATTCTGGTTAGTTTAAAATTACCCATATTAACATCATCAGGTTCGTTTCGCGTATATACACTACTAAAAAAATTCCCCAAAGCAATCAACAATATCTTGCGGTTCCCCGAGCTGCCTATCCCATAAATACACCTCACCTGGAATTCTGGAGTTACACGTTTAGAATTAACATAAGACCAAAATATCCTAAAATCATTGACAATTGAGGATTGTATATTCGTCATATATACATTATAAGCAATCTTAGGTTGTTCCTTTATCAATGACCCCAATCTCCTAAATTCAGTAAGATAAAAATCCTTTTTGTGGTATTTTATATTTCATTCGCATTTTAGCCTTTAGTGTAATATTCTTTATGATAACCGATGAATACCAGGGCGAAAATTTCCTAGTTTCTCATAAAAACCTTCTAGAGCTAATTCTACATCCTGCATGTCCTCCAAAAATCCCCAATCTGTCTGCAAAATAGCATTATATAAAGAAAGAAGGTGAGCCTTTCGAAAATTATACTTTTTATCTCTAATATTTGGCAAAAAGTTGCGCTTTTTACGTCTAAATTATTTAAAGTAAACAATAAAGACGGGTGATATGCATCCTCAGAAACCAGCGGCACAGAGTCCCTCTCCACTCTGCACTCTACATTACAAAAAACCAAATCATGCAATCCATTCATGTTATTCAATATTCTATTACACTGTTTCAAATCTAAAAAGTTTATAAAGAAAACGTCTTGGCGTCATTATAAATTAAATTTACAAAATTAGGCACAGTTAAGTCTCCCAAAACAATGACATTATTTGCTTGTAAACAGTCTAGTTGTTCTAGATTTTCAAAAAATGATTGAAATATATCAATAGTTGTAGATGGGGGTATATATAACAGTAAAAGAAAAATAGTTTTGTGTTAAAACGAACATTACACAGCAACAAATCAATGCTTGGAAAATTATTTTTAAAATATGAAGTATCTACCACTTCAGATTTAATACAATTTTAAAATGCTTCACGAGTTTTTTCAGCGATTCCAAATTTTCTGCCCTTTTGATATACATCATATATTTCAGGAAACAACTCCGCGCTGTAAACGTCTTCTTTAAGCCATCTTTAGATGGCATGTAAGTAAAAAATGTTTAAAAGTATAAGAAAAATTATTTAAAAATTCTATTGACATTATAGGCTTCTTTGAGTAATTAAGTTTTTGTGCTGAAGGAATGGATATAATTTTATCAACCTGGCGACACAACGTTTCTTTTTGATTCGCCATGCCGCATGAACGATTTTTGCAGTTGCCGCTGTAGATTTCACATAAAAAAATATGACAATAACAGTGGCCGATTGAAATTTTAAAGAATTATCCTATAGATAATTATAATTAAGCTTGCAACATTGTTAAAAAGCCCTCATCGGCATAACTTTAAACTAGTATAGGAGTTCATGCCAATTGATAGTCAAGTTTTTCTGGCAGTTGATATGGTGTTTTTATAATTTATTGAATAAATGCAATATGAAATACAAGAAGAATTAGTCTACAATTTGTGCTAGGTAAGTATTTTGGTGGTTGTCAATGTAGATTCCGTAAAAAATTCTGGCATGAAGCTAAATGTTCAAAGTCGGATTTGTTATGCCTGCAGTATAAGTGTAAATATTCAAGAACTTCAGCGGAACGTTACCTGGTAACTACTCTGTGTTTTATTTAGGTTTTTGGACAATGTATATTGTAAAAATTTTACTTACCTTGTTTTAATTTCTTTGTAAATGATTTACCTGATGTCCTCAGTTTTGGCAAGTGCGCATAATAGCAGTGTTTTTGGCCGTTTTTGTAGAGTTTGTAATAAATTGTTAATGTTCATCTATAGGCTTAAAAAATGCCTATTTATATTGCGACAATTGGTGTAAAGGCAATAATTAAGTTTTGAGTTTAATGTATTTTTAAGATATTAGGCAATCTAATTTTTGATGCTTTCAAAATATAATATTGTATACAATGCAAAGTTAATTAATTATCAACGAACTGTTACATCAACTACATTTTTATGTTTATCATTTAAATTGTATTTTTAATAAGGCAGCTGCAACATGCGCGTTTGCTTGCCGCTTGAACCGAACAAATATTATTAGCGCAGTTTTTAATATATGTAAACTGATACTACTTTATTGGACTTCCATTGTCTTTATTTTTAACTGATACACAACGTTTCGGGTGGTGTCTATCTCCAACCGTTTTCAAGTGATTTCAGGTATCAAATAAATTATAGCCTTTACTGTAAATGGAAATTTGAAGATCCATCTTTCACTCTTTTCCGGTCTCCCAGTAATGCGGCCACGTTTTCGTAAAAAGCTACAAAGCCTTTTCGGGAAGGCGACTGGAAATGTCGAACGGGCGTTTCTGTACCCTTGGGGATCGAGAAAAATTCACGCTAAATTGATGGCTTCTTTCTTCTGGGGCTGTGAGCGAAGATTCCTACAACCTGATATTCTAACGTTTTAGTGTCAAAGCACATGGTGTCTTCGCATGGTCAAGGAGGTTGCGCGCGTCTTGCGGAAAAACGTCAGTGGTGACAGTGACCGGTTATGCGCGATACCAGTAGCAGTTCTTGGTTTGACAGCTACAATTTATGCATGTTCACTGTTTGCTTTAACTTTTTCTTATTTCTATGCTGGGAATTTCGAGTTTCCAGCTCGAAAGCTTATGAGCGGAATCGCTCATATGACCGGAACGGAAGAATTGGCGAATTGACTTAGTATCAGAGCCATAAAAAACAAAGAGTATCCATCCTTAACTATATGGAATTAACGAAGCAATTTGCCTTCAAGCCCACTACCACAACATTGACCGGCCGTTGGGTCTAACCACCGATTATAAAATAACAATCACCATTCAACAGCACATTTACAATCAACACCCGTGGGATAAAATTTTGCCTATCTGTGACGTCACCGAACTAATATGTTTCGTTTCTTATGATCGGTATTGATAAGGTCTTGTTAATAGGTTTTTTCGTAGCGCAGTCAGAAACTATCAGAAACCGTCAGAAGCACACGCATTTCATTAAAAGCGTTCGTAGAGAAGAAATCCCAAACTGCTGATCAAAAATCCCCTGTTCGCAGAAGTCCAATTTTTCGTTGTAAACTAGTTTCCAACCATAAAAATAATCCACTGATTTTGGAGAAATGTTTAATTGGAGACATGCGCAATAGTCATTACTTTTGTGTTCTGTAATGTTATTAGATTTTACGTGGATTTTATATGTTTATTCGTTTGTATTTGTTTACGATTGTTTTACAGTTTAGTGTTTTTAGACTTTGGTTTTAGTAGTTATTATAATTTGTGGTTGCTTTAAAAACGTTTTAAAAAGTATTTTTACAAAATTTTATTCAAAATTAAGCCGTTGTTGCTGTGCAAAAACTAAAGTTCACATCTTTTTAACATTTTGGCTAGGTGGCGTGGGTCCAGTTGACACTTAAAGTTAAGTTACGAAGTTAAAAATCCCCACAGATCACTCAGAAGTAATCAGGTATTTTCAGATTCATTTCATCGGACTAACTATGGCTTTCTTACTCTAATATCACGCTCCCTTGCATATTTGAATACTCACCCTAGTTTTCCTTTTGAAAGCTCACTTAATGTGTTCCATAAGCAATGCTTTAGATTACTATTAAATTAAGTAATTAATATAAGTGTAAATGTGTTACAATATGTGTTATTATAAAGTAATTTTATGTTATGTTACATCCTTTTTTTATATATATTGTCTGTATTTTATGTAATTGTACGGTAATTTTTATAATGGGGTATCCTGTATATTCTTTAAATAAAAAATATATATATTTTTTGTCATGCCGTTCGCAGAGTTAAAAATTTCAAACTAATAAGAATATTATTTCCAACCAAGCATGCGCATTTAAAAATTGGAAATTGGTTGAAAATTTTGTTCTACGTACAATTTAATAGCGCATGTCTTGACCGAGCGTTACCGCGTTGACTCTGAATGCATTGCGCCATTCAGGTGGTCAGCCGCCTCCTCTGAGTGTCGAATTTATCAAATTATTATACTCAGCGGGAAAGTGGCTAAGGCACCCTGAATGCGCCCATTAACACTAGCGTGCCGAGGGAGGGGGCGGACCGCTCCGGGCCCCCGGGAAGAAAAGGCCCTCAAAAAGAAAAGAGAAAACGTTTTGTCCGAAAAATATATGGTCAAGCCATTACGGCTTTCTTTTTGTGTGTACTATAAAATAAGGGATACCACTTACAATTTCGTCCAGCACTCTCATACTTGGAAGAATTTTTGGTTGTCAAAAATAATAATGTGTCCCACTTACATTTTCGCCCGGGCCTCGATAACTGTAGGTTCGCCACTGCCTATTAATAGACGAAATGAGCTCTCCATAAAGCAGGTATTGATATCGATACCATATGATGCTCCCTCAAAGGCGATACATTTTTTGGTTTTGGTATTATCTTATTACAATTATTACAGTTTTTCTTCAGTTCTGAAGCTTTTAGACCATACCTGTCACACTTAGGTTTATGGATTTATATTTAATTATTGTTTTTTATCTAATTGTAAAAACATTAATACACAGGGTGTTTCGTAATTGCGCTTAGAAAACTTAAGGGCATATGCTTTGTCCAATTTAATTAAAGTTTGTCTGTGGTATTTGTTGAAATAAGAAGTTAATTATTTAACCCCAAACTAATTTTAATTAGCAAGACCAGTGCCGGCCTGGGACCACTGATCTCGATGGATTGCCAATGTTATAACCTGCGCGAAACAAAAGTTACATTTCATGGGCGAAAAAACCGGTTTGCGCGCAAGCCAGAGGGTAAACGCACCCGGCTTCAAACAAACTATCCGCATTATAGAAAAGAATTTGGACGGCGTCCTGGTTTTCTGTTCGGAGTACGGTAACTAATGAGCGTTACGGTCAGACCGCGGACGAAGGGTACGGGGTGCCGGTGTTTGTATTTTTCCACGGTTTTTAAATGCGCATGTTCGTCCAAAAATCCGAAAAATGCTTCTTGCCACTGCGGATCTAAATATAGGTTATCTATGCCTGGGACCAGTGCCGAATTAAGCTTGAAGCCGCGAAGCGACCGTTTCAGCGCTGGGAAAAGGGGGACGCAAAAATAGGATGGAAGAAAGTAGAAGTACTGGGTTGGCTTTGGTATGAAAGGGCGAAAGTTGAAAAAACGAGGACCTTTTCAGCAGAGAACGTAAAAGGGACGTAAAAACGTAAAGTAAGTAGAAAAGAGCGCCTTTTTAAAGGCGAGGACATTATTTTTTTGCTCTTCAAATGTTTTTTTGCTCTTCAAATTTTTATTTTGCTCTTCAAATTTTTTTTTCTCTTCAATTTTTTTTGCTCTTCAATTTTTTTCTGGCCAAAGAAATTTAAAAATTCCGGTCTGATGTTTCCACAGTTAAGGGGGGCAAAATTCCTAGTTCGCTTCAGTTCAAAAAGGCTTCGTCCGGCACTGCCCGGGACGCATCTTGGCTAATATTTTTGACAATTAGAACTTTTTTCAAATTTAACACTCTGTGTCTTGAGAACAAGAAATTTGCGGACCCATGTTAATATGAACTTGTTTCAGAAAAATGGCGCAGGAATATGGCTTTACATTTTCTTATCGCAATTAGGAAACATCCTGTATAACTTTTTTAAAACAAAATGGCTTAAAATGGACACCCTCAAAGTTAATACCAGCTACATCAATGATTAATATCATTTAAATGATTAAGTAACTAAATAAATAACTCTTGTGCATTGGCACAATGTGTTGTATTGTACTTTTTTTGTTCATTTTGTTGACGCCTACGAAGGCCTGTACGCTGTCCCAGTACAGGGAGTACAGAAATATACAGACATTGCATTTCACGCAGAGCGGAGTTTTGACACGACAAAGGCCATTGGCATATACATCTCTTTCTGTCCCCAGGAAATGAACTTAGGTCGCCGGCTATCCGGTCAGAGTTACTGACTACTACTCCCCTGTAGGACATAATAATGTAATGTTTACATTGACATTTTTGTTTTAGTATGACTGACTCTATGAATTTTGGTCCTGATTGGATTCGCAACCTTTCTTCGGAAAGTAATACTGGAGGAGGAACCAGTGGTGGTACACGTTATCAGCTTGCTGATTATCGGTGAGTGATACATTTAAACTCGTGCAACCGAAACCGGTTTTTCGGTTAACCGGTTTTCGGTTAACCGCGGTTTTGGCTAAAACCGAAAACCGGTATTTAAATACCGAATAACCGGTTTTGCAAAACCGGTTTTCGAATACCGGTTAACCGGTTTCGAAAAACCGGTTTACGAATACCTGTTTTTGAATAATCGGACCAAATCCGAAAACCAGTTCTTTGAATATCAATTAATCGGTTTTTGGTTAGTTGCGGTTTAACAAAAAAACCGTTCATTTTCTAAAATCGGCTATTGATTGACAGGCAAATAACAAGAAAACGGCGCATTTTAGAAGAAAATGTTCCAAGTAAACTGTTTGAAATAAAGGGGCAAATTTAATGGTATTACTAGTTAGTTACCTTGACTACAATTTTAAGGTCATATTCATATAACTTTGTTTTTCAAAGAGGAACCCCAATTTTTTTGTTTAGTTGAGAACCGTTTTTGGTTTTAAACACCGGTATCGGCTTTCCGGTGTTGAAAACTGTTTTTGGTTTTAAAACCGGTTCCGGTTTTTAAATAGTTGGTTAACCGGTTTTAACCGAAACAGGTTTTCTTAACAACCGGTTTACCGATTTGGATTTTTTCGGTTTTTGCCAGCCCTAGTTTGAATTAATGTATCACATTTCAAGAAGAGTATGTTGATGAATAAAAACGAATTTTGGAAAAAATGTTTTTCTTGGTTTCGACGGTGGTATAGATATTTTTCCACATACACGACGAATCTGTCGCACAACTTGTTTCGAACAAAAACACCGCATATTATGCGCTTATCGTTGTAAAACTTGTATAACAAGTTGCATAGTCTGTGCCCTGTTTTAGACCGCGGACTCATTGTGTGAAGTATTTATTTCATATTTTACTAATAACTTCTCAATGTTTAATTTTTAGATATTTTCAGTTTTCATAATATTGCATATGTGGTGTTAAACTAATTATCTTTAGCTGTTGAATGTAAATATTTTTTTCTATATCTTGTCAAGTAGCCTATAAATAATTAAATAGGTAATTTCTGACAGAATGACAGTTGCGTCATTCCTATACTGCAGGGCATTGTGGTTTTGGAGACAGACATAGTTTAAAAAATCCGTTGCTTAAAATAACGTAATTTTAGATTTGTGTATGTATATCGAGATGGATGTATATTTTTTAAACAATAACTTATTTTCTAGATATGGCCGAGAAGAGATGTTGGCATTATTTGACCGGAATATAAAACCACCTGCTTGCCTTTCTAATTTCAAATCTCTTTTTGCGGAAACAACTCTACCTCCACTGGCTTTATTACCTTCAAATGATGAAGAAGTGAGTTTATGTTAATTCTATGAATACCTACTGAGTGCAAAATATTATTCATATTATCTAAAAAAATCCCTAACATTTTAACACTCCTTGCTTTTTTATAATAAACGCACATCAATATATTGCAACCATGGTTGATTGGGAGTTGTCGAAGCCCTAACAGTTGTCGTATGTATTAAGTGTTCTAAAAAGTAAAAAAACGCATTTTTTATTTTATTTAATTGGTAGAAAATACTTGGCAAAAGAAAAAAATAAATGTCTTATATTGATATTACATGTACAGTGTGAGCATATTTTCAAATTAAAATGTTGGCTTACCCTGAATACCTTTATGTGAATGCCAGTACAATAAATATTAGTCTTGATCTGGTTTACAATATATAGTTAAATTTTGACATTTTTTTGTTATTATTTTTTTATTTGATTTTAAAAATAATGTATTTTATGTTAAGAAGAAAACCCAAATGCTACCGCTACAAACATGGCATCCATTTACAATGCAATGTCTTATTCAATCTGCTTTAGTAATAAACAAAGTGTATGTACATAGTTAACTATACACAAGCTTGTCATTATATGTTTTCGGCTTGCCTAACTTATGGCCAAAATCCATATAAATATTTTTACTTTATTTTTTCTAACAAGGCATTATTTTAAACATTATCACGTAAAAACCTGTTCAATAATTTTTCAAGTATATTTGAGGATTTTTTCCATTTTTTATGACTAAAAGTTTTTTTATTTCAGAGGGTAGGTTGGCAGAGCCGGCCAACAACCTTAGGGGGTCTTCAAAGGGGAAGAGGCGGATCTCTTGAACGAGGGGGACGAATAACTAGAGGCAGAGGTGGTTATCAGTCATATGGAAGGCCACCTAATTACGAAAGTGGGTGGGGAAATGGAGAACCCTCAGATTGGAGTCCTAGAAAAGAGTACACCCCACGCCCTTCATCAATGGATAATTGGAGAAGATCCCGAAATAACGAAGAAGACGACGGTTGGAGATTATCGTCTGGAAGAGGAGCTCATGACAAGTGGGGTAGGTCCATAGACAACAGTTTTTACCTGATTAAGACCGTAAAAAAATAATATCAAGTAGATTTGTACTTACACTTTTATCCCTCATAGACAGTCCCCACCTAAATTTAGAAATAACCCGTTCACTCTTAAATATATAGGTCGGCAAACTAGTTGGAGAGGAGAAGGTGAGGGTGAAGAAAGATCGGGTCCACCTGAAAGAGGTGGACGTTCCAGTTGGCATGACCTAAATAGGGGTCCTTCATCCAGAAAATCTTGGGATGAAGATCACTTGCCAGAATGGGCCAATGAAAACCCATTAGAAAGTGGTGGATCATTTGACGACAGAGGGGCTTTTCATGGATCAGACGATGAGCAGGTAAAAATTTATAAAGCACTTAGAACCATACGTGTGTAGTTTGAATATCCTTATTACCTTTATGACAAATAATAAAATAAACTTTAGCTTCTTGTTAATTTCAACTGTTTTAGTTATAATACCGGATTAAAATTTATAATGTTTTAAAAATATTGTAATATTTAATTTAAAATCAGGATCAACTTTTCCATAAAAATAAAGCAATATCTTGGAACACTTGGTATAAAGTTATGTTTTAATTTTAGGATAAAAATAAACAGGATGTTAATTAAGGTGAATTAACAGACGAGTCTGTGTAATTTTTAGCCAAGTATTTGCATATAAAAATAGGTCTGCAAATTCTTGATTTTCTGGTTACAGGGTGTTAAACTTAAAGAAAAATGTTTTTGGTAAATATCATAAATTTTATTTACCCAAATTGTTTTTATTTGGCTGTGGTATTAACATCAGGAGGCGCGCTTGTGGCTGCTCCGGTTGTATCGGCAACATCGATCACCGGAGTTATATATATTTTGCTCAACATTTAGCATTCAGTTCACCTTCGGCAATCCACTGTACAAGATTCAGGGACTTAGATGTCCATAAATACACAAATATGAATTTTAATTGGGTTTTTTGAATCTATTTTTCTCCAAATAAATAATAGTCAATTAGAAATGAATCCAGAATATTTAAGCAAATAGAATAACTTAATAAGAGAAATTTCAAAATAAACCTTAAAGGCATCGGAAAGGTTTTTATCATTACCAACGCGTTCAGTTTCGGTTTCCAAAGGCTTAACACCAGCCCCCAGGTGGAGAGTTTCGCCTCGAGAACCTGGCTACCAGCTTTGAAAGACTATTCATAGTTCGGAAGAAGCTTTGATAACAAATTGTATTATGTAAACCATAAATGTATTGTAAATATTTGAGAATAATAAATAGCCTTTAAAATTAAATTGAAAATTGATCACCGGAGTTAAGCAGTGAAGTGCGCGCCCATAACTTGTATGGGTGACCGGGCCGTTGTCGTTTTTGGGGCAACGGCACGCGGTGTTCTGCTCGGGGGTGAACGAACGGACCGAGCAGCAACCATCCAAGTTATGGAATAAATGGTATGTGAATGGGAAGAAGTAGGGGTCAAGGTACAATAACCATTCAGGCTGCAGTGCACCACTTAGGGAGGCGGTCGTTGGACCTGGGTGGGATGACCCTGAAAGGGCGAAAAAAAACATCATTAAGGGGCTAATTTAGCACCAACTTGTTTAATTTATTTAGTACAAATTTCCGCTAGGGCCACCCCTGAACGAATATTTCTCTTAAGAATATATAAGCCACTAGTTTTTGCTCAACTTTTATATTTCGTTTGGATTAAGAAAGTAAAAATACAGCTTTATTCCTCAATATCCAGTTCTAGTATTAAAAATCACATTTGAGTTATAGTGAGAACCCATAATTAAATTTAGGATTGTTATAAAAATTGTCAGTTAAAAAATAAAATAGCACTAAAGTAAGAATGGCTACTTTTTTAAAACTTTTTGTAATGCTTGAAACACTAAGTGTTTCATGTTTTAGTTGGACGGAAAAGGAGGACACAGAAGAGATGGTTTACAGAAATCAACATCACAACAACATATATCCCACAAACAACATCCACCTTTACCAACTTCAAAATCTACAATGTCTCTTGTTAAGGATAATGAAAATGGCAAAAATGAGGTAACTTTATTTTCTGCTATTGCTATTAGTGTAATTTTGGAGAGTTGTTAACACCAAGGTCAACTTAGCGAGCCTAAATGCAGTGGTAAATACCGAATTCTCTTGGTTATAATGTGTTGATCGTTAAAATTTGATGTTTGTTAAACTAATATTAAAATCAGCTTTAAATCCGGCAGTTACAAAGAGTTTACTGGACTCAATTAAAATAAAAGTAACTTGTTTTTATGGTTGTGGATTTTCTGAAATAATTTTTATTTTTTATAAATATTACATAAAAGTCTAACTATAATAAATTGGTCTTTTATTTTTTTAAAGGATAGCAGCGACACGTCCTACAATAATTCAGATATAGTATCCACAGAACATTCCTCCCCAGAAAAAGAAAGGAAGACGTCGGTTCCAGAAATGTTGGACAAACCATCTAAGGAAATAGTTAATAGTAACAAAGAACGAGCCAAGTCAGAAGGCCCACAAAAAACAATAAAAGTCGACATTCATCGCCGGAACCACAACGGAAGTAAGATTAATTTTTTACTTATACAGGGTGTCCAGAAATATGTGGGCAATCTCTCGGATTCATATAGAACTCATATAAATAATATGACAAGTTCCTATTTACTTTTTTTCGCCCCTCTTCACTGATATATCTGCCCTTAAAGGATGTCACAGAAAATCGTTTTTCCTAAAAAACTTTTATAGCACTTGGTATATAGAAATAGTTTTTTAATATGGCAGATATTACTAAGGACTTCTTAAGATGGTACCCTTTTAGAACATTTGCATTACCCTCTTACAAGTGCTAATTGTTTTTACACCCTCTATATTAGAGAAATAAAAGTTGTAATTTTGGATACCCTTAAAAGGTTTTCTTGTTTATTATTAATAAACGGAAGCGTTTTTAACCAAAACAAGTTTTTGTGCCGTGGGATCATCTTAAAACATTCGGTTATTCTGTTGCAGTTAATACTAAAAACCCTGTTCATAAAATATTTATTATTTTTACGAGAATAAAAATTATTGTTGCAGCATTGTAAAGGGTTACATAATATTCGATAATTAAAGCCAGAGAATGCATAATTTTAAAGGGAGCCCATGTTAAACTGACATACAACCTTATTTAGGCAAAAAAATTGTATTTCTTGAAAATGCTTAAATTTATCGATATCGAACAGGAGCAACTTTTTTTTAGCTAAGGGTTTGAAGCTTTTATATTTCTAATATACAAGGTGTAAAAATAATTAGTACTTTGTGTAAGGGTAAGTCCGCCCCTGGCGCCCTTATTAATGCAAATGTTCTAAGAGGCCACCATTTTAAGGAGTCCTTAGTAAAATCTATCATAATAAGAAAAATATTGTATAAGTACTATAAAAGTTTTTTAAGAAAGACTAATTTTCAGCGACGTCCTTTAAGGTACATTATTATTATTTAATGTAATTTATTAGGCAACATAATACTATACATATATATGCTCCTAATGGGCCATCGACCTAGGTCCTTCAGCCCTTGGGATGTAACATATTTTTAACAGGTTAACATCATATGAACACAGATTTAAAAAAAAAAAAAAAAAAAAAACTTATTTGAAATATTAAAGAAATGGAGAAAAAAGTCAATAATCAATCACTCATTGCAAGTAGGGCCTCTGCCAAAGTAAAGGCTGGATATTTTCTAGCTGGTCTTTGGTTTTGGTCTCTCTCGATACATAATTCCTGTATCATCGTAAGTGTTTTTCTTTTTCTTGCAAACCTAGACGTTAATGTGGTAAGTCTTTCTGTTATTGGTTCGATATTAGTAGCATCATATAACATCTGGTTGGATGGGTTATGCAGGGGTTATTTGGGTGACGCATTTTAGTAATACTTCTTAGGGCTTTTGTTTCTGCTGTTTCTAAATTTTTCAAAGCTGTTCTTCTGCAATTAATGTACATTGGGTGCATATATTCTAGCAGAGGTCTGCACACTGCTTTGTATATGTGAGCTGCGGTTTTTCGTGAAATGCCTCTATTTTTATATGTTAAACCTCTAAAGTGCTCTCTGAATACACTTATGTTTAACAGTTTTGGAGTGTGAATTAAAATTCATTTTATTATCAATTTCTACACCTAGATATTTAACTGCAGGTTTAGGATTTATAATTTGGCTTTCAGGCACATATCTCAGTAAAGAGGGCTTATAGAAAAAAGTTTGTGGGAACTTGCCATATTATTTTTATGTGTTCTATATTAATCCGAGTGATTGTCCACAAATTTCCGGACACCCTATACATTCATTTAAATACTTAATATCTATGTTTATTTGATTAATGATTTTTATTTCTCTATTCAACTTTTTTTGTAATTATGATATTTTGAGACAGCACGTCACCTTGTATGTTTGATCAATTCTTTCACTTTTTTATTTGCATTAACCATTTTTTGTATCAGACTTGACAGATTGTTTTATAATTAAAGATAGTCAGCGTAGTAAAGGTAGAAAACTCTATGTCATTGGTTTAAAGATAAAACCCACTAAGTAGCAGTTTATAGTTTAGATTAGAAAATAACAATATATTATGATCTATTTAGAAGTCATAAAAGTAATTGATAAGTTCACTACAAGTTCCTTAGATATGGTTAACTAATTTTTTAGGAAAAAATGTTGGTCTGTTCGTAGGGAAATCACAAACTAGTTAGCGCCAATCAAATTATACAAATACGTCTGGTGACCAGACAACAACCGGTCACCTGACTAAATAAGGCCGCTTTCAGACGGGCGATTTTTTGCAGTCGAAGTTGGCTACAAAAATATCGGCGTTTTGTCGCCAATTTCGACTACAACTGTAGTTGTAACTAACGTGTAGTCAGTCGACGGGATCGGCGACAATCAGCGGCAGAAGTTCGGTTGCAGTCGAAAAGACGCCTGTATAAAAAGGAATCGCTTTTTCCATGGTTGTTAAATGACAACCGCAAGTAGCGACAGTCAACCACAAACGATCGACTGTTTGCGGTCAATTTCGACTGCAAAAATCGCCCGTCTGAAAGCGGCCTAAATAATACCCGATTGGCGCTATATAGTTGTTTCCGGATAAACCGGAACAACTCAATAAAACATATTTTTGATATTTTATTACTATTAGACCTATAATTGGCAGTACTATTACCAGAAAAAAAAATTATACAAACTGACCAACACACTACCACCAAACGCACGTGGCGCAGTGTTGTCACTTGTCAAAATATTTCATTCCAACTCTAACAGTACAAAAATCTCAAAAATATATATTTTTTGAGTTGTGCTGGTCTTTCTGGAGAGCATCGATATACTTAGTAAGTTTCTGTAAACCGACGATATGGCCTTAGGGACATACAAACAATTTGTTATCTATTACCTTGTGCTTATAGTTAGAGCTAGGCAGTAGTAGTCCATTGATAATTTTATTATTTAATATTGTACTAAAAATTATTTAAAAATTTATATGAGTATTTTGATAATAAATTATTTTTAGAGTGGAGGTGAATGATTTTGAAAAACTTCAAGAAGATTTTCTATCAAAATTAGTAGTCGATGATGATCCCTCACAACAGACTCAGACACAAAAAGTTTTGAATTATCTAATTTGCCCCCTCCGCCAAATCTGGCAGTACCTGGCCAAGATAAATGGTTTTATCAGGACCCACAAGTAAGTAAATATATTCAAAGGTATAGTTATTTTAATTTTTTATCTATTTACTTGGTTTGTTTTAATTATAAGCTATGCCATGTAATAAAAAATTTCTAACTTCGCTACTAATTTCAACTGACATAAAGTAATGGGGCACAGCATTAAATATAATGGGCGCATTCAGGAGTACTTAGCCACTTTACAGCTTAGTTTCAAAATTGTCAAATTAAACCAATAGGATAGCTTTATTTTGACAGTTTTGACACGCTGCTTGCCTAGCGTTCAAAAAATAATTAAGTTTAGCGGCTGAGTACTCCTGAATGCGCCCAATGACTCACATATTTAAACTAACAGCAAATAATATAAATAAAATGACACATTTATCTATTGGACGTACAGTCAATATTTACTTGTTGAAAAGACATACCATGTACATTTGGTCCCTTATAATACTAAACTAAATGAAATACTAAAATAAATGATGGCTCAGAGTATAGAAAGTTTATACAGGGTGTCCAGCAACTCAGCTGACAAACTTTGAGGAGTGATTCTACAATGAAAATTAGGAAAAAATCTTTATATAAACATATGTCCTAAAAGTCTTAGTCTTTGAATTACATGATGTTGAAAATTAAAAAAAATTTATTGTTTTTTATAATAACTTTTATACTAATTCAGATATTTTTGAAAAAATTTGAAGGCGCCACCTATGCACCAGAAGACATTTTTTGGCATACAATAAAAAAAATTGTTACGAGTGTGGTCCATGTGGGGTTTAAGGTAAATATTTTTAGGAAAAAAATGGTACGCCACTGCATGTTTCTAAAATAAAAATATTTTTTAGAATTTCCATATAGTTTTAAACAAATTTTATCTCTTGTTTTTTTATATTTGATGTAGGGTTTTCGCGTAAATAAATAAAAACCATTTCTCGGCATGGTCATTTAAAATATCTCAGTTTAAATTTTACAGTAAAAATCAGTCTTATAATTTATTCTTTAATTATAGGGATTTGACCACGCCGAGGTTTTTATTTATTTACGCGAAAACCGCACGTAACATAAAAAAACGACAAAAGATAACATTTTTTCCAAACTAAATAGGAATTAAAAAATTGCGAAAAAAATGTTTTTTGTGATGCATAGAAGGCCTGTCCAAAATTTTTTAAAAATTTCTGAGTTGGTATAAAAGTTATTATAAAAAAATATTTTATCTTTTAAATTTTTAACACCCTGTATTTTAAAAACTAAGACCTTTAGGACATATGTTCATAAAAAGTTTTTTTCCTAATTTTCATTGTAAAATCACCCCTTGAAGTTTGTCGGTTGAGTTACTGGACAACCTGTTATTTTTTTTGCATCAAATATTAAGTTTTTTTTTTTCATATATTTTTATTGCCAAATAATTTTGTTTTGCTGCTAAGTTGGTGCTAATTATCTACTGTTTTAATTAATTAATTTAATATAAATTGGTAATACATACAGAACTACTTGGTTAAATAAAAGTTTTATTGTAAATAAATATTAATTATAGGGACAAATGCAAGGACCATTTACAAATATGGAAATGTCAGAATGGTTTAAAGCAGGTTATTTTGGTCAAGATTTAAAAGTTAGGCGGCAGTGTGATGAAAGGTTTTTTTACTTGGCGAGCTAATGGCGATGTGTGGCGGATCCAACCCATTTCAAACAAGGTAATGTAAAGGACACTTTTTTTTAATAAATTACAATATATCATAAATCATCAACATCATAAATAAATAAATAAATAAGAGAGATTCAAATAAGAGAGATCATTTTTACCATAATAATGTGAAGAAAGCACACATTTAATATACAGATTGGCCAAACTTAATCTAGGGATTTATGTGTAACGAAAAGAAATATAAATTAGGAATATGTAAGTAGAAAATAATTAAAGCATAACATTGCTTTACTCTCGTTACACTTTTAATTTAATTGGTTTGGAAGGTTATATCAATGTGCCATTAGTTTGTAGAAGTAACTGTGGCCTTTGTACACAATTATGCTAGGTGGACTAGTATAAATTTGCTCAGCAGTGTTGACAAAAAAAAACACGAATTTGCAATAAACATAGTCACAAACTGGGAAGTACTCACATTGTCGAGCTGAAGAACTATAGAAGAATCTAAATCAGAATTCAGATACTCCTGGACATATATCACTCTAAAGCCAGTTTTGCCTTGTTACAAGCCTGTCCATCAGCAATCTGTTTGATCAGAGGAGAATTGTATAACATTTTGGGCAATAATTTGCTGAAAATAAATGACGTTCCAACTATGATGGTGGTTAACGTGAGATTGTTGATCTTGTGGGGTATTGACTGAAGCGATTTTGAGCAAAGAGATGTAGTTACCATGTTATATACTAGACACTCATGATGTATCTGCATGAGCTGATGTCATGACCTAATATCTGTGGCACCTCTGGCATCGTCTATAGCCGAGCACCCGCAATCTTATAATATAACGGGCTTAAATATTCGTGCGGCCCTGGGTTATTGAAACCCAAAATGTGACAGGCTTTCGCCTTACGAAGACTGGTTCTCCTGACGACCTTGAACCTGAATTCTGAACAGTGCTATCTTTTGAAAGGCGTTCGACTAACCTTCCCGGCATGTTTGTCGGGTAAGGTGTGGGCTCAAGACCTGCTTTCCCGGGAACACAGGCATCCTCAGTTCTCCCAATTTCTCTCGGACCGAGTCGTTTCATGTTTTGTTATCCTATCGGCATTAGTATTTTTGGTCGCTCTCACTCTGCTCCTCAGATTTCGGGTTCACCGTCACGCCAGGTATTGATCTGCGACAACCAGATCTTTGACATTGGGTTTCAGAGAGTTTGTGATAGATTTGTAGTAAAAAGCAGGAGCGAAGAAACGCGAACTCCATACGGCATTACTCATTTGGCAATTTTCTACCAACATTAGAAAAAAGTTATTAAAGTGCTTCACAGACAATGCGGTGTCATCATGACAAACCCTTGCTCCTCATACTATTAATCACATCCCAGATGTTTTGACATTTGATGAGCCCAATGTATTTTGCATAGGAGTTTGTTTTTTGTCGGATGCCTATATATGCATGTCTATACTTTTTCAGATATTTTTGAGTTCACTAGATGGTCATATTAGCATACAGTTCTGTCAAGAATTTTAGGGTTTCAAGCGCATTTTGGTAGAGAGTATTACATTGCTACCAATGAGCTTGGTTGTTTCTTTCTTAGGGAATAACTTTCTTGCGAATGATCGGGAAAAATGTGTTCATTCCACTCGTCAAAATTTCTAGGAATTTGTCAAATGCCTCATCAGGACTTTCACTCATCTCATTCACAAAATTCCAATCTTGCGACTCTAAATAATTATACATTTCAAACTTACCCTGTTAGTAAAAGGTCTACTTGTTTGGTAGCCTTCACTGCTCCCACTTTCATGCTCCACCTCCATTAATATATCAATGGCCATATGGTCAGAAAGCAAGGGGTCATAAACATTTGTTGTGGTATCATACGAATTTGAAAAGTTAATAAAAATATATATCAATGCAGTTTATGTGGTTTGTATTTTGGAAAAATTTGTTGGGAAAAATTGAAACTACCCATTAGATCTAAAAAATCACATGTTCTTTGAGAATTACTATTAAAAAAATTATGTTAAAATCACCCATAATTACTGCTTGCTTAAAGCCCTTCCGCTCGACAATGCGTAGCACACTCTCCATAGTCTCCATAAAAATGTCAAAGTCTCCATTGGGGGACGGTACACACAAACAACAACCATTTGATGATCATCCAACTCGAAAGCCGCTGCTTCACATTGCGCTTCCACAGACCTCTTAACTACCATTTCCAGTGAATGCCCCCTTAGTCCAGTTCTACCCAAAATCAAAGCACCTCCATTATTCTTATGCTGTCGTGCAAGCCCCGGGATAATAGGTTGTAGTTCTCCACTTTGATATTTTTCCATTTCAGCCTTCTTTTAAATGATGTTCACTAATGCATATTATATCATATTGAACGGGATGCTGCTGGAGAAACACCTCCAATTCTTCTTACTTTGTTCCTCAGGGAACATTAATATTGCAAAACGTGGCGTTGTTTTGCTCTGACAATACAGGCGGCTGACCCTTAAATGCGCAACAAAGGATCGCCGACTGAGTTCAAAAAATGGTTCACCCTGTTTCGGTAGCACCGGGATCTTAGAAATCTTCTGCATGCATTTCATTGATACCCTCTGAATGAGCTTTTAACATGGTCCTTTCGTGTGTAGTTTAATTACAGGTACTTTCTATCTTCAAATTCTTGTTATATGGAGGTTAAAAGCTTCTGGCGTCGGCCCGGTTATCCATCCAAGTTATGGTCGCACTCCTCGCTGTTTTACTCCGGTGATCGACCAAGGCTGACCCGCAGGAGCAAGCCACAAGCGCAACTCTGTGTGTCGTTGTTATGAGCTCGATTTTGAGGAAACTAAAAATAGCGTAGTTAGAATTTTAATAAAATTATTTATCTAAGAGATACGAGGGGATATTGAAAAATTGTCGTTTTTTGTTTTGCCCCCATATATCCTTTGATATAAAAAAATAGCAAAAAATCATAAGGACAATTTTTGTAGAACTTTTTATACAGGGTTGCGTTAAAAAGTTACGATGCCAACTTGATGTTTTTCTTAGGGAACACCCTGTATATATTTTTTTACCAATTTATAGTCCTTGTCACTAAAATAACAATTTTTTAATATTTACATATACTAACGTTAGTATACTTTTAAAAGTATAAAAACAATAAACAAATATTAATACCTACATATGTATGTATATGCTCATCACTAAAATGTTTCTGTTTTTATTTAATGTAATTAAATATGATTAAACCTCTTTAAAGCCTACTAAGTAGCACATTCTTAAGCAAAGTTTTTAGTTAGTAAATGGTTTTTATTAAATAATTTTCTTGATTTATTGTTAGCATATTCTATTTTAATAATTTTTTATTCCAAAAATACCTCTATTATATATACTGACATTTTCAATCAATGCAACATGCAACACCTGTTTTTATTGTAACTAGTGTTTCTAACTTTTTAACCCAAAGCAATAAACTTTTTTGTTTTATGTTTTTCTGAATCAAGAATAAACTAAATATATTATGCTAACAATAAACAAAGAAAATTATTAAATAAAAACGATTTACAAATTAATAATGTTGCTCATGTAAGTTCTATGTACCTAGATTTATGTAACAAAAGAAAAACATAATTAAATGAAATAGCAAAATCCATTTTTGACGTAAGCATCACTACAATAATCAAGTCAATAAAAAAAACTGATAACTGATAAATTTGCATGGCCTACTGCAAAATTCTGCAATTAATAATATTGGGAATTTTGTCGTTGTTTATAAAAATAAACCTACAAAATGATATATTTTTAAAAATCTTGTAAAAAGGCAAATTTATTTTTTGACGAATATTTTAAAAAACTTATCATTGGTCAATATTTTCAAAACAAGAATGTTTTGAAAAATTCTGACAATGCCACTGCCAAGCCACTGCATTCTAAGTAAAGTAATGCTCTAAGTTCAATACAGCAACGTCATCGACAACCAAATGTTTACATTAAAAAGCACCGACTTAACATGTTTTTTTACCATAGGCATTGCTTAATTGTAGCACAGAGTAATGGTACCAGAAAATAAAGAATTTTAAAAATTGCCCTGTAGCTCAGAAACTAACATGGCTAAAATCGCTTTGTTTATGACATGCTTTGTTTCACAAAAAAGTAGCACAAATTGGCGAAAACCGCAAGGTTTTATCTTTAATAATAACTGAGATACCCCGCTGTTGCAACCAAAATTGGGACACCCTGTACTGTATAAGTATTTAAAAACAGATTTCAAATATTTAAAGACTTAACATGCATTATTAATGTCAGACCTAAGGTATTCTAAACCGTCTAATGTTTTTAGTGTTCGGTTTCCTGTTTTGAAAAACGACATATCAAAGATGCCAGAGAGTGACTTGCTTCAGTTCCAGTACTTATCCCAACTTGCAGCATACAAGCAGGCACAAGCCCGTGTAATGGCCGATCCTTGGACTGCTCTTACGGTTCAACAGCAGGAACTTGCTGCTCAGAGACTGATTATGCAACAACAGGTAAGAGTCTTTAGTATAGAGTAGTAGAAATTGATTAAAGCGCAAGTTTTAAAAAATTATTTTCGTTGAATTTTCTTACAAAATCGTGTTCAAAATAAAATGCTAATTACGACGATACATGATGCCAGCTCGAATTTTGGTCAGAATTGGACAGTTAAGATACATTGTTTTTTTTGCCTGAAATAAAATTTTATTTAATTTTCGACTATTTTTAAATTGAAAACGACTCTTTACATTTTTTCAAAAAATGTTATCAAGTTATAATCATTTAAACAATTTAAAATAAGCAATTGGACACAACTTTACCATTTAAGTTATGTATGACAGTATGAAAAATTTGACATAACTTGAACAGAATTCTTAAACCTTTTGTAACAATTGAAGGGTATGCCGGAACAACGTTCTAACCGCCAAAAGTTTGGTAAAAAAAAACACTTTTTATATTTTTCTTTCAATTAAAAAGAAAATACTACAACACTTGGGTTGCTTACTTATGGGTATTTTAATGTATTTGGAATTAACAACATCTTATTATGAACCTAAGAAATTCTGAATGTAAGAAAAAAATCCCTAAAA